>OX336379.1:8112218-8583489 GCA_946902895.1 Fragum fragum | reverse complement strand
CTGATTATCAAACTAGCCAAATTGAAGTATTCAGTTTTGAGGGTTTTATAGCTTTGTTGTGGGTTATTTAGTTTTATGAGCCTCTCTGGCTGTGCTATCTCAAAGTACTTGGGTACTCAAGCTGTGGTGCTAGGTGTTAACCCATTGTCAGACAAAACATGTTTAGTTGATTGTATGATTGGGGTTTAAGGCCACTTTTAACAGTATTTTAGTCATATGGCGGCTGGAGCACCTAACAATGGATTCCTATTATGTCTCATACCAGTACTACCACAACATACTTTCCGAGCCTCCAGCTGCTCATCCCACCTATCGTTAGCTTAGTGTAAAGACATTTATGATGTTTTGCACTAAGCCACTGTTATGTTTATGATGATCCACCTATTGGTGGGAGACAAATGTCGAAAAGGATATTTGCTGTGACCCAGGATTGAACCCTGGACCTTATGAATGAAAGTCTGATGTGCTACCAGCTGTGCTATGGCCATGGCTTAAAACATGTTTAGACTTGTTTTTTTGTAGACAATAATTCTATTTGGTACAAACTAATACAGCAGGAAATGAAAAATAATTGTCACAGAATATAAGCCTTTGTGAAAAGGAGAAAGTGCTTGCAAAAGCACTTACTCATTTTCTTATAATGTTATCCTTTATTGTAATGGAAGGGGTATTAAAATAACATATTTCATAACTTACTTTCTTCACCTGGACAATATTCAGAAATGCAGGTAATTGGACTCAATGCATTCTTACACAAGCCCTCTTTTTTGAAGAAGGTTACAAAAACATTCTTCATTTCTCATCATTTTTTATAACCAAAAAGGCAAAAAAAGGAAAATTTTCACAAACTTTAAACTGTGACAACAACTCTTTTAACCCTTGTCATGCTGTATAAAATCCATTTTGGAATGGCATTAAAATCAAAGGGCTGAAAGCACTTGTAGTACTTGTTGTTCATCAATGAAAATTCCTTTTGAAAATTAATTTCATTAACAACTTTGGCAGGAAAAGTTCAAACAGGAGGTGAAGACAAAGATCAGACTGCACTTATGTGCAGGCTTTACATCTTTGTGCACACCTCCTGCCAAAACCGGAATATTTTGGGTTTAGGGTTAAAATTGGAAAGTCTAAAATCTTGTAATGGGTTAAATTGAAGGAATTATACAATTTTGTGATTTTTCTCCTAGAAGTCATTAACTCTTTTTGCAAATATTGTAAAACGGAGAATATTAATTGGTGTTTTAAAGATCAATTAAATTCACATTATGATGCCTTCTTAATAATAATTCTGGTGCCGATATTTGATTCTCATTATTTTGGGGGAAGTCTTCAAGGACTCCTCCTGCTTTTAGTTCGCTTTTTACTTTTGCCCATTCTCACACAATCCAGATCAACAAGAAACAATGTGGAAGATATTGCTTATAATAAGCATTTATCTTCTTTTACCAATTTTTTTTTACCCAGACAGACTGTAATATTAAAAATTCTATAAGCAGGAAATTGTTGTCCAGCCAGCTTCAATGAATTTGGAACAGTCTAAATTTTTGTCATCTGGTAATGGTTGTGTTCGATTTGGTTATTGTTATCTGAATTAACCCTTGTCATACTGAATAAGATATTTTCCAGAATTGCCTTAAAATCAAAGGGCCGAAAGCACTAGTAGTACTTGTTGTTCAATTAGAAATACTTCTTCTGAAAATTAATTCCATAAACAACTCTCTTTTGAAAAGACAGGAGGTGTAGACTATGATCAGACTGCACTTATGTGCAGGCTGATCTTTGTCTATACCTCCTGCTAAAACCGGAATATTTCGGGTTCAGCATGACAAGGGTTAAAAAAGGACTTTAGCTTGGTCTGTACTTTGCAAAATATTGTATGAAAACAAGAAATATCTGGTTATTAGAGTATTTACAGAGTTCTCAAGATCCATTGTGATTTGAATTTCATCACTTAACCCATTCCTACACAATGATGCCTTTGGACACCCTTCAATAAAAACAATTGGGAAAACATTGTGTAAAATGAAGCAACTTCTTTATTTTCCACAATATTTTCTGGCCAGAAAGTTGAAAAAAAATCTAAAATTTCTTCAACTTTAAATTGTTGTCTAGAACTTCTTTCAATATTGACCTTTCTAAAATTTTACCATCTGGTATTGGGTTAAAATAGGACTTTACTTTGCAAACATTGAATGAAGAGCAGAAATTTCAGATAATTAGAGTTACAGCTCTCAAGATCCTATGTGAGTTTAGGCTATTGCTTTATTGCTGAATTGTTGTAATCATAATCAGAAAAAGGAATGTGTTTCCAAAGGAAAAGAGATGGTTTAACTTTTATGTGTTGTTTTAAATGGGGTTGAACAAACTTTTTTTTTAAGTTTTAGTTTTCCAAGTGATGTATGTTGTTGAGAATTTGTGATTCCAGAAATTCAAGAGTGTCTGCGAGTTGTCTTGAACTCAATTTCAATCCATCAAACATGTTTTCTAAAATCACTGTTGTGGCTTTGGGAATTACATGGATAATAATAAGTGCTATTTTTGCAGATGGAAGAATGCGCCCCTGGGGGACATATTTAGAGTGCAGCAGATTTAAGTCAACAATAAAAACTGGTTGTAAATGATATTGAACAGCTTGAGAATTTAGGGAATATTAACCCATTCCCACATGATGAAATTTTAAACCAGTCCAAATCTTAAGAATTTGCAGACAACAATAGTAATTTGATGAAATCTTTAAAATCTTTGTATTTTTGGGGTAGATAACATTGTGGTTAATGAAGAAATACCTTCATTATCCACACAGCAATTTCTTCATTATCCCAATGTTTTCCAAAGCTTTTATGTTGAGGGGTGTTTAAAACCCTCATTGTGTGGGAATGGGTTAAGAACGATTTCTTTCCACAAATTAAAAATTTGTAGCTTATGGACGCCTTATTTTAGTAATCCAAACTTTACAAGATAGCCCCCCCATTTGCTTCAACTGTCCTTTCTGACATTTGTCTCCCATCAATGGGTAGATAATCACAAACCTTAGTGGGATGAACAGCTGGAGGCTTGGAAAGGATGTATTGGTAGTGCTGGTGTGAAAAATACCAGGAATTTATGGTTAGGTGCTCCAGCTGCCACATTATGACTGAAATACTTTTACTAGTGGCGTAAATTATAAGATAGCCATACAGGAATGATACCAATAGTGGCTGCCTTACATATTTGACTGTATTAACCCTTTCTCGTTTTTGGAAATTTTAGACTAGTCCAAAGTGAAAGAGGTTGCAGACAACAATGAAAACCGGGTGCCATTTGAAATGAAACCGTCCTATGTGGTAGGAAATATTGTGGAAAAAGGAGAAATTGCTTGTTACAAGCAAATTCTTCTTATTCCATAATGTTTTCTCAAGTATAAAATCACAGGAACGTTAAATCCCGTGTTTGAACAGGAAAGGGAACTCTTTTACAGCTCTATAAGAAATTAATCCATTCCGACACAATCGCATTTTTCGACGCCTCTCAAGAAAAAAAGCTTCTGAAATCATTATCAAAAATGTTTACTCCCCAAAAGGCAAATTTTAATCTCACATACATGTAATTGAGGATTGCAACATCTTTCAAATGGGGCCAGTCTAAAATTTTGTTGTTTGGTACAAGGTTCATTAAAGCCATATCTTCCCCCAAAACACACGATGAAATTAATAAAGAAAAAATCAATAAGAAATCCATACCCCAGGCTCAATAACATAAGTAAATATGACGATTGAAGATCGACATAATTCTACACAGTAAGCCTACAATGCATGATAGAAGTTTCGATATTTTAAATTGTGACCCAACACAATTTAACCCTTTCCTGTACAATCACTGGTTTTTACGTCCCTGTGATTTTGTACTTGAGAAAACATTGTGGGAAAAGAAGAAATTGCTTGTAACAAGCAATTTCTTCTTTTCTCACAATATTTTCTACCACATAGGATGGTTTCATTTCAAATTGCATCCAATTTTCATTGTCGTCTGCAACCTCTTTCAATTTGGACCAGTCTAAAATTTCTAAAAACAGGAAAGGGTTAAGGTTTGTTTACATAAAACCATGACGTCAGTGATGACATTTTAACTTTTGCTAGTCATTCAAATAACAATCTAGGTCACAAAGATTAACGAAATTGTCCGTAAAGTTTAGTCATCAGCACCTGTCCATATAACAGTCAATGCCGAAGATTAGCAAAGATTTCCGGTGAAGAATCAGGTGTATTTGTCTCGATTTCAAAATGTAAACAAACACAAATTGAAATCAACAAGAAATTAAAACACAAAATACTCTTTCTAGAGAACATGACTCAGACCTTGCTTTTGCATATGGATATTATGAAGACCCTTGTCAGCGGGTTTTTTTTAGGAAAAACCGGTATTTCATATCGATCAACCGGAAACAAGTTCTCACGCATTTCCGCTCATTTCCACGCATGCTCATAAACTTGAAGTGAAAATCTATGTGATCGCCTCCATCTTGTTTCATCGCTGATGAAGAAAATAACTTACTTGTTGAATGCCAACAGCCTCCTTTTAGTCATGAATATCCAGGAAGATTGTCTAAAACTTCGACTTAATATATCAATGGTAAATTGTCTAATGAATTGTCAAAATGAGAGAAATAATTTCCTCACGTTTCAAGATAGAATCTAGGCCAGAGGTTGGTGGAGTTAGTGGATACATGTAAACTGTCTGCTAGTGTTTTGACCTGGCAGGGCTGAGCAAATTTACACCCCATATACAGAGTATGTGTAACTAGTTACAACCCTGTATAGTCGCGATTCAAGTGCCTATTAACCACATCGAATAAAACACATTTTACCTCTCTAATTTGACTATATCTTTGAAATGGACATGTAGTACTTCAATTGTGATAATGATAATATGCTCAACGAAAAAAGAATTGAATGTTGGCTTTGATTTCTTTACCTTTTATCATTTAACCTTTTACCACATAACCACAAATTTTCACACACTTAAGAAGAAAATGTTGTGATTAAATCAAAATAGTGATTTCTGTAAACAGTAAGGGGTCATGATTGATTGAATAGGGGTTAACGCAACTTTTAATAGCATTTCAGTTATATCTGGGTGCCTGGAGCTCCTAACCATGGATTCCTGGTAGTTCACACACCAGTACTACCACTACATCCTTATCGAGCCTCAAGCTGCTCCTCCTACTTAGGTGTACGATTTGCTTACTCATATTGATGAAACATGCTCGCATTATTGAGTGTGGTTACTGATAAACCAGCAAAACTGCTCTAAGAGCTTTCAGTCCTTTGATTTGCTTTAGTGACCAAATAAACAATAGATTATTTCAACTATTTTTCCTTCCTCGGAGGGCAGATTGCTTTAAATAGATATTTTCTGTTTGATCGAAATGTCATAAACACAGATGGTGTTCTTGTAAAAGGTGGTCTAGGTATAAACAATTGAAAATATATTAAAACTTTATATTTCATAATTAATGAGATCTCTCCAGTAACTTATAAGTCATCTTTTTGAGTGTGAAAATAATCACCATTTTAACCTTTGTTATGCTGAATCCTGAATTCCTGTTTCCGCAAGAGGTGTAGACAAAGATCAGTTTGCACATTATGTGCAGCCTGATCTTAGTCTACACCACCTGGATGTCTGTTTGAAGTCGGCGTTGTGATTTTTAAAAAAAATATTGACTAACAATCAGGTGTTTCAGTGCTTTCAGGCCTTTGATATTAATACAAATTCTGAAACACAGATTTTATTCAACAGGACGAGGGTTAAATGTGCTGAAGATTCTCTGTATGTTTAGCTCTTTTCAGTCATGCTGTTCAAAGGTTCTATGGAAACATGGTAAAGTTTAGATTTCACTGATTAAGAAAGCAATAAAACATTTGTTTTCTTCCAGAATCAGTTATCTATTGCAGTGCTGTTGGGGATCATAAAAAGAGATCTTAAAAAGAAAGCATTTCTGAGTGTTTGGAAATGAATCCTCCTGATTCTGATGATTATATTTGTTTTTGGATTGTTGCTATCAATCAAAGAATCAATCAGCCAATCAAATCATTAAGAATATTAATAGACCAGAAGTGAACTTTGAACTCTGACAATGGGTGTCATTCAAGTGAAGCATTTATCTTTTGGTTTTGTGATTTTGACATAGTAACTACAACTTGTTACAATGTTTAGGCTGCCAACTAAGAATTTTGCCTTTTGTTACATGTTACATAAATTTTGCAAAATTTGCTGTTTAATATCGAAGTGAACCTTCTTGTCCAATCAGTGGTTGGGGCCTTAGCAATCCATCTATTACCGGATTCCAACTCGGTGACACTTTTAGACGCCCCCCAAGAAAAAAGCTTTCGAAAACATTGTGGAAAATGAAGAAATTGCTTGTCACAATGTTTTCTTTCTAAAATGACGAAAAATCTGATATTTCATAAATATTATATTGTTGTGTGCAACTTCTTTCAATTTGGACCAGTCTAAAATATCCTTGTGTGGTAATGGGTTAAAAGGCTCTCAATATGAAGGCTTTGGAAAACAGTGTGGGAAATGGAGAAATTGCTTGTCACACGCTATTTCTTTATTATTCACAATTTTTTCTACCTCCAAGATACAAAGGTTTTAAAAGTTTAATCAACTTAAATTGTTGTCTGCAGCTTCTTTTAATTAGGACTGGTCTAAAATATCATTGTGTGGGAATCCGTTGAACAAAAATTGTCAAACAAGGTTAGTTGGGGACCAAAAAGTAGAATGAAAAAATGATGGTGATCAATGATCATCTCAAGGTCACAATTTTTTCTCATATCATGGGCTAGTGAGAATGTTTGTCTTGTGTAGGAAGGGGTTAACCCATTACCAGACAACAAAATTTTAGACTGGTCCAAATGCAAAGGAGCAATTTCAGGGCATCATAAAGCAGAATAATGTGGTTTTGGAATAATTTGATCTGAGCCACTAGCTCATTACATTTATTGCTACTATATTACTTGAATTTTGCAATCAAAGGCCTTATGTTGGGATGACTTATCATATATGTCGGATTAGGTGTCTACAATATTAACCCTTGTCATGCTGAACCTGGAATATTCTGGTTTTGGCAGGAGGTTTAGACTAAGATCAGACTGCACTTATGTGCAGGCTGATCTTAGTCTATACCTCCTGCTTGTACTTTTCCTGTCAGAGTTGTTTATGAAGTTGATTTCTAAAAAAAAAATATTGATTTTTGAACAACAAGTTCTATCAGTGTTTTCAGCCCTTTGATTTGATGGCAATTCAATAAGGTAATTTATACAGCATGACAAGGGTTAAGACATAATGACTTGGGTTGTAATGTCTGTATCTTGTCAGTTCATATATCCTGTAACTAGTCGACAGTGGTCAGTTTGTGCCTAGTCTGATTTAGCCAGTGGTCATTTAACTGACCAGTCTGATAAGGATGTCAGAACTTGTCCAGACTGATGCACACGCTAGCCTGATAAAATTATGTCAATTCAGTTGGTTTAACCCATTACCAGACAGCAAAGTTTAAGACTGGTCCATATTGAAAGATGCTGCAGACAACAATTTCAAGTTGAGAAAGTTTTGAGTTACTCGATCTCTTTTGGTAGAAAACAAAGTTGAAAATGAAGAAATTTCTTTAATCAAGCAATCTCCTCATTTTCAACCTTGTTTTCCCTTAGATCTTTTTTTAACCCAATTTCCAACATAATCAAAATTAAGACTAGTCCAAAGAAGTTGCAGATAACAATTATAAGTTTATGAAATCTTCAATATATTTGTCTTTTGGTTTAGAAAACATTGTTGATAATAAAGAAATTGCTTGTAACAAGCAATTTCTTCATTTTCCACAATGTTTTCCAACACTTTCATATTGAGGGGTGCTTAAAAGCATCATTGTGAGGGAATGGGTTAATGAGCGTAAAAAAGAGGTAAATAGTGGGAATGGGTTAACTTGTGTCATACTGAATAAAATCGAAGGTGTGACTTAACTTATTCCCACACAATGATGCATTCTGACGCCCCCTCAAGAAAATAATTGGGTAAACGTTTGCAACAAGCAATTTATACATTTTCCACAATGTTTTCTACCAAGAAAATTGAAAAAAAATCTTAAATTTCATCAGCTTTTCATTGTCGTCTGCAACTCCCATCAATTGGGGCAAGTCTAAAATTTTGTTGTTTGGTAATGGTTGAATGGTATTTTTTTAAATTCACCTTCTTTCTTTTCATCCTTTTTAGTGAACAGAGCTATTGACAAATTGGCCCTCATCAGTAAATATTCCTCAGGTTCATTATAGTTGGGGGAAGAATTCCAAGAATTAAATGAATTTGCTGGAATCATAAATTATTCAAAAATCTTCATCTGGAAAAATAATATTCTGGAGAAGTCAAATGTTCTGATAATTTGGAGAAAATTAAGAGGGTCACTAAAAGTTCATTCTTCATCAACCCTATTCCGTTGTTATAAGTCTCTATCATGCACAGATAAAAAAAAATTCTCAAGTCGCATGGGGGAATGGTTTCAAACCGGAATTGTACTGGTCTTGAAGTTATTACGGTCAGTGGGCTAGTAAATGTTGTACCTACAGATCAAATAAGCACTTGAACAGCTGAGCCAAGCCACACACCTCCTCCCCCCACCCCACCCCCAACCGATCTACAGTCATACCCTAAAAACAGATTTTGATCTCACCCCAGATAGGCTCATAATTTTTTTCTGACATTTTAACAAATCATTGTTAAATGCTTTGCTTTTCTTTCACCTCATTTTGGTACTTCTAAGTAATGGACCTCTTTAGGCTAGCTTATAGGCCATTTTACCTTGTTCAGAATTAGATATATGATTGTAGGAGGCTAAATTGTTTCCATCAAGATCACAGACAAAATCTGTTTGATCATCCTAGATGTACAGAGTAAGGCAATTTCTCATTTGACCATCAGTGCATACACTTGAGACAATGCTATCTTTGCATGCTATATTCTGGTGAATCAAATATGCCTCAGCAAAAGCTCTTGGTTTAACCCATTCCCACACAATCCAGCCTTTTTATTCCCCTTAAGAAAAAGGCATTGGAAAACTTTGTGGAGAATGAAGAAATTGCTTGTTAGAAAAAAAATCTCATAGCTCCAAGGTCAAGGTCACAGCTCAAGGTCAAATATTGAAATTAAGTATGTTCAAAGCTTAGCTCCCTTAATTATGGATTGATTTCAAAGTAACTTGGCACAATTGCTCTCTTTCATGAGTAGATGAGTAATTTGAAACAAATCTTCAAAAAGCTCCAAGGTCAAGGTTGAACGTGAAAATTAAGCATTTCAAGAGCATAGCTCCTTCAATTATGGATGGATTTCGAAACAACTTGCAAGTGTTCTCAAGCATTAGTAGATTTGCTATTTGGATTTTTTTTTTCAAATAGCTCCAATGTCAAGGTAACATCTCAAAAAAAATGTCCAGAGTTTAGCTCTTTAAATTAAAGATGGATTTTAATATAACTTGGCACAAGTGATCACATTCATGAGTAGATTTACCATTTGAAAAAAGAATCACTAGCTTCAAGTTCACAGTTCAAGGTCAAATGTTGAAAATAACCATGTCTTAAGCATAGCTCCTATAATTGAGGATAAATTTCAAAATTACTTTTCACAATTGTTTTCTATCATGAGTAGATGTGCATTTGAAAAAAGGAATCAGATAGCTGTTAGGTCAAGGTCAGAGCTCAAGGTAATACATTAAAATTAAACATTTCCAGAGCATTGTTTCTTCAATTATGGATGGATTTTGAAATTACTTTGCACAATTGTTCTCTATCATGAGTAGATGTGCAATTTGAAAAAAAAAATCAGATATCTCCAAGGACACAGCTCAAGGTCAGACATTAAAAGTAAGCATGTCTGGTGCATAGCTCCTAAAATTATGGATGGATTTCACAATAACTTCGCACAATTGTTCTCACTTGTGAGTAGCTTTGCCATTTGAAACAAATTTTCAGATAGCTCCAAGGTCAAGGTCACAGCTCAAGGTCGTATGTTAAGATTTAGCATGTCTGGAATAGGGCCTTCTATGTCTGTCAGTCTGTCAATACTTTTTTCCCTGTTTAATTTTTGTGACAGTGTTATATTGGTAGAGCATAATCCATATTTGATGGCTATTGTGTTATACTGGTTAGAGAAAAAGACAGGTACAAAGACATGGTTAGGTCAATCAGTGTCAATCTAATAGAAATACTGTAAAATGTGGCATTCAACCCTTCTTTTGCTGAATAAAATCTTAATTTTATGCAAAGATGAAAGCTTTAAAATACTAGTTTTGGAACAAGGAATTTCTTCATTTCCCACAATGTTTCCAGAGAATTGAAAAAATCTTAAATTTCATCAACTTTTCATTGTTGTTTTCAACTCTTCAATTTGGACAAGTCTCATATTTTGCCATCTGTTAAAAGATTAAGTCATTAACCCATTCCATCACAATTCCACTTTTTTATGCCCCTCAAGAAATAAAGCTTTTGAAAATATTGTAGAAAAAAGATGAATTGCCTGTTACGAGCACTATTACATGATTCGTTATCCTCAATGTTTCTTAAAAAACAAGGAATGGTAAGATTTTCCCAATTAAAAATTGTCTTATACAACTCCTTTGAATTTGGACCAGTCTAAAACTATGTCCTCTGGTAATAATGGCCAAAGTATTCACTTTATAGTGTACAGGGTTTAACTAGTGCAATGGTAGGGGCCTTCTAAAACATTCTTTGGAGATCATTTAAACATGCAATGCACAAAACTGTTAAGATGTGAAATAGATAACGCAATCAATCAGGTGCTGATAAGCCCCTCTGGCTGTCATCAGCAATCCCATGCATGAAAGATGAATGTGGAGGCTACCTGTAGAGTGACAGGTGTTAATATTAATCATATCTCCCACTGGACCTGAGGTACAATCGAAATCGAGTTTGTTATGTTAGAAGGGGCATTCTGGGTCCATTGAGATGGGGGGCTACTAAATAGATTAATTTTCAAAATGTAGTGGAGAAGAATTGTGACTTCTTTTATGTTCAGAAAAAATGACAATAGCTTAAATTTAGAATATAATTATGTATTCTTTATTTTTTAACCCTTTCCTGTACAGTCCTTTTTTTTTAATCCATTTTTTTTATGTTTATATGTGAATATATATTGTGGAAAAGAAGTATTGCTTGTGACAAGAAATTGCTTCTTTTTCACAATATTTTCAACCACAAATGAAAGTTTTTCTTCAATTTATTGAACTCACTTTTCATTGTGGTCTATACAATGTCTGTCTATGCATCTAGTTACTATAAAGTTTGTTAGAGACATACCTTTTATATTTATAGCTTAGCTTTTCCGAAAAAATATTTTTATTGCTTAAATTTGAACTCAGACATTAGCTGACATTTTGGGAATTGTTTGTTTGTTGACTTAACTCATTCCCACTCAATAATGCTTTTAGATGCTCCCCAAGAAAAATATGGTGAGCTTTTGTGATCGATGAATGTCTGTCGTGTGGCATGAGGCGTCAACAATTGAAGTGTTTACACTCTTGAGGCCACAATTTAAGCTCAATCTTCATGAAACTTGGTCAGAATAATTGTTAGGTCATAAGGATGAACCCTATTGATTATGGGAGGGTTCTATTTGAAAACACAGGAAAAGGGGCCTTAATGACAATTTCTTTGTTTACACTCTAGAGGCCACAAATAAGGCTCTATCTTCATGAAACTTTGCCAGAATAATTATTAGGTCATAGAGATGAACCCTATTGATTATTGGAAGGATCTTTCCGAACCCTATTGATTATGGGAGGGCTCTATTTGAAAACACAGGAAAAGGGTCCTTAATGACAATTTCTAAAATTGTTTACACTCTAGAGGCCACAATTTTGGCTTAATCTTCATGAAACTTGGTCAGAGTAATTGTTTGATCATGAGGATGAACCCTATATATTATTGGAGGATTCTATCTGAAAACACAGCAAAAGGGGCCTTAATGACAATTTCTTTGTTTAAAGTCTAGAGGCCACAATTTAAGCTCAATCTTTATGAAACTAGGCCAGAATAATTATTAGGACATGAGGATGAAGCCTATTGATTATGGGAAGGTTCTTTTGGAAAACACAGGAAAAGGGGCCTTAATGACAATTACTTCGTTTACACTCTAGAGACCACAATTTTGGCTCAATTTTCATGAATTTGGCCAGAATAATTGTTTAGTCACAAGGATGAACCCTATTGATTATAGGAAGGTACTTTTGGAAAACACAGGAAAAGGGGCCTTCATGGCAATTTCTTTGTTACTGCTCTAGAGGTCATCATTTTGGCTCAATTGTCATGTTACTTGGTCAGTATACTTGTAAGGTCATAAAGATGAACCTTATAGATTATGGGAAGGATCTATAGGATAATACAGGAAAAGGGGCCATAATGACAATTTCTTTGTTTACAATATAGAAGTCACAGTTTTGCCTCTATCTTCATAAAACTGATTATAGTTATTTGTCTCTAATTGCATTTTTTTAACAGCAGACAGTTAGGTGAACGATCATGGTCCTCTTGTTTTATTTGCTATCCAACAGTTATTATTAGTTTCAAAATTGTCCACTATACTCATTGAATTCCCTATTAAATGAGATTTTAGGATATATATGCATGATAGGTGGTACTTTTTCTTTGTAAAAAAAAATCGTAATTGGATAAGATTAAGTGGATCGGAGCACAACAATTTCGCTTTGATATCTATAGGTGCAAATTTTTTGTTGATCTATAAAAGTCAAGATAAAGGGTCAAGGCCAGGTTCTGAAGAAATAGTTGAGTTTGATTGAGCATATTTCATCTGTTCTAAAGATTTGATCCATTACTTTAACCTATACCCTCACACTCCCGCTTTTTGTCTCCCCTTAAGAAAGCAGCTTGGGGTGAAAAAAATGAAGAAATGGCTTGTAAATTACCAGAAAGATAAAGCTATTTGAAATTTCATCCAATTGAATGTGTTTTCTGCAACTTCTTTGAATTTGGTCCTATCTGAATTTTTATCAGATGGTAATGGGTTAAACTTGTAAAGTATTATGAAGGGCTAAGTGAATAATTGGGCCTATAATTGAGAGGATACCTGTCTAATTTACTGATATGCCTTTTAGGCTTTTATCTATATTGGCTCTCAGTGGGGTGATTGATTTGTTTGACCACAGGAACCACAGAGATGTATAACAAAATGATTAGATGCTTATTGTCAAAAGTAATTATCCCTTTTCATGTATAAGCATTGGTAGTCAATGTAATGCCAATGAAAAGGAGAAATCAGACAAATTTCCTAATGACAAGACATTGTTAACCCATTACCACACAGTGACGCTTTTAAACGCCCTCTCAATATAAAATGTTGGAAAATATTGTGGAGAATGAAGACATTGCTTGTTACAAGCAATTTCTTCATTCTCCACAATATTTACCATCCAAAAGGACAAAACTTAAAAGATTTCAACTTAAAATTGTCGTCTGTAACTTCTTTGAGTTTGGACTGGTCTAAAATTTTATTGTGTGGGAATGGGTTGAGTGGATTTTTTTGGTAATCCATGCATGAATCTTCATTAACCCATTAACACGCAGCAAAATTCCATACTGGTCCAAACTCAAAGAGATAGCAGACAACAGATATAAGTTGATGACATTTTAAAACCTTTAGTCTTTTTGAGTAGAAAACTTTTTGAATGATGAGGAAATGTTTGTAATAAGCAATTTCTTTATTATCTACTATTTTACCCAAAGCTAATTTCTTATGGGGCTTAATAAAGTGAGATTGTATGGGAATGGACTAAGATCTATATTTGATCCGCCTAATTTATGCATTTAACCCATTACCAGACAACAAAAATTTTGACAGGTCCAAATTCAAAGAAGGTAAAGTTGTGTCCTTCTGTTTAGAAAAACAATGTTGAAAATGAAGGAATTGATTATTACAATCAATTTCTCCATTATGAACAATTTTTTCTACACAAAACAAAAAAAAATAAAAAGTCATCAACTAAACATTGTTTAATGCAACTTGTATGAATTTGGACTTGTCTAATATTTTGTTGTCTGGTAAAGCTTGGGTTAAAGCATTGTGAAAGAAAAGTCATAGACCTAGATTCGTAATGAACCAAATATCTTGTCACTGATTATGTGTTTTGATACAATTGATTTTAATCAAGATTGTGACAACACAAAATAATCTTTAAGTAAATAATGGATTATTTCAATTATTCTACAAGTGTCAGTGATCTGCAATGGGAAAATAACATTTAAACAGATTGAAGACACAAAGTAATGTTGTGCCTTACTTATGACTTACTTGAAAAAAGTCTAGCATTGAAACATATGGCTTAAACAATTCCCATACAGTGACACTTTTGGGTGCCCATCAAGTAAAACATTTGGGAAAATATTGTGTAAATCAAGAAATTGCTTGTAACAAGCAATTTCTTCATTTTAGACAATGTTTTCTGTACAGAAAGTTGAAAAATGCTAAATTTTCATAAGCTTAAATAAATTGTTGTCTGCAACTCCTTTCATTTTTGATAAGTCTAATATTTCGCCATCTGGTCATGGGTTAATCATAAGGATATTATTTTAAAATGGTCCTAAAAAACTCCAACATGCCACATTAACCCTTGTCATGCTGATCCAGGAATATTCCTGCTTTGGCAATGGCTTTAGCAGGTGTATAGACTAAGATCAGCCTGCCTGCACAGAAGTGCAGTCTGATCTTAGCCTACACTACCTGCTTGTTCTTGCTATGGTGAGAAAAACTTAGAACTCAATATCAATCTAATTATGTCACAGTTTTAAAATATAGTGAAAAAAGGATAAATATTCAGCATGACAAGGGTTAAATATGGGCTATAGCAAAAAGCAGATTTTGAGCACTTGTCCCAGGACAAGTTTGATTTTCTACTTGTCCATACAGAATGAAATGAACTTGTTGGCAAAAAGGTAAAGAGATTAATTTTGAGAAAACCTTGTTGTTAATGAAGAATTACCTGTAGTCCAGCATTTTATTCATTTACAACAATTTTTTTCACCCTCCAATATAAACATTTTGATATATTCCAATATACATGTATATGATATATTTGTTGTTATCTATGAGATCTATTTTGTAACAATCAAGATGACCAGTGTACTCTTGTAGCTCTCGATGTAACAATAGCAAAGCTTAGATTTGATAGAATATCATCAACTCGCCACCAAAGCTGTGTAGCTGTAGTTACAAAGTTTTGGTCACCCATTGATAGTTTACAGTACAGATAAAACCGTTAAAGCATTATAACAAAACTGGTGTACCACAATGACATGGATTTTATTCTCAGACAATCATCTAGAGCAATAATAGAACTAATTGGAAAGTACTACTATACCTCTGTTAATAGTCGACAACAGCAATTTGATAATTAGAATGGAGTCAAACTAATTTAACTGTTCTCTACTGTTTTACCAGAAAAATTAGAATGGAGAATTCACTGCTGTTCTAAAAATATAGTGCATACAAAAAGGGGACACTAGTATATATGTTTGGAAGAGTAACGCGATCTGAATTGGCGGATCCGCCGTCATAGCGCAGTTGGTAGCGCGTCAGACTGTCAATCTAGAGGTCCCGGGTTCGATCCCCAACGGCAGCACTCATCCTTTCCGATTATTTGTCTCTCACAAAAGGCCTATGAGGGATAGCAGCTGGAGGCTAGGAAAGGATGTAATGCTAGTACTGGTGTGAGAAATACCAGGATTCCATTGTTAGGTGCTCCAGCCACCGCGATATAACTGAAAGATTGTTGAAGGCGGCGTAAAACCCCATTCAAATCAAACTGACTTGGTGGAGCTGGCCACGATTTTCTCACTTTTTGCAGGATTCTGAATTTAGTATTTAATTTTATTGTCTGTCGATAGATTTATTTATTTAATTCAATTCATGATTCAAGTCCTAGGTGCGATGGAGTGCTACAAGTACACCATTGCCTAGCCGTAGATTCTAGCTTGCCATTGGTCAAGTGGTACAGGTGTAGAAATTACATAGTTTGAATCCTGAATACAGCTTATTTTAAATCATAGGTTTCCTTTCACTATGACAAATTATCCCTTTCCCGGCCACTGTCATAGTGCATCAGACACCCAATCTTCGACTATGGGATGGCCGCCGTCATAGCACAGTTGGAAGCGCGTCAGACTGTCAATCTAAATGTACCGGGTTCTATCCCCGACAGCAGCACTCATCCTTTCCGACTATTTGTCTCTCATCAATGGGTCGATAATCGTAGACCTATGTTGGATAGCAGCTGGAGGCTAGGAAAGGATGTAGTGGTAGAACTGGTGTGAGAAATACCAGGAATCCATTGTTAGGTGCTCCATCCGCCGCGTTATAACTGAAAGATTGTTGAAAGCATGGTAAAACATTATTCAGATAAAAACCAAACAACTATGGGATGTCATGGGTTTGTTCCCTGGCTTCAGCACATATTCTTCAGACATTTGTCTCTCACCAATGGGTGGATAATCATAAAACTAAGTGGGATAGCAGCTGGAGGCTAGGAAAGGATGTAGTGGTAGTACTGGTGTGAGAAATACCAGGAATCCATTGTTAGGTGCTCCATCTGCCGCGATATAACTGAAAGATTGTTGAAAGCGGTGTAAAACCTCATTCAAATAAAAACCAAACAACTATGGGATGTAATGGGTTTGTTCCCCGGCTGCAGCACATATTCTTCAGACATTTGTCTCTCACCAATGGGTGGATAATCATAAAACTAAGTGGGATAGCAGCTGGAGGCTAGGAAAGGATGTAGTGGTAGTACTGGTGTGAGAAATACCAGGAATCCATTTTTAGGTGCTCCAGCCAAGGAATATGACTGAAATGGAAGCAAAATATACCCCATTCAATCAATCAATAACCCTTTCCCAGGTGACAAAATTTCAGACTGGTTCAAATAAAAGGAAGTTGCAGATGCAATTTCAAGTTCACAAAATGTTAGGAACCTTTGGCTTTAGCCCTAGAAAACATTGTAAGTAATGAAGAAATCACTTGTATCAAGCAATTTCTTAATTTTTCACAATGTTTTCTAAAGCTCTATTCTTTATTGGCATAAAAAAGCATGATTTTGTGGAAATGGTCAACTAAGGAGGCCTATGTGCATTTGAGCTAGCTAGGGTAGCCTCTCTCATGGTCTATATCACAGAGCACAGAGGGAATGGATCTAAAACCTTCAAACGCACAGGTTAACACTCGCTAACAGAAATACAAATAGACAATAGCTCAGTTCAGAAAATCAGAAATAACAAGAAAAAGAGGTGAAAGAAATTCATAGTTTTCATCAGTCCCAAATGCAGTGAGAGCGTCTGCCCCCAAAATACATTACAAAATATATAAAAAACTTACTCAAGGCCCTAGAGCATAAATAAATGTGACGATTAAAATTCAAACATCTAAATAATTACAGGCAGTTAGCCTAAAATTCATGAGAGAAACTTTAAATTGTGACCCACCACAATTTAAATTTATTAACAAAATTGTCAGTTAAGTTTAGTAATCAACTCATTTGTATGTAACTATCAATGCGGAAGATTAGCGAGGGTCTCTGGTGGAGATTCGGCATGAAATAAGTGAAAATAATTAAACATAATTCAGAAGGTTTGAATTTCCTGAAATCATTTCCATGTTCTTACTATTAGTAATTAAAAACTGTTAGATCTCCAAAACTCACCTACATATGGGTTTCTAGGATAATCTACTTTAACCCTTTACTATATGCCAAAATTTTAAACTTTCTGAAATTTAAAGAAGTTGCCGACAAACAGTATTTCATCAAGAGACTACAAGAAATATAGAATACATTGCAAACAATGAAGAAATTGCTTGTCTTGGGATTGTGTTGGAATGGGTTAAATATCAGATTTCATCATTTAGGTTCAAGTTCAAGCATTTTCAAGATGTATCTATTCAGATTTTTATCTTTTTTCCTTTAAGTATAAGTACTTTTCTCTTATTTTCATTGCTTTGGGAAACGATTAAAACCATTTGTATTGGATCAGTTCGTAATTAAAAGTGCTACCTATGGTTAATTAGAGAGTGCAAAACTATTGAACTTCTAAAACAGAACTTTTTATCTAACTCTTTAGAAGACAGATAAAAAACTGTGGTCATACAATGTACAAGTCTTTAATCATTTTGAGGTTTATTGAGGTTTAAAACATTTGATACACTTTTTCAAATAGTTGCACAAAAAAGTACCTTTTATGAGATAATGATGCTTGTTTGTTTTGTCTTCAACCAATTCCCACACAACGACAGTTGGACGCTCCCAAGAAAAAAAGCTTTGGAAAACATTATTTTCCACTATGTTTCATTCCAGAAACTTAAACAATACTAAAATTTCATAAACTTTAAATTGTTATCTGCCACTCCTTTCAATTTGGATAAATCTAAAATTTTACCATGTGGTAATGGGTGAAATATTGTTAGTCAGTTTACTTGCATAATTGAGTAGAATGATAATGTTCTAGTTAAGGTTTCTAGATGAAAGACCATATCAAACAACAATAGAAATGTAGGAACAGTAGATGATGTTGCTTGTTAAAGGCTTAATTAATCAGGTAAATAAAGGGAAAAAAAGACAGAGAACAGAAAACACCTTGCTGAAATCCTTCCTGATTCTCTACAAGATGACACAGAGAGATAAGATGTTACAAACAGATAACATCACATGATAGCTAGCCTCATGTAATTATTTTCTAACCCTATATTTACAGTGAACTTTAAATCTTTACTCATTCAGCAATTTCCTGAAAACCAAGAAAAATTAAACTCTAGTCTGGCAAGGTTTATGACTGTAAAGATAGAGATTAGAGAATTTCCAGAATGTCTCTACTAGAAATATAATATTGTAAGTTAACCCTTTCCTGTACAAACACGGGATTTTACGTCCCTGTGATTTTATACATGAGAAAACATTGTGGAAAAAGAAGAAATTGCTTGTGACAAGCAATTTCTTCTTTTTCCACAATATTTTCTACCCTACTGAATGATTATTTTTCAAATAGAATCGACTTTAAATTGTCGTCTGCAAAACCTTTGAATTTGGACAAGTCTAAAATTTTGAAAAACAGGAAAGGGTTAAATGATGGTTGGCAGCTTCAAATGTTTTAGAAATTTGTGTCATTTAGGGGTATAGGTGATAATATCAATTGAAGACAATATTTTTTTATTTATCATAGAGGTGAGCTGCAGCCATAGTGTAGTAGGAAGCATGTCAGACTCTAAATCATGAGGTACACGGTTTGATCCCCAGTCGTGTCATATATCCTTTCGGACATTAGTCTCCAACAAATAAGTGAATAATCATAGACTTAAGTGGGATGAGTAGCTGGAAGCTAGGAAAGGATGTAGTTGTAGTACTGATGTGAGCAATACAAGGAACCCATGGTAGAGTGCTCCAGCCGCAATATGACTGAAATACCTTAAACTCCATTCAAACAGACATCAACTTATCAAAACTTATCAAATTGAATGAAGCCAAAAATTTCAAACACTGCCAAAACAATTCAAACATTTCAGTCTTAATTTAGCTCACCAGAGCATATTTTGATAGATCAGCCCAAATAGGTGGTAATATGTTTATAGGCAGTTACAACTGTTTCGTGCTGACCCATTGATTTGTGCACAACATGTGCTTTAATAATCACTCGTCATTTGTGATCTATCTTCCTTCAGTTGTCTGTCCACAATTTCTTTAAAAATTTCTCCACCTTAAGACCACTTAACCATTTAGGGTTTAACTTGACAGGAATGTTCAACCAAACTAAAATTGAAATCTGTCAAAAACTGTGTGTTGTCATGACAACAGAAATGTTGAAACTATTTCAACAGCTAGAATAGTAACATACTGCTGATCTACATAATGCTTTCTACTTGATAGTTTAGTTAGAGTTATGATTACAGAGCTGAATTTTATGTTGCTCTTTGTCATGAAAACGACCAGAATCCTTATTAAAAAAGTAAGGAAAATTTAATAAGCAACAGCAAGAAATACCTTGTAATGAAGAAAATTGTTCCCATTAACTAGCTAGGTATGCTCATCTTACCAGTTCTTATCAATTTGTTTTATAACAAGACACAAATGTTTATTTGTCTATAAATAATGGATTACAACTGAAAAGAAATAGCTAGCTCTAGCAAGCCACCCTATTCTGTGTAATGTTCTGCTAAACAGATGAACCTCAATCCATCCTCTTATCATAGTCTTTAACCCACTACCAGATGACAATAAATTAGGCCAAATCAAATTTAAATATTTTGTAGATGATAAATTTTACTCAATGAAATTTTGAAATTTTGTCTTTTGCAGTAGAAAACATAGTGGATAATAAAGAAATTGCTTGTAAGAAACAATTTCTTGATTTTCTACAACGTTTACATAAGGGGCGTCAGAAAACGTCATTGTGTGACAAAATTTTAGATTGATCCAAATTGAAAGAAGCTGCAGACGCTAATTTCAAGTTGACAGATTTCTAAATCTTTTCATATTTTGGGACAGAAATATTGTGGATAATGAAGAAATTGATTTATACAAGAATTTTCTTCCATTTTCCACTATGTTTCCAAAGTATCTTTCTTGAGGGCGTCAAAAAGCGTCACTATGTGGGAATAGGTTAACCCATTTTCAGATGACACAATCAAATTCAAAGAAGTTTCAGATGACAATTCTAACTCTTGTCATGCTTAACCTGGAGTTTTCCTCTTTAGGCAGGAGGTAAATACAAAGATCAGCCTTCTCACAAGTGCAGTCTGATCTTGGTGTACACCACCTGCTTTCCCATCAAGCCAGAGTTATCTTTAACATTAATATGCAAAAGAATTATTAACCATAATTTAGTGCCTTCAGTGTTTTCTGCATTTTTATATTAAGTTCTAAAGCATGATTTAATTCAGCATGACAAGAGTAAAGTTAATGGATTATCTTTAATTTTTTTCTTTTGAGGTTTGCTGGAACATTTCCACAGTGTTTTCCCAAGTTTTTTTTTTTTTTTTTTTTTGATGCAATAAAAAGCATGTAGACTTATGTAAAGACTCATATTGAGTGCGCTTGTATTTATTGGCACTTATGATGCTTATGGTTACAGGTAGGTATTGATGTTTTCTTAACGCCACAGATTTGCCCTCATATACTATTTTAACCCTTGTCATGCTGAACCCGGAATATTCCGGTTTTGACAGGAGGTGTAGACTAAGATCAGACTGCACTTATGTGCAGGCTGATCTTGGTCTATTCCTCCTGCTTGTAATTTTCCTGCCAGAGTTGTTTATGAAGTTGATTTCTAAAAGAAATAATTATTTTTGAACAAAAAATTATATCAGTGCTTTCAGCCCTTTGATTTGACAGCAATTCAGTAAGGTACTTTATACAGCATGAAAAGGGTTAATACAATATTCTGAAAAGATGTTTTACAAAAACCAAAGGTCCCTTATCAAAGATAAAACGGGTATTTCCTTAATAGCCTACATAGGCTATTTATCTATTTTTAGATTAAGTCAAGACAGTTGCAAAGAATATAGGGTCATTCATGTGATGCAAATAAGTGTTGGAATCGCGCATTTAGCTTGAATGACATCAAACCAACGTCATTGTTACAATAAACCTCAAATTCTTATTATTTTAGCAAAGTTAACTGTATCTTTACAAGGGTTAAAACAATTATTTAGATCAGACAGGTCTCCCACTTGTGGATTGTACGCCTTTATACCTATTATGGGACACAGAGGACAAATTATTGTCAATAGATTTGATCAATGTTAACCCTTGGAATCTGTCACTATTATTACATGGCTTAGAATTGTTTTTTGATATCATACACAGCTTAGAAATGTTTTAAAATATGATAAACAGATTATAATTGTTTCAGAATATAATACACATAGCTTAGAATTGTTTAAGAATATAATACACATCTTAGAATTGTAAGGGGTAGCAGAGGATGAATCAAAGTAAGTAAAACTCATAAAGTAACCTTCCTAAATGGTAGAAAAAATTGTAAAAAAAAAGAAATTGCTTTTTACAAGCAATTTCTTCTTTTTCTACAATGTTTTTCTCCCCAATTATAAAATCACAGGGAAATAAAAACCAGGGATTGAACAGGAGCTGGTTAAGCTTTGCTTTGATTTCAAGCTTCTGGCATTTAAATGGCTAATGGAGCTAGTCAAGCCTTAGCTGTTGTTGCCTCTGCCAAGTTGTCCATATGCAAACTTTCTTTTACCAACCATTTCACATGAATAGTCCTGTGGAGGTCAACTCTTTATCAGAGTCCTTTGAGCTGAAAAGCCTGTCTTTTCTGTTCTGGGTTTATTTCCATGAATGGTATGATGTGAAAACTTTGAAAATTTTACCACTTAGAAAATAATAATGAGGGTTTCAGCTAATATTGATATGAATGTTCCTTGGTTGATCTTGTATTAATTTTCTTGGAAAAATTGATTTTGTTTAAAATATGGTTCATGTGAGCATGCTTAATTGAGTTCAGATAAACTAGTGTGTCAAGGGAGATAATCAGCACTGCTGACTTCTGAATAACTTTTTTTGTTTCAGTTGCCTTCTTTATTATCTAAGAAAAGTAGTATATCTTCTGTGCAGTGTAGAATTGATACTTATGTTTCTATCTGATGTTTAATAAACATGTTAGTCGTAAATTCCAGCACTCAAGTGATGCAAGTTCAATGCAACATAATTTTCCCAAAATCTAATCAAGTATTTGATCATTAGAAAACTGTATGAGGACGATCAGTTAAGAATATTCATGTGGCTCCCGAGGTGTTTATTGACATTCAAAAATTCACAAAAGCTGGCTTTGAAACTGAGCATTCTTACCCTTATCTTGCAAAATACAATCCTTTTTCAGAATTACATTAAAACAAAGGACTGAAAGACCGAAATCACTAGATGTGGGTCAATATTTCATTTGAAAATTGCTTATTTAAACAAATCTAGCTTGAAAAGGACAAACATGTGAACGAGATTAGGAACAGATTGCACATATGTGCAGGCTGATCTTTGTCTTTTCCTCCTGCCAAAACATATCGAGAGTTATCAAGAAAGGTTCTAATGGCATCTTTTGCCCGAAGACTCTGTTATAATTTTGGAATCCATCAGAACTTAACCTTAAATGTCATGCTGAACCCAGAATATCCCTGTTTTAGCAGGTGGTACAGACAAGGATCACCCTGCCTTTAAGTGCAGTCTGATCTTAGTGTACACCACCTGTTTGTCACTTTTAAGTCAGTGTTGTTTATTGAATTTCATTCTCAAAATAAATAATGTCCAACAACCTATAGTTTCAGTGCTTTTATCCCTTTGATTTTCATGCAGAATTGCAAAGTATTTCATTCAGCATGACAATAGTTAACAGTCTCTGCTTAAGGTATTGACAATGAGAATAACCCTTGTCATGCTGAACCCGGAATATTCCTGTTTTGGCATGAGGCATAGACAAAGATCAGCCTGCACATAAATGCAGTCTGATCTTAGTCTATATCTCCTGCTTGTTTCCTTTAACCCAGAGTTACTTATAAAATGAATTTTGGCTCTTAACTAGTGCTTCAAGGGCTTTCAGGACTTTGATAAATTCATATAAGGAATTGATTCAGCATGACAAGATTTAGTTATTTTAGAATTTGACCCAAAATTTTATTTCATCAAGTAAGAAAATGACTAGGTTCATTTGAAAATAATTTGGTCCTAAATGATAAGGTCCTTGTTCAAAAATTACAGAGGAGGAAGCTATTCAACATGACAGTTAACTGTCTGGAATTTTTCTGAATGAATTGTGAATGAATCAATTCCCACACAACCAAATTTTTAGGCCATTCTAAAATTAAAGAAGTTGAAGGTGAATATTTAAAGTTGATAGAATTTTTGATAACCATAAAAGTGTCAAATATTTGATGGCATTGTTTCTAAATGCATAATGATTTGTATGACAAGTGTTAAATTCTTTGCATACTGAAAGTTCTGTGGTACTATCTTTCATGCTGAATTATCTCTCCGTAATTTACCGCATTGAAAAATCAGCAATGCTATTATCCTTGTCAGTCTGTCTATCTTTACAAAGTTAATACTTCCCTGTTTCAAGAAAGGCTTACAAGGTGCATCTAACATCAATGTCTTTCAATCAAGAGATGAAGAGAATAGTTTTTGTCTTCATGGAGGTGTGAAACGACAAAAACTTTAATTTGCCAAAAATTTGGGGCTTGACAGAATGGGGCTTATCAGACTGAAATAAATCATGAAATAATTCTTTAATCCATTCCAACGCAATTCAGCCTTTTTACACCCCTGATGAAAAAAGCTTTGGAAAACAAACTGGAAAGTGAAGAAATTTCTTATAACAAGCAATTTCTTCATTATCCACAATGTCTTTCTACTCCAAAGATTAAAAAATTCAACTTAGCAAGAGTATTCCTTGGGCGATCCTTTTTAAAATTTGCGTGTGAATTTTTTTTTTCTGTGATTGAAGGGGGGGGGGGCTTATCACACTTAGAGAAATGAAATAATTCTCAGGTGAGTGATTCAGTGCCAATTTGGACCTCTTGTTGGAACATAGTCTCTTGCAGAGATATTCTCTCTCTGTAAAATGAGCAAGGCAGTAACCTAGTTCTCAAGTACTGATCATAACAGTTGAACATAGTCTCCAAGGGACATTCAACTGGACAGATTATCAATCTATAAGAATTACTTACCAAAAAATTGATGAATTATGCTAAAAGGCATGACTAGAATTGACACAAAGAGATCTGTAATAGCTAGCGACAGAAGGAAATAGTTGGTCACGCTTTGTAGACGTTTCTCCATCGACACTGCCATACATACAAGAATATTTCCTGTCATGCCGAATAACATGATAGGCAATAATACCAACACTTCCCAATGGTAGGGTGATTGGTCATTGCTCATAGATAAATTGCTAGTAGTATTTCCAACACGAATACCCGAATTATTCCACATCGGTCTCTCTGATTGGTCATGTCCTTGATCATGTGATATGAGATAATTCAATCCAAAACAACACTCAGTAAATCCAGACAGCTTGAAGTGAATTCAGATATCCTCAATGATAATTAACACTAAACCACTTTCAGCACATATTTCATAAGCACATTTCAGCTTCAAAGTGCATAATAAAGCTGGCTAAAGTTAAACTCTTGAATTCGGTGCCTGGTTGATCTGTATTACGTGTTGGAATTTTTATCACATTTGTAGAAAACTAAGTGATTGGAACCTATTGATATTAGGCTGGCATGTAGCATCTAAAGACTTCTTTCTTTTGATGTACATTTTCCTGAAAATAAGAAAATAAAGGAGATATACTAAATATCTTGGAAGATGGTATGTAATACAATGATAATTTGAAGAAGAATCTATAGGTATACATACAAAGACACTAGTATTTCATAAAGTGACGTATCTATTAATGAATAACGTCAGGTGTTGTCAGCCAAGTTTTTACGGCATCTCACCTTGGTTCTTAAATCCCCACATCGGCATCACGTTTTTCTGGCAGTGTTTTATCTGTTTGTACTTGATGTATACTATTGTCAGAACAAGGGGAAATTCCTCAATGACATGTAGTTTTCTGTTGGTTTGGTTGTTATATTGGTTTTATTGTCGGATCATTTTGTAGGTGAAATAAGTACAAGGTGGCTTACCCAACATCCTCAAATAAATTCTGTTAATTATCAAGTACCACATGACAAAATTGACACTGGTCCAAAATTCAAAGAAGTAACAGATGATGATTTTATGGAAATGACATTTTGAAAATATAAGCCTTTTTGGGAAGAAAACATTTTGGGAATTGAGCAGATTGCTTTCAAAAATCAATTTCTTCATTTTCCACAATATTTTCCAAAGCTGTTTTATTGGGGTACATAAAAGAGCAGGATTGTGTGGGACAGGGTTAACACTGATTTAACCCTTTCCTGTTTTGCAAAATTCTAGACAAGTCCAAATTCAAAGGTTTTGCAGACGAAAATTTAGAGTGGATTTTATTCGAAAAATAACCATTCAGTAGGGTAGAAAATATTGTGGAAAAAGAAGCAATTGCTTGTTACAAGCAAATGCTTCTTTTCCCACAATATTTTCTCAAGTATAAAACCTCAGGGACGTAAAAACAATGGATTGTACTGGAAAGGGTTAAGTATTGAAATGTAATAATAGGAAACTTGAAGTTGCTTGCAAGTGCCCTAAACTGCATTCGGCATCTGCTTAATGATTTGGTTAAAGTTTTATGTGCAAGCCTCATATCTCTGTTCCTGCCATTGCTATTGTTCTGAAACTTTGCACATGTCTTTGTGACAATCATACCATCCCCTAGGCAAAGATTGGTTACTCTCTCAATTTAATTGAATTATGACCCCTTTTTTGACTTGGAAATTCTAAGTGAAAGTTTTATATGCATCTGTCTGATCTCTGTTCCTACTGGTATCATTACTATGAAACAATGCACATAACACTGTGACAACAATATTAACTCCTTAGCATAAATTCATTAATGTGACATTCATTTTAGTGGAAATTTGACCCTTTTTGACTTAGATATTCTTGCTGAAAGTTTTACATGCAAGTCTCTCCAAATGTTTCATCTTTGTTAACCCATTCCCACACAAAGACATTTTTTGACACACATCAACGGATACCATGGAGAAAAAATTGTGTAAAATGGAGAAACTGCTTGCTTGAAGAAATTTTCTACCCAGAAAGTTGAAAAAGACTTAAATTTCTTGAACTTCAAATTTTTGTTTGCAGCACCTTTGAATTTGGACCAGTCTTAAATTTTGCTGTCTGGTAATGGGTTAAACCTGTACATAATTTTTCAACTCGCAGACAAAAATACATTACTCTGACATTCAATTTTTAACCTTTTTGACTTGAATTTAAAGTTCAAGATTTTCTTTTCGATGACTTCTTATGGTTATGCTTTGAAACTTTGGAATTGTGTTTAGGGCCTATGATGATGATTTAACAAATAGTCATCCATTTAGTGGAATTATGCCCAATTTCAACATTGAACAGTTTTTACTCTCCAGCACTCACAATAGTCAAGCTTAACTGTCCTCTGACAGCTCTTGTTTTGAAATTATCAAGATTGTGGTTTTAACTCTTTACCCCATTCCAACTCAATGACGCTTTAGACGTCCGCAGGGAAAAAGGCTTTGGAAAACAGTGAGGAAAATGAAGAAATTGCTTGAAAGTTGAAAAATTCCAAAGTTTTGAAAATTATAAATTGTCGTCTTCTTGAACTTCTATCAATTAGGGCCAGTCTAAAATTTTGCCGTCTCGTCATGGCGTAAAAGTGTCTGCACAATGGTGTTGTTCTTTCTTTGTAGTGTTAAGCAGAAATTGTAGTCGATTGCTGTATGACAGAAACATTCCTTCACTGTAATATGGCAGAGGCCATATGAATTACAATATGGCTGGTTTGATTCGCAGATTCAAATTTTTGTAGTTGGGTTCAAAAGAAGTCCAACAAATATTTTTAACGCTTGTAAAATCCTCTTCAGAACTGCGTTAAGATCAAAGGATTGACAGCACTGGAAGCAACAATAATGGGTTAATTATTAATTGAAAAAGTTAATTCATTAACATCTCTTACTTAATAGAGACAAACTAGTGGTGTCCACTAAGATCAGATCTCACATATTTACAGGCTGATCTTTGTCTATACCTCCTGCAAAAAACAAGAAAATTCGGGGTTTAGCACGACATAAGTTGAATTATATATTTGAGGAGAGAGAACCTGTAGACAGAGAATATTTTCTCAGATTTATGGTGTTATACAATTTTATATCATTAAATTGCAGAAAACAACTTGATAAAAGTCGAAATTACTTGAAACAAGCCATTTTGCCTTACATTTCTTTGTTGTCTATCAGTTACATTTTTTCTAAATTACACTATTTTTTCCTGTCAAAACAGAGTTATATTTGTGAGTTCAAAATTTGTAGCCAAATGATATGCTGCTGCAAAAATTTCCAGTAAAAAGATAGTTCTCAGAGAGCCTGGTATTCGTAGGTTAACCCATTCCCACACAATGACGCTTTTTGACTGCCGAAGAAAAAAAACTTTGGAAAACATGGTAGACAATAAAGAAATTTCTTGTTACAAGCAATTTATACATTATACACATTGTTATTACCTCAAAGTAAAAAAAAGTCCAAAATTTCATCAACCAAAATTTGTTGTCTGTAATCTTTTTTTAATTTTGGACAGTCTAAAGTTTTGTTGTTTGGTAAAGGATTAAAGTAAATGAAAGCTTGGAGTACCTTCAAGCTTCTTTAAATTACATTATATCATGAGATAGTTGTACTTCAATTTATTACTTCCCTTTAACCCATTCCAATACTATCCCACTGTTTTACACCCTCAAAAAAAGCTCTGGAAAACGAATATGGACATAAGAATTTTGTAACTTGTAACAAGCAATTTGTTCATATCTGTCTGAATTCAAGTTCCAATCAGGCACTCTCTTGGACTTCGGCTCAATTGCCATTTACCTCTGTAATGGGCTCAGTAAATTGTCACTTGATTGTATACCGCAATGTATTTCAATTCAAAACCTGGATGATGAATATGGGATGTTTTTCTATTAGCATTTCAACTGTTTTTATAACAAAAGTAGTTCAGTAGTTTTAAGGTAAATTATTAAGTTTTAATGCTAAAATAATTTATCTTGAACCATGATTATTAAGTGCTATATTGTTGTATTAAGTTTTATTTTCCTACCAAATGACAGAAAAGTAATATATATTTTAGTACTTGGTTTGACAAGAATCTTGTCTTTTAGCCCATAGCAGAGGTGTTTGGTGAGTGTAACGAACGACAACTCTGCTTGGGGACCACATGAACTAATTTGATATATTGTAATGCAAAATATTTCTTAAAGTTATGAACAGTCATTTTTATATCTAAATTCAGCTTAATTTCCACATGACAAAATTTTAGACTGGTCCAAATTAAAAGAAGTTGTTGACAATAACTTTTAAGTTTGTTAAAATTTAAAGCCATATCTGCCCTCCCAGGAAGAAAAAAAGTTGAAATAATCTATCGCTTATTTGGTCCCTAAAGTGTGTTTTAATTTCTTGTTGATTTCAATTTGTGTTTGTTTTGAAATCGAGACAAATACACCTGATTCTTCACCGGAAATCTTTGCTAATTTTCGGCATTGACTGTTCTATGGACAGGTGCTGATGACTAAACCTTATGGACGATTTCGTTAATCTTTGTTACCTAGATTGTTGTTTGGATGACTAGTGTAAGTTAAAACGTCATCACTGACGTCATAATTTGATGTAAACAAACCTTAAAATGTATAGGGTCATATTTTGAAATATTGTTACTTCTTTCATGAATTGTAGAGTTACTGCTTAGATATGTTGATCTTATAATTTCAATAGTCCTATTTATTTTTTTTTGAGCCTGGAGTATGGTTTTCTTGTTTATTTTATAGTGTGTTTTGGGGGAAGATATGGCTTTAAAATGCCTACAAGGTAGTAAACATTGTGGACAACGAAGAATTTGCTTGCTACAAGCCACTTAAAGATTTTGTTGCCTGGTAATGGGTTAAATGAAAAGGTGTATGGAATTTGTTTGTCACTGAAATATCATGTTTTTTGTTTACAAACATGGTATACAATTGTTTGTGCTCTAACTGTCTGGTGCACAGATGCTGTGTGACATTTGGCTGGTACATTGTATTATATCACTAATACCTCCTTATATGGCAATTTTGCGAGAAAACACTATTGATGTCAATGTAATTCTTTTGCTTCCTTTGATATTCTTTTAAATTGGAAGGAGTGGGTAATATACCACAATGTTCATTCAGTTTGGGTGTGAGTAGGTGTGAAAAAGGGCAATTATATTTTTAACTCATTTCTTTTATTCAAGAAAGTTTTCTGTTGATCATCAAGTGATGTGTGTACGTTATACCCGTTCCCCTTGCAAAAACACTTTTTGATACCCTCAAGTTAAAAGTTTTGGAAAACATTCTGAAAAATTAAGAAATTGTTTGTTTCAAGCAATTGCTTAATTTTCCACAATGTTGTCTAATTTGGAGTAAAAAAATCCCAAATTTATCAACTAAAAGTTGTCTTCTGCAACTTCTTTGAATTTGGACTAGTCTAAAAAATCATTGTCTGGTGATGGATTAAACTGCATGTTTATATAATTTTCTTCCTTTTTATAGTTTTATAAAACAAGGAACAAATCCAGATTGACCCAAAATTCAGCTAACATATTTTTAACCTTGAGCAGTGACAAGGAGATGATTTGAACATCTAGAGAAGGAGCGAATGATTGAGAGAGAGAGGGGAGAGAGAGAGAGATAGAATGGTTTGTTCTAACCAAACATCCTGAGTTCAGATCTGTAAGCTCGGGCCCCAACCACTGACTCCCCTGACATTGCCCACTGACTCTGATTTGATGATAAACAGCATTATTTGCGAAATTATTGGCCAGTAGCATGTAACAAAAATTAAAATGGCAACCTAAATGTGTGACTACAGCTTAAATAAGCTGTAGCTAAGACATGTAACCCGTTCCAACACAATGACGCTTTTGTACGCCACCCAAACAAGTGGGAAAACATTGTGTAAAATGAAGAATTTGCTTCATTTTCCACAATTTTTTCTATCAAGACAGTTGAAAAAAATCTAAAATTTCAAAAACTTTAAATTATCGTCTGCGATTCCTATCATTTTGAACCAGTCAAAATTTTACCGTCTTGTTATGGGTTAAGTCGCCAAATCAACTAAAAATGCTTCCCATCCCATAAATGTCGGCCAACGAAGAAGTTCAGAGTTCCTTTCAGGTGTAAATGAATTTTTGATGGCTCAATTATACAATGATGGCAATTTAAAAAGATGTCATATCCTTGGCAACATATAAATGATGGTATTTCAAAATAAATGGCAAGGTAGAAAGCTTATTCTACATTCAGAAAAACGACCAACATGGAATAGTTTCAACTCTGGTCAGCCCGCACTCATTCAAGAATGTTTGTTATATGATGCATCAGCGTCCTAAAGAATAATAATTCTGTTGAATTTTGCTCTCATTATGAATAACAACTCAAATCATTGACCGATTCCCACACAAAGATACTTTTGAACCTCCCTCGAAAAACAATTTGAAAAATAATGTGGAAAATGAAACGATTGCTTCATTTCCCACATTGTTTTCTACCCAGAACCTTAAAAAAACCTAGAATTTGATAAACATAACCTTGTCATGCTAAATAAAATCCTTTTCAGAATTGTTTAAAAATCAAAGGACTCAATGAACTAGAAGTACTTGTTATTCAGTTGCCAATACTTCTTTTGAACATTTATTTCATAAACAACTCTTGTTTCAAATGGACAGACATGAGGTGTAGACTGAGATCAGACTGCACTTATGTGCAGTCTGATCTTTGTCTATACCTCCTGTTAAAACTTGAATATTCCGGGCTCAGCATGACAAGGGTTAATATTGATAAACTTAAAATTGTCATCTGCAACTTTGCATTTGGACCAATCTAAAATTTTGCCATCTGGTAATTAATGAAATGAAAAGACTTTTCTGTCATTGGAAAAGAATTTGACTTGTCTGTTATGTGTGGTGTGGAGAGGGTTTAATCCTGATTTAGGCATGTAATTATCTGTAATGTAAGGTAAATCAGATTATAAAGGTAGGATATTCAACAAGTAAAGCTTCTCATTAACTGGAATAGCCATCTGACTAATTGTGCAGGAAGAACTTATTCTCTTACCATATCTCTTCTGTGTGCTAAATGACAAGAATTTTGTTAAATCAGATGCTTTTTGACACCTCTTAGAAAAACATTGTGGAAAACATTGTTTAAAATGAAGAAATTGCTTGCAACAAGTAATTTCTCGGCAGAAACTATTGTGTAATATGGAGAAATTATTGTTTAGAAAATTTCAAAATTGAAAAAATCTAAAACTCCATTCTTCCAATTTGGATCAGTCTATAATTTTGTGTCCTGGTAATGGGTTAAACCAAGTAATTTTCTGTTGTTTAGCAAGAAATGAAATGTTTAGGGGATGATAAATATGATTCAAGATACATTAAACTTGATTTACCTTCAAACCATGCACTACCTTTGTTATAAACTGTTCAAATTGCAAGCTGAAAAAAAGCTTTCATATTCATTTGCCAGATTTTAATCCTTTCCAGGTTTTTTTTTTTTTTTTCAAATTTTAGACTGGTCCAAATTCAAAGAGGTTGCAGACAACCATGAAAATTGGCTTTGAGCATTTTGTTACTTTGTATAATATTGACAGTTAGTGCAAAAACATAGTAAGTGTCTATACAAAGTTGACATTTGCAATGCTTTTGAGCTATCCAGTCGATATACATTCTATTAAAAAACTGAATGTGCCATTTCATAATTATTAATTCTAAAAGAATGTTTGATCTATTCTAACTCAGTGACGCTTTTTGATGCGCCTCCAGAAAAACAATTGTGAAAACATTGTATAAAATGAAGGAATTTCTTCATTTTGCAAAATGTTTTCTACCCAGAAAGTTGAGAAGAATCTAAAATTCCATGAACTTTAAATTGTCGTCTGCAACTCCTTTCAGTTTTGACCAGTCTAAAATGTTGTCGTCTGGTTATCGGTTAAAGCATCGGACTATTTCATCTTTTTGTTTGAACCTTGGAATAAAGGAAGCAGTTGAAATTTCACATAGGCATTATCTTATGTATCAAATAGAGACCAAGGACAAAATACCAATTATAATATCTCTCTAACACACTGGATCTCTAATTAGGATGCCTGAATCCTAAATATTTGAAATAATAAATGTGGGAGAGAATGTATTCTTAGAGTTAAAGAAATTTGTAGTATTGAACAAATTTTTTTGGATTATTTGAGTATAACCCTTGGGCTTTCCAGTCTCATTGTTTCTCTTCTAGGGGTTTAATAAGAACTTATGATACCATGAATTCAATATGTATAAAAGTTTTGACTATATCTGAATTAAAAAAAAAACGGAAATTGTATTTGAATGCTTCAATACTAACCATTTAGTCATTAATTTATCCTGTAATAAAAACTTATTACCACTTGAGTTTTTGTATTGCATGGAAAAGAAATCCAACAATAATATCCATTCATGCTGCAACAGATTTGCCCACTGATTTACCAATAATTTATCCAGCAGTGGTTTTCATTCACTGTTACAGAGCTACTTCAGGTATACAGCCTAAACCTATTGCTTAGTTAACCTATTGCCACACAATCACACTTTTTCCGCACCTCAAGAAAAAGCTTAAGGAAAACATTACGGAAAATGAAGAAATTTGCTGGTGTTCTCTATCCTAAGAGATCAAAGATTTTTGAATTCCTCCAACTTGAAAAATGTTTTCTGCAACTTCTTTGACTTTGGACAAGTTTAAGATTTCCTCTAGTTGGAATGGGTTAGCCCACACAATCACACATTTATAAGCCCCAGAAGAATTACATTAAGAAAAGCAATTTCTCCTTTCTCACCATGTTTTCTACCCTGTGTTGCAATTACTTTTTAATCTCATGCAACTTTGAGATGTTATCTGCAACTTCTTTGAACTGGGACAAGTCTAAAATTTTGTTGTCTGGTAATGGGTTGATTTATAGATAAATGTGACTTGTCATTTAAAAAAGGACCTTCTAGGATTTCTACAAAACAAATATATGAAAAATAGATTAGAAGCATCACAATGGTCAATCAATCTTGCTATTTCAAGAGAAAGAGGGGAAAAAATAAAACAATTATTCAAAAATATCTAGTCTGAACCCCTTGACAGTACAACCAAAGATCGGATTAAAGAACAATTATCCAAGTCAGTGAGCTTTTAGAATCCTCCAAGAAAAAAGTTTGAGAAGCAGTTTCTTCATTATCCATAATGTTTTCTACCCCAAAGTAAAAAACTAAAATTTTTACACTTTAAATTGTCGCCTGCAACTCCTTTCAATTTGGACTAACCTACAATAGTGCTGTCTGGTAATGGGTTAAGACTGGTCAAAGTTCTGCCGTCATAAAAAAATTTCTTAGACAAACTCGATTTATATAGCCTGTTTTTTATCTATTCTGCAAATTTTCTATTATTAATAAAGAAATATCTTTTATATTTCAGGTAAGACAGAAAGTTTAACAGGTTTTGTGAGTATGATTTATCATATGATTCATAAACAATTCTGGTTTGAAAGGGACAGACAGGAGGTGTAGTCTAAGATCACACTGCTTGGGCAGGCTGATCTTTGTCTTCACACCCTGCAAAATCCAGAATATTCCTTATCCAGAATGACAGGGCATAATAATACTATCTACAGGAAATATTTGTGGCAAAAGAGGTAACTGCATGTAACTTGCACCAATGGCCTGTGCTCTTTTTATAATTTCAATTCAATTCAAATCTATTGTTTTTATCTGTCACAAAAGAAATCAGTTCCCAATGTTGTCTCGGGTAAAGAATTGGATAAGTTCCAATAAAATTACCATGGTATGTTATACCAGAATTGGAGCAGGTGGTTGCTTTGGTATTTTGTGTTTCTCTTGGTGCAAGATATATCAAGAAAAGATTTATTATACAAATTCCTGAAGTTACATAACTATACTGACAATCAAGGAGTCGTATTCAGAATAATAGTTATCAGAAAATAGTAGCCATGAGCAAGAAATATTATCTATTATCCCTTTCCTGTCTAATCCCTAGTTCTTACGTCCCTGTGATTTTATACTTGAGAAAACATTGTAGGAAAAGAATAAATTGCTTGAAACAAGCAATTTCTCCTTTTCCCACAATATCTTCTAACCTGAAGGTTCATTACTTTTACAAGATTCCTGCAACTTCTTTTAAGCCATTTCCACTCACTCACACTTTTAGATGCTCTTTTTTAGGCAGTTTGTCTTCAATACACTTTGTTTTTTCTGCTAGATCATATTGTATGACCCTTCAATGTGCATGCAGCCTATTCTCTCCGACCAATGCAAGGTGTGATGCGCTCCTAAATTGCCAATTTGGACAGTCCCATTGTTGCTAATATGCAAATTATAAAACAAGGAGATAGATATTAAGTGAAAATTAAAATTGAACATAGACCGATAGAGATGCCTGATCATTTTATTCAGCATGACAAGGATTTATCCTTAGTTTCATTGTTTTTCTTAGTGTCTTAGGTTTTAGGGTCCTTCAGTTTCTAAATCTAGGTCATTAAGCTTAATCTTACAGAAACCTTCCTTCCATATTAGATGCTACATTTCAGGTATAGATGTCGAGAACTATGGTTAGAATTACTGGGGTTTTTTTTTTGCCCACCTGACCGCAATGTGGTCATGGTGAGTTTTTAGGTCACCTGACCGAATGGTCATGGTGACCTATTGCAATCATCGTTTGTCCGTCGTCGTGCATCGTCCATCGTGCGTCGTCCGTCTTCCATTAACTTTTAAACATTTTCATCTTCTTCTCAAGAACTACTGGGCGGATTTCAACCAAACTTGGTAGAAAGCATCATTGGGGGATGCCAATTCAAGTTTGTGAAAATAGGGGTTCTGGGGGTCATAGGGGCCCAAATAGGGGCCAAAAAGGGGTAATTTTTGGTACTTCTTTAAAAATCTTCTTCTAATAAACCGTTAATGCCAGAGCTTAAATATTTTGTGTGCATGACAACTAGGACAGGTATATTATAAATTGTGAAATTCATGCCCCTGGGGTCATGTATGGGGCCACACCCAGAGGTCAAAGTTCATCATGTTAAAAAATTCTCATTTTCATCTTCTTCTGATGAAGTACAAAGCCAATTTCAAACAAACTTGGTGAAAAGCATCATTTGGTAATGGTTATTCAGATTTGTGAAAATAAAAAGGCTGTGGGGTCAGGTGGCCCTAAAATGGGGACCAAAAGGGGGTTATTTTTGGTAACTTTTAAATATTTCATCTTCTTCTCAAGAACTACTGGGCAGATTTCAACCAAACTTGGTAGAAAGCATCATTGGGGGATGCCAATTCAAGTTTGTGAAAATAGGGGTTCTGGGGGTCATAGGGGCCCAAATAGGGGCCAAAAAGGGGTAATTTTTGGTACTTCTTTAAAAATCTTCTTCTAAAAAACCGTTAATGCCAGAGCTTAAATATTTTGTGTGCATGACAACTAGGACAGGTATATTATAAATTGTGAAATTCATGCCCCTGGGGTCATGTATGGGGCCACACCCAGAGGTCAAAGTTCATCATGTTAAAAAATTCACATTTTCATAATCTTCTGATGAAGTACAAAGCCAATTTCAAACAAACTTGGTGAAAAGCAACATTTGGTAATGGTTATTCGGATTTCTGAAAATAAAAGGGCTGTGGGGTCAGGTGGCCCTAAAATGGGGACCAAAAGGGGGTAATTTTTGGTAACTTTTAAATATTTCATCTTCTTCTCAAAAAACTACTGGGCGGATTTCAACCAAACTTGGTAGAAAGCATCATTGGGGGATGCCAATTCAAGTTTGTGAAAATAGGGGTTCTGGGGGTCAAAGGAGCCCAAATAGGGGGCAAAAAGGGGTAATTTTTGGTACTTTTTTAAAAATCTTCTTCTAATAAACCGTTTATGCCAGGGCTTAAATATTCTGTGTGCATGACAACTAGGACAGGTATATTATAAATTGTGAAATTCATGCCCCTTGGGTCATGTATGGGGCCACACCCAGAGGTCAAAGTTCATCATGTTAAAAAATTCACATTTTCACCTTCTTCTGATGAAGTACTAAGCCAATTTCAAACTAACTTGGTGAAAAGCATAATTGGGTACTGATTATACAGATTTGTGAAAATTAAAAGGCTGGAGGTCTGGGGTGCCTAAAATGGGGACCAAAAGGGGGTCATTTTTGGTAACTTTTAAACATTTTCATCTTCTTCTCAAGAACTACTGAGGGGATTTCAACCAAACCTTTTTCTAATTCTTTCAAACAAAATCACTTGTCTTGGTGCTCTTTTACTCAGGTGACCGTTAAGGCCCACTGGGCCTCTTGTTGTGATCTAGCTGTGTCCGGCATGTGTCAACATCTTGTGTGCGATCTAGAGGCCACAGTTTTTGCTCAAATATCTTGAAACTTGGTCAGAATATTTGTCTCCATGAAACCCGGATAAGTTCATTATTTGGTCATATGGCATCGAAAACTAGGTCACTAGGTCAAATCTTAGATATACCTTGTGCGCACTCTAGAGGTCACATTTTTGCCTAAATTGTCTTGATATTTGGCCAGAATGTTGTCTGCATTATATCTAGGTCAAGGACCATGTTGGGTAATGTGGGGTCAAATACTAGGTCACTAGGTAAAATCCTAGAAATAATCTTGTGTGCAGTCTAGAGGCTACATTTTCGGCTCAAATCAAATGATATTTGATCAGAATGTTCATGTCCATTAAATCTCAGCCAAGTTTAAACTTGGGTCTCATGGGGTCAAAAACTAGGTCACTAGTTCAAATCTAAGTAACATCTTTCATGCACTCTAGAGGTCCCATTTTTGGCTCAATTGTAGAGGTATTTGGTTAGAATGTTAGTGTCAATGATATGTTGACCAAGTTCAAATCTGGGTCACATGGGTTCAAAAAGTAGGTCACTAGGTCAATTCCTAGAAATATCTTGTTTTAATCTGGAGACCCTATTATTGGCTTAGTTGAATTGATATTTGGCCAGAATTTTATCTTGGCCATGTTAACCATTGGTTTACATAGGGTCAAAACTAGGTCACTAGGCCAAATTGTAGAAATACCTTTACACTCCAGAGGCCACATTTTAAGCTCATATGAGCATGAAATGCTCATGGTGAGGTATTTTGATTGTCCTTTGTCTGGCGTACGATGTGCGTCGTCCATCATGTACCAACAATTTTAAAAGAACATCTCCAAAACCGCAGGGCCAATTTCAATCAAATTTTGCAGAAATGTTACTTTGATATTCGCTAAAAGAATTGGATCTGTTGAAAACTCTGGTTGCCATAGCAACAAAGGTGAAATTTTAAAATAATCTTTAAAAATCTTCTTCACCTGAGCCAGAAGGCTTAGAGCCATGATATTTTGCATTAGACATCATAATATTGACCCCTGGCCCCCAGGGTTGGAACACCAATGGAGGTGGAGTTTTTATCGAAATAGAAACTAATTTTGAAACGACATCTCCTCCCAAACCACTTGGCCAATTTGAACCAAATTTGGCAGAAATGTTCCTAAGGTGGTCTCCTTTTGAAAAAGCTTAAAAAATTGAAATCCGTTTAAAATTTTGGTTGCCATGGCACCCAAAGTGAAATTTCAAAATAATCTTAAAAATCTTCTTTTGACTAAGAAGCGTAGAGATCAGTTGACTTCTTCTGTATTTCTTAAATTATAACCCATGGAAAGTGAGGGAGGAATTAATGTTCTCCTTTCAAACTAGTCCTAAAGCCTTGGAATTTGCTATTCAGATTTTGGGATTCCCAGGATATGTATAAAGTATGGACCACTTGTATTATAATCCTATCCTTTGAATGAAATATGACTGTTTAAAGAAAAAGAGCCTTAATCTTAAGGGAGCACCTTAGGGCCAACAGCCCTCTTGTTATCTAAAACTTCTGATATCATGATTTTATGCCCCCATCTTTATTGCCACATAAATAGAAATATCTATGTCCGTGGGTGAGTGCATGTGTGTGTGTGTTGATTTCATGTCCAGAGTATATCTACTACATTAATTGATTGCTTTCAAAATAACTTCACACAATTGTTCCCCTTGATGAGTAGTATTGTCATGTACGAAGTTCTATCGGATACAGGGGTTGAAATTAACTTATTTTGCTTCTTGCAAAAATTGCGGATGCCTATATTTCCAACTTGCTAAATGCAAGTTGCTACTAGCAAAATAAAACAGTTTCTATTATTTCTATAAAAGCTAGAAGAATTGAAATGGGTTAAAAACTGTGGTTGTCATTGAAACAAAGGCGAATCTTTAACATAATCCTAGAAATCTTCTCCTGACCCAAAAGGCGCTTAGAAATCTTCTCTTGACCCAAAAGGCGAAGAGCCATGATATATTGCATGAAGCATCAGTTCCTTGGCTTCTTTTTTATTTCTTGAATTACAACCCATGGATCCAGAGGGAGAAAAAAGTGTTTTCCTCCTTTCAGACTAGATCTAAAGCCTTAGAACTTGTCATTAAGACTTTGGGATCACCAGGTACAGAGCCTATAAATGTTTAAAGTATTGCCCACTAGTATCATAATCCTAGCATTAACATAAAATTAGAATGTTTAAAGAAAAAGAGCTTTTATCTCAGGTGAGTGCCCAAGGGCCAACGGCCCTCTTGTTTTCTTGAAACCGACCTTTTTGAAAAAATTAATATATTTATAATTTGATATTTCAAGGCATCCTTTGCCAGATCTAGAATGACATATTCACAAAGTTAAATTTCAAAATGGTGTAATTTTGCCTGTAGGTAAAATCCATGAAAATGTTTAGCCCTAATGGTTTGTAGCCACCTGAAGTTGTTAATTAAGTGCTGATTGGGTTTTTACATCATCAATTGTTTATTCAAGTAACTGCTAACTGCCTCTGTAAATCCTCGCTAATCAATATTGGTTCTGGTTTCATTTCCTATACCAATGTGAGCATTGTCACTTTGTAAACATGAATCTGGAATGGAATCATATTTTCATCTTGTCTAGCTGAGCACAACTTGCTCAAGAGCTATTGTGGTCAGTTTATCCATCAACAATTGAATGATCTCTGCTGTAAAACAACAATTGATAGATCAATCAAATCATTCATTAAACTAGAGTGATCTTTGAGCTTCTCCATTGGTGGACATTTATTTTAAGCATTTTCTTTATTTGGTGACTTACACTTTATAACTACATCTTATTCAGCTTGAGCACCTAACTATGGATTCCTGATATTTCTCTTGCTATCACTACCACAACACCCTTTTGAGCCTCCAGCTGCAGATCCCACTTAGCTTTGAGCACATGCGTGACATTTCCAACCATTACATATGTGCGCCAAGTAAAGACTCCGATCAGCCTGTGCATCCACACAGTCTGATCAGAGTCTTCATTCCGCCCTCTGTAGAAAGATACTGACCCACAAGCTTCTTTAAACAATCAGTGAATATTCTAATTGCCCCGAATGGCTGCCCAGGGTGCTCAATGTGTGTGAGTCAAGCACATACGAAATGGTTGGAAATGTCAGGCATAGGCTCATTTTTGATTATCTAATAACAACTGTCAGAAAGGATATTCACCATGACCTTGGATCGAACCCGGGGCCCCATGATCAGGAGTCATACATGCTACTAACTGAGCTATGACTGAAGCCTTCAAATCAAAGAAAATATATTGTTATTTTTGTCAAACAAGTCATATAGTTTTCAATTAAGAGATGAAGAGAATATTTTTTTGTTTTCATGGAGGTATGAACCGAAAAAACTAATCACACTGTATGAATACGCAAAGTGGATTCATACATAAGTGTGATTAGGTTTTTTGGTTCATACTTCGATGAAAACAAAAAAATATTCTCTTCATTTCTTACAATTTAATAGTATAGAGCAAAAAAAGCAAAAACTTTACAATTTTTTATACCTTTTTTGTATGGGACTATTTTGTGCTGAAGTATAAAAATAGCTGTATGCTCAAAATTTTGTTCATGGAGTTATGAATAAATCTTTCGACCATTCAGAACGCCCAATTTCGAAAGACTAAACTAAATATTAATTATTGAATCATAATAAAAATCTGCTGCTATTACTTGGGACAAGATATGTTTTAGCTCACCTGTGCATGAAGTGCATCAGGTGAGCTCTAATTATCAGTCATTGTCCAACATCCGTCCATCTGTCTGTCCCTTCACAAAAATGAAAATGAAATAATGTAGATAAATAACACAACCAGACTTCTGATAAATTCCTAGAAATCTTTGTACCTAAGGCATAATAGGTTATGGTTCACTGATAGGCCCCTTGAAGATTATTTTTGTGGGCAGGGGTAGATGTTAGCATATGTGCCAGGTGGATCAGATTAAGGGTTGCCTATTTTTAAAGCTATAGATTCTGTTATGTCTTACATGTGTCTTGGTAGGTTAATACGCTGGTTAAGTTGACAGTAATAAGACAATGATTGTCAATATACTATGACTGTTAACTATCTGCCTGATATATGAGAAACTTTTCGTCCATGTACTTATTTACAAAATCTGAGAAGGCTATTAGCCCCACTATTTTATTAAGGCCCTGCATCCAACGACAGTTGATGGAAGCCCTATTGTATTTGCCTTGTCTGTCTTCTATTTCATGTATGCATTCCCCTCATCCATATCTCAAAATGATATATATACTGACACTGATACTTGACCAATCACGACTGTCAATTAAATAACCAGTCAACCAATAAAAATCATTCAATAAGACTAGAAGTTAACTTTGAACTAGACTGGAAGTTAACTTGGAACACCTACGTTGGCTGCCATGTATATGAAGCAATTTTTATTGGTTTGGCTACTTAACCCATTCCCACACAATGACACTTTGGACGCCCCTCAAGAAACAAAATTGGGATAATATTGTTAAAAACAACAATGTTTTCTTCCAAAAAAGTTGAAAAAATGTTTCTTTTCATTATCTTTTAATTGTCCTGTGTAACTCCTTTCAATTTGGACCCGTGTAAAATTCTGTTGTCTGGTAATTGGCTTAATGTTGTAAGTTCTTCTTATTCAAGCTGTACTTAAAACCTTTAGGATTTCAACCAAGCCATCTACTTTTCTACATCCTACTGTCCATAAATTTTGCTAAATAATGCCCTTTAGAATTGAAGTGGAAGTGGAACTTCCTGTAGGAGAAGATGGGTGGGGACAACATAATAAGTGAGCTGGGCCAGCGATTGGTCAATTGATGTATTATTCGTGGTTTTAATTCAAGCTCTATACATGCACTTCCTTTATCTTTAGCTAGAGTGAGTCAGAGGTTAGGTTTTCAATAACCTGATGGCTTCAAACTGAGCAGGAAAAAGACCACTATTATATCAATTCTGGCCTATTAGATGCAATGACGATTTTGTATCCAACAGTTTTCTCTCAATTTTTATCATATTTTTCTCTCAACAATTTCTTGTGTGAGTTTGAAGTTAACCTTTCCATAACTATCAGTTCCCAATATGGCAAATAAAATTGCTTCTGCTTGATTAATTCTGGAAGTTCTGCTATATTCCAAGTTTTGATATTTATTTGAATAGTTATGTTACCCATTTCCATACAACAACATTTGAGACTAGTCCAAATTGAAATATGTTTCAGACAACAATTTAAGGTTTGTGGGATGTTAGATTTTTTCAACTGTCTGGGTAGAAAACCCTGTGGAAAATGAAGAATTTCTTGTTGCAAACAATTTCTTCATTTTACACAATGTTTTCCCAATGATTTTTCTCATGGGTGTTCTGAGGGCTTATTGTGTGGGAATGGCTTATGTTGTATAGAAGATTAGAAAAAACGTTAGTTTGAATTGCTGCATGAAGAATTTTTCTTTTGACCCTTAATCAGGTGACAACATTTTAGACTGGTCAAAATTTAAAGAAGATGTAGACGTCAACTTTTAGTTGATGGCATTTATAAGTCTTTGTCTTTTGGGGTAAAAAACAAGGAGGATAATGAAAGAATTGCTATTAACAAACATTTTTTTTTCATTTTCCACAATGTTTTCCAAACTTTTTCTTCAGGGTCATCAAAAAGTGGGAATGTGTAGGAATTGGTTAACCCATTCCCTCTCAGTGACGCTTTTAAACGCCAGTAAGTTAAAGAGATTTGGAAAACATTGTGAAAAATGAAGAAATTGCTTGTTACAAGCAATTTCTTCATTTTTCACAATCTTTTCTACCAAGAAAGTTCAAAAAAATCCAAAATTCCATAAACATTAAACTGTCGTCTGCAACTTCTTTGAATTTGGGCCAGTCTAAGATTTTGTCATCAGGTAATGGGTTAATCTATGAAGACATGAGACATAAAGCTTTTGGCGTTGATTTGAAAGTATTCAATCTTTAATTGGATGTTCATTTTATAGGTGGATTTGTATAGTGGTTTAGCAGTAATAAAATTAAGTGGTTTATGTTTATTGTACTTGGCTTGTTTAAATGTCTGAATTCTTTGTCGAACACATTGTTACAGGCATATCTAAACAAAAGTCTACAACAACTAAACCCATTACCAGATGACAAAATTTCATACTGGTTCAAATTGGAAGAAGTAGCAAACGACAATTCTTAGTTGTTGGAATTTAAAAATTATTCATCTTTTGCGTTAGAAAACATGTGGATAATCAAGAAATGTTACTAGCAATTTCTTCATTATCCACAATGTTTTCCTAGGCTTTTTTCTTGAGGGGCATCAAAAAGTGTTATTGTATGGGAATGGGTTAACAGTCCTAAGAAGTTGCGTTCAGAAACTGCTGAAATTCAGCAAGTCATGACTTCTACTGTAACCGCTAACCTTTGCAATAAATCTTAACCCTTGTCATGCTGAACCCGAAATATTCCAGTTTTGGCAGGAGGTGTAGACAAAGATCAGCCTGCACATAAGTCTAGTCTGATCTTGGTCTACACCTCCTGCTTGTACTTTTCTTACCAGAGTTGTTCATGAAATTGATTTCTAAAAGAAATGTTGATTTTTGAAGAATTAGTTCTATCAGTACTTTCAGTGCTTTGATTTTACATCAATACAGGAAGGTAATAAATAAACCTAACCAGAATAACAAAGTTGAATGAGCCGAGTAGAAGTTTTAGTTAGGCTGAGAGAAATGCAAGGACATATTTGAATTTGGACTAGTCTGAAATTTTGTAGTCTGTTATTGGGTTAAAACAATTCAATAAATTCAGGGGTCCTGCCTGTTTGGTGGCAGACTCATAATCTTAGAGATATCGAGGGTAGTTTGTATTAACCCTTGTCATGCTGAACCCAGAATATTCCTGTTTTTGGCAGGAGGTAAAGACAAAGATCAGTGATCAAAATTGTGTATAATAAAAGTTCAGAATATTAAAAATGTTGTTCTCATATTATTCAGAGGTCAAAAGAAGGGATAAGTGATTGTGCACTTTTTTCATGCTGAAAATCACTTTTATATTTACAGGCTAAGCATGGCAAGGGGTAATAAGAATTGTGTTCTCAAACAATCATACAGTGACAAAAGGCAAAGAGAAAACCATAAAATGAGAATTCAATTTTGGAAACTGCAAACACATTGAAATGTGAAAAAAATGAAAATGCCCCAAGAGTCTCAGACAATGGTTGGAGATTGTTTGGCAATATATTACCTTGTCAAAAATATGATATTGGAAGATTTCTGAGAAAGAGCAGACACATGTCAGCTGCAAAATGATATAATCTCTAAATCAACCATTTCGTTGAAACAAACCTTGTCTTACTGAATAAACTGATAAGCAGTTGGTATAGGCCAAGATCAGACTGCATACATATGGGTAGATCTGTGCCTGTGCTGTCTGTTCATGCTGAAATATTCTGGGATAAGTATGGTTACCCATAATTACTTGTAGCAAAGAAAAGATCATAGTAGGCTTTCAATTTTACATGACAGTCATATGTGCTTATATTTTGAAAGTTGTGCACTAACCCCTTCATATTTTTAGCTCACCTGAGCACGAAGTGCTCTGGGGGGGAGCTATTGTGATTGGACATTGTCTGTCATCCGTCTGTGCATTCACAATTACAAAAAATCTTCTCCTCCTAAACTAACCATGACATTCCGACAAAATTTTACAGAAATGATCCTTAGGTCATACTCTCTCAAAATACATCAAAGAATTAAAAATCAATGAAGAACTCTGGTTGCCATGGCAATGGAGTGAAAAAACTTAAAAAATCTTCTCCTCCCAAGCGGTAAGGCCTGGAGCTTAGATATTTGGTACAAATCATCTACTGACCCTCTACCAAAATACTTCAAAGAATTACAGTATTCTGAAAATTAGCCCTTTTCTGGGTGATCCCTGATTTTACATACAAATAAAGAGGGAAATCTTTAAAAATCTTCTTCTCCCAAACCATAGGGCCTAGAGCTTTGATATTTGGTATACATCATCATCTATTGACCCTCTACCGAAATACGTCAAAGAATTACCGTTATCTGAAAATAAGCCCTTTAATTTGTGATCCCTGATTTTACATAGAAATAAAGAAGGAAATCTTTAAAAATCTTCTACTCCCAAACCATAAGGCCTAAAGCTTTGATATTTGGTACAAATCATCATCTATTGACCCTCAACCAAGTACTTCAAAAAATTACTGTATTCTGAAAATTAGATCTTTTCTGGGCCTTCCCTGATTTTACATTAATAAAAAGAAATAAAACTTTAAAAATCTTCTCGTCCCTAACCATAAGGCCTAGAGCTTTGATATTTGGTACAAATCATTATCTATTGACCCTCTACCAAAATACTTCAAAGAATTACTGTATTCTGATAATAAGTCCTTTACTTTCTGATCCCTGATTTTAAATAGAAATAAAGAAGGAAATCTTTAAAAATCTTCTTTTCCCAAACCATAAGGCCTAGAGCTTTGATATCTGGTACAAATCATCATCTATTGACCCTCAACCAAAATACTTCAAAAAATTACTGTATTCTGAAGATTAGCTCTTTTCTGGGCGATCCCTGATTTTACATAAAATAAAAGAAGGAAAACTTTAAAAATCTTCTTGTCCCTAACCAAAAGGCCTAAAGCTTTGATATTTTGAACATATCATCATAAATTAACCCTCTACCAAAATACTTTATAGAATTATCCTACTCTGAAAATTAGCCCTTTTCTGTGTGATCCCTGATTTTACAAAGGAATCAAGAAGGAAATCTTCTTCTCCCTAACCATTAAGCCTAGAGCTTTGATATTTGGTACATATCATCAGCCATTGACCCTCTAACAAATTACTTAAAAAATAAGCCCATATTAGTGCAATCCCTAATTTAAGCTAGGAATAAATAATGAAATCATTGAGAACCTTCTTCTCCTAATGCATTAGGCCTAGAGCCTTTATACTTGGTATGTATTGATGTTTATACGTCAAAGCATTACCATATTCAGGAAATTAGTGCTATATGGTTGGATCATCAATATATAAAAGAGAAATCCTTAAACATCTGCTCCAAAATAATTAGACAGAGGGCTTTGCTGTTTTGTTTATATCATAAAGCCATGAACCATCATACTCAGGGAGCGATTTAAGACCATCATGGTCCTCTTTTTTTTCACAACCATTGCAATAGTCTTTTCTAGGAAGGAAATCAGTCAAGGTGGTATTTAAACCTTTATCAGACGACAACATTTGAGATTTGTTAAAATTCAATGGTGTTACAGGCAACAAATCTTAGTCCATTAAGTTATGGATTTTTAGCTCGCCTGAGCAAAACATGCTGAAGGTGAGCTGTTGTGATCGGTAAATGTCCGGCATTTGTCTGTCCGTCTGTAAACAATTACTAAAAAATCTTCTCACCCTAAACCATAAGGCCTAGAGCATTGATATAAGGTACATATTATCACCAATTGACCCTCTACCAAAATACTTAAAAAATTCCTGTATTCTTAAAATTAGCCCTTTTCTGTGGGCTGTATTCTTAAAATTAGCTCTTTTCTGTGGGATCCCTGATTTTACAAAGGAAATCTTTTAGTATCTTCTACTCCCAAACCATAAGGCATAGAGTTTTGATATTAGGGACATATCATCACCTATTGACCCTCTACCAAAATACTTCAAAGAATTACCATTCTCTGAAAATTAGTCCTTTTCTGTGCGATCCCTGATTTTACAAAGGAATAAAGAAGGAAATCTTTGAAAATCTTCTTCTCCCAAACCATAAGGCCTAGAGCTTTTTAGCTCACCTGTGCACGAATTGCTCTGGGTGGGCTATTGTGATCGATCATCTTCCGCCGTCTTTCCGTTCACAATTACTAAAAGATTCTTCTCCTCCAAAGCGGTAAGGCCTAGAGCTTTGATATTTGGAACATATCATATATGTATTGACCTTCTACCAAAATACTTCAAAGATTTAACGTATTCTGAAAATTAGCCCTTTTCTGGGTGATCCCTGATTTTACATAGAAATAAAGAAGGAAATCTTTAAAAATCTTCTTCTCCCAAACCATAGGGCCTAGAGCTTTGATATTTGGTATACATCATCATCTATTGACCCTCTACCAAAATACTTCAAAGAATTACTGTATTCTGAAAATTAGCCCTTTTCTTTGTGATTCCTGATTTTACACAGAAATAAAGAAGGAAATCTTATAAAATCTTCTTCTCCCAAATCATAAGGTTAGAACTTTGATATTTGGTACAAATCATCCAAATTATTTCAAAGAATTACCGTATTCTGAAAATTAGCCCTTTTCTGGGCAATCCCTGATTTTACATAGAAATAAAGAAAAAAATCTAAAAAAAACTTCTTCTCCCAAATCATTAAGGTGAGAGCTTTGATATTTGTTATACATCATCATCTTTTGACCTTCTTCCAAAATTCTTCAAAGAATTACTGTATTCTGAAAATTAGTGCTTTTCTGTGCGATCTTTGATTTTACATATAAATATAGAAGGAAAACTTTAAAAATCTTCTCCCAAACCATAAGGCCCAGAGCTTTGAAATTGGTACAAAGCATCATCCATTGACCCTCTACCAAAATACTTCAAAGATTAACTCTTTACTGTATAATCACTAGTTTTCACGTCGATGTAATTTTATACTTAAGAAAATATTGTGATAAAAGAAGAAATTGCTTGATACAAGCAATTTCTTCTTTTATCACAATATTTTCTACCATATACAATGGTTTCGTTTCAATTTGCATTCAGCTTTCATTGGCGTCTGCAACATGATTCAAATTGGGCCAGTCTACAATTTCGAGAACAGGAAAGGGTTAAACATATTCTGAAAATTAGCCCTTTTCTTTGCCATCCCTGATTTTACATAGAAATAAAAGAAGGAAAACTTCAAAAATTTTCTTCTCCCAAACAATTAGGCCTAGAGCTTTGATATTTTGTATTTTTCATCATCTATTGACTCTCTACCAAACTACTTCAAAGAATTACTGTATTCTGAAAATTAGCCCTTTTCTGCGTGATTCCTGATTTTACACAGAAATAAAGAAGGAAATCTTTAAAAATCTTCTTCTACCAAACCAAAAACCTAAGAGCTTTGATATTTGGTGTGTGATAATACCTATTTACCTAGTACTAAAATATTTTATAGTATTACTGTATTCTGAAAATAAGACTTTTTCTGTGCAATCCCAGAAAGGAATAAAGAAGGATATCATAGAAAATGTTCTCCTTCTTAACCATTAGGCCTAGAGCTTTGATATTTGGTATTTATTAATGCTTATTCACCCTCTCTTTATTACTTCAAAGAATTACAGTACTCTTGAAATTAGCTCGACATGGTTTGATTTTCACTATACCTATGATTAAAGGAGAATATCTTGAAAAAAAAACCTTCTTCTCCAAAATGATTAAGTGTAGGGCCTTTATATTTTGAATATTATATTATAAAGCCTTGAGCAATCATACTCAGGGGAGCGATTTGGAACATCGTGGTCCTCTTGTTTAAAAATTTGTTTACACTTTTTTCATCTGACGCAGTAAATGAATAGAGTTTTGAAAAAAAAAGGAAATGTTTGAAATCTTAAAAGAATTCATTGACAAGATTTATTTGCCACACATGGTGAATATAATTTGGTTTATATTGAATTCATGAAAACACCATTTGCTTAGTACACTCAGGCCTGTAGAGCGATACAGGCACTCTAATGCCTCTAGATTTCCAAAGCTTTGGGTTAATGCTACATAATTTTGCTTCTTAACAACCCTGAGGAAATTATTCTTAAAAAAGGATAGAACAATTTGTTCACCTTCCACAATTGTCTCTGCCGGAAAAGACCAAAAAGATACATATTGTTGACTCTTAACCCTTTGCTTTACAATCCCTGGTTTTTATGTCCCTGTGATAATATACTTGAGAAAATGTTATTGGAAAATAAGAAATTGCTTGTAACAAGCAATTTCTTATTTTCCACAATATTTTCTACCCTGTAGGTTGGTTACTTTTTTAATTGCATTCACTTTTGATTGTCGTCTGCAACTACAATGGATTTGGACATGTCTAAAATTTTATAAAATAGGAAAGGGTTTAATAAGAACCAGTTTATGAATTTTGTAATCTGATAATGGGTTTATGCTACGGTCACAATGTGAAACTGCCACCGCGCGATTTTTAGACATCGGCCGATTCCTAAACTTGAATGCCGCCGGGCGATTTTTTACAAATCGGTGCGAGTGCTCATGAATAACTGCCAGTAAAATGCCGCCTGACGGGGCCCGGGCGGCGGCATGCGGTTTATAAGTTCCGAGGTGCGTGTGCCGTCATCAGGATGTCGGCCGGTGGCAGTTAGGCGGCAGGCCGGCCACCGTCAGCTTTAAACTGCCACCGCCCGGCGACCTGGCGGACACGGCAATATTTCACCTGCCACCGGCCGGCAATCGGGCGTTCTAACTGCCACCGCCCGGCGCCCGCCCGATAATCTGACGGCGGCAGGCTAGTTTCCGAGGAATTAAAAATCTAGATTGCTCTCAAAAGTTAACATTGTTCTCAAAGTATCTAAAACTTTCAGTAGTTTAAATTGTCAAGAAGATGCCCCCTAAATGCAGCGGAAAGTCAACAGCAACTGTTGTCTGCGTTCAATTCTTCCGAGTCTCCATCTCAATTCGGCGATTCGAAAGTCTCTGAGTCGTTGCGGAGCTACTAGAACCGCCATGACTACAATTTTGTATAGCGGATGGATGTTTGCGGATTTATATTCAGGGGCCCAGTCTGCACTCGGTAGATCGCCGTCCTGCCACCTACCAACACCAACGGGCGCATCCCTGCTGCCTTTCGATCTCCGCCCTGCCGCCGGCAGATATTTTGAAATCGGACGGTGGCATGTAAATGGCATAACGGCGGCAGGCCGGGTGAAGGAAAGTGGCAGTTACTTCCTACCGGTCGCCGGCCGATTTTCGAAGGCCCTCTAGCACCAAGACCGAGTAAAAATCGCGCTGCAGCCCGCCTGCCGCTTGACAGCCACCGCGCGACTTCGAAATGCACCAGGCCGGCGCCCGGGCGACTTGCAAAATTGGAAAAATCGACCGGTGGCAGTTACAATTTTAACTTTTTCTTAAAATTATAACTGCCACCTAGCAGCGTCCTAAATGCCAACTGCCGCCTGCCGATCTTGCCTGCCGCCGGGCTGCCACCGGCCGAATTTATACGAAAACTGGCAGTTATCACGCCGGCCGGTGGCATTTAGTGATTTGTGACCGTAGCATTAGTAATTTTGAGTCATTTGTAATCTGTCCCTTTCCTTTCCTTTCTTGCAAAATTTAGACTTGTCCAAATTCAAAGAATTTGCCGACGAAAATTGAAGTGGATTGAATTTGAAATATAACCATTCAATAGGGTAGAAATTATTGTTGAAAAATAAGAAATTGATTGGTAAAAACAAGTTATTTTTAGCTATTGTGATCGGTCACCGTCTGTCGTCCGTCCGTCCGTTCACAATTACAAAAAAATCTTCTCCTAAACTAACAATGGAATTTCAATAAAACTTCACAGAAATGTTCCTTTCAAAATACTTCAAAGAATTAAAATCCATGCAGAACTCTGGTTGCCATGGCAACGGTGTGAAAAAACTTAAAAAATCTTCTCCTCCCAAGCGGTAAGGCCTAGAGCTTAGATATTTGGTACAAATCATCTATTGACCCTCTACCAAAATACTTTAAAGAATTACAGTATTCTGAAAATTAGCCCTTTTCTGGGTGATCCCTGATTTTACATACAAATAAAGAGGGAAATCTTTAAAAATCTTCTTCTCCCAAACCATAGGGCCTAGAGCTTTGATATTTGGTATACATCATCATCTATTGACCCTCTACCAAAATACTTCAAAGAATTACCGTATTCTGAAAATTAGCCCTTTTCTTTGTGATCCCTGATTTTACATAGAAATAAAGAGGGAAATATTTAAAGAATTTTCTACTCCCAAAACCATAAGGGATCATCAATATACCTAGGATTAAAAGAGAAATCCTTAAACATCTTCTCCAAAATAATTAGACAGAGGGCTTTGCTATTTTGTTTATATCGTAAAGCCATGAACCATCATACTAAGGGGAGCGATTAAGGACCATCATGGTCCTCTTGTTTAAATCTTTTCTTAAGTATAAAATCACAAGGATTGAAAAGGAAAGTGCTATGATGCTCACTGCGTTAAGTAAAGACTGATCAGAATGCTGACCGCGGCCTAGGGCAGTGGTAGCGCATCGGACTACTAATCATTGGGTCCAGGGATCGATCCCCAGTCATGGCAAATATCCTTTTCAACATTTGTCTCCCACCAATGGATGGATAATGGTAAACCTAAGTGGTATGAAAGGATGTGTGAGAGATACCAAGAATCTACGGTTAGGTGCTCCAGCCATTGTAATATGACTGAAATACTGTTAAAAGTGGTGTTAAGCCCCGTTCAAGCAAACAAACAAACTGATCAGAATGCTGATGCTCTACCTGAATTGTCTGCCTATTTAGGGTTACAAAAATCATGTTGGTGTTTAACCCATAATTTTAGACTGGTCTAAATTGAAAGAAGTTGCTGATGACAAATTTTGTGTGATGAAATTTTAAAATTCGTTATCTTTTTTGACAGAAACATTGTGGAAAATGAAGTAATTGCTTGTTACAAGCAATTTCTTCATTTTCCACAATGTTTTTCTGAGCTTTCTCTTGTTTGGTGTAAAGATATATCATTGTATGGGATTGATTAACCAACAGACACCCTAAACAATTGACCAATCACTGGCCCCGCCCACTGACTACCTAGGCTCCGCCCATTAACTCTGAAAGGAAGTTAGCTTCGATTTCTAATAGTGGTATATTTCAAAATTTATGGCTAGTAGCATGTAACAAAAATGTAAACTGGTTGGTTGGTGTCCTAAACATTGTAACTACAGCTTGAATACGACGTTTAAGTTGCCAAACCATAAATAAAGGTAAACAAAAAAGGGGGCCAATGTCTGAGTTGATTAACTCAGGTCTTGGCTGACTAAATTATTCCGTTTACTCCTTGATTGACAGACGAGGCTGGTCATTTCTTGACTGGTCCAACTTGAAAGTGGTTGTAAATGTCTATTTTAATCCTTTCCTGTATACACCCAGGTCTTTACATTGTTATCTTATACTTGAGAAAACATTGTGGCAAAAGAACAAGCAATTTTTGCGTTTCTAACAATATTTTCCACTGCATAGGATAGTTTCATTTCAAATTGCATGAAATTTTCATTGCCCTTTGCAACTCTTTCAATTTTTACCAGCATACAATGTCAAAAACTGGAAAGGGTTAAGAAAAAATTATCTATTCGGGAAGAAACATTGTGAAAAATGAAGAAAAGTTTTTCCATTTGTAAAAAGCAGGATTGTGTGGGAATGGGTTAAATAAAAGATAAGGCTTTAGTCTGCATATATAACTTTGATCATGTGGAAAATATATTTGAAAAAGTTTCAAATTTTCTCTTCTTTTTTTTATCACCAAGTTTTCAAAAGCATAACACCTTTCATGCTGAACACGAAATATTCCTGTTTTGGCCGGAGGTATAGACAATCTTAGTCTACATCCCCTGCTTGCCCCTTTTAAGTCAAAAGTGTTTATAAAATAAATTTTCGAAACAAATATTGAACTGCAACTAGTGCCTCTGGAGTTTTCAGTGCTTTGATTGAAGTGCAATTCTAAACAGGATTTTATTCATCATAACAAGGGCTAACCCATTCCCACTCAGTGACACCTATAAATGCCCCCAAGGAAAAAAGCTTTGGAAAACACTGTGGAAAATGAAGAAATTGCTTGTTACAAGCAATTTCATCATTTTACACAATGTTTGCTTCTCAGAAAGTTGAAAAAATCTGAAATTTCATTAACTTTTAATTGTCGTCTGCAACTTCTTTCAATTTGGGCCAGTCTAAAATTTCACTGAGTGGGAATGGGTTAAAGACATAGGATAATACATTTTCAGTGGCATGAATTGGTTGTCAATATTTATCAAGCAATCATTATTAGGGTTGTGAAGTCTTGACAGCTGTCATGTTCTATAGAATATGATTGTTTGTAAGGGGTTTTATGCCTCTTTCAACAACAGTAATGTCATACCTGCCATTGATCTATTGTGATTGACGGACCTTGGCTGTCAATCAAAGAATTAATTGACCAATCAAATCATATATTTAGACTGAGTGTGAACTTTGAACTCCGATATTTATCTGAAGCGTTTTTGTTTGGGTTAGCGACTAAAATGTTGTAACTAGAGGCTATAAAAGCTGTAGTAATTGTTTAGGTCTGCAACTGACTGTTCTAATCTTTATAATGTCCTCGCAGCAAAAGATCAGGAGCATAATGATTTACCATTGACTATCTGTCTGACTGATTTAACCAAAAACTTAACATTTACATTAACCTAAAGTCTATTCAAGAATTACACTGCTCATATTTAGCCATATATGCTGAAAGCTTTAATAATCTCTGAAACCAGTTGACCAATTTCACAAAAATGTTCTTTGGGTGAACATTTATCAGATTCTTTTAAAAGAAGTTTATCATATGAAAATTATGGCTTTAATAGGAAGTTCTAATTTCCATATTTGGTGAACACTTTGAAATTCTTTATCTCAGAAACCAGTAGATGGATTTCAGCCATTTTTAGCTCTACTGGCCGAAGGCCACTAGAGCTATAGCGATGGCTTTTTCTTGTCCGGTGTCCGTGCGTGCGTCCGTCCGTCGTCCGTCTGTTAAACTTTTCCTCGTTTACGCGATAAAGTCCACAGTTTTCATCGGATTCTCTTCAAACTTTCACAGAATGATTGTACCATCATAAGGATCGTTCCTTTCGAAAATGGGTATGATCCGTCAAGAAACATGGGAAAAGGGGCCTAATTAAAACTTAATTAAAAAATCTTCGTTTACGCGATAAAGTCCACAGTTTTCATCGGATTCTCTTCAAACTTTCACAGAATGATTGTACCATCATAAGGATCGTTCCTTTCGAAAATGGGTATGATCCGTCTAGAAACACGGGAAAAGGGGCCTTATGAAAATTTAATTAAAAATTCAATTAAAAATCCTCGTTTACGTGATAAAGTCCACAGTTTTCATCGGATTCTCTTCAATTTTTCTCAGAATGATGGAACCATCATAAGGATTGTTCCTTTCAAAAATGGGTATGATCCGTCAAGAAACACAGGAAAAGGGGCCTTATGAAAATTCATAAAAAAAATCAATTTATAATCCTCGTTTACGCGATAAAGTCCACAGTTTTCATCGGATTCTCTTCAAACTTTCTCAGAATGATTGTACCAACATAAGGATCGTTCCTTTCAAAAATGGGTCTGATCCGTCAAGAAACACGGGAAAAGGGGCCTTATGAAAATTTAATTAAAAAATCCTCGTTTACGAGATAGAGTCCACAGTTTTCTTCAGATTCTCTTCAAACTTTCACAGAATGATTGTACCAACATAAGGATCGCTCCTTTCGAAATTTAGTATGATCCGTCAAGAAACACAGGAAAAGGGGCCTTATGAAAATTTAATTAAAATTCAATTAAAAATCCTCGTTTACGCGATAGAGTCCACAGTTTTCATTGGATTCTCTTCAAACTTTCACAGAATGATTGTACCAACATAAGGATTGTTCCTTTCGAAATTTAGTATGATCCGTCAAGAAACACGGGAAAAGGGGCCTTATGAAAATTTAATTAAAAATTCAATTAAAAAATCCTCGTTTACGCGATAGAGTCCACAGTTTTCATTGGATTCTCTTCAAACTTTCACAGAATGATTGTACCAACATAAGGATCGTTCCTTTCGAAATTGGGTATGATCTGTCAAGAAACATGGGAAAAGGGGCCTTATGAAAATTCAATTAAAAACTCAATTAAAAATCCTCATTTACACGATTGAGTCCACAGTTTTCTTCAGATTCTCTTCAAACTTTCTCAGAATGATTGTACAAACATAAGGATGGTTCCTTTCGAAAATGGGTCTGATCTGTCATGAAACGGGGGAAAAGGGGCCTTATGAAAATTTAATTAAAAAAATTCTTGTTAACACTCTGGAGTCAATAGTTTTCATCGGATTCCCTTCAAACTTTCACAGAATGATTGTACTATCATAAGGATTATTCCTTTTGAAATTTGGTATGATCATTCAAGAAACACAGGAAAAAGGGGCCTTATGAAATGTTTAATTAAAAATTCTCATTATTAATCTAGAGCCAACAATTTACAACGGATTCTCTTCAAACTTTCACAGAATGATTGTACCATCATAAGGATTGTACCTTTTGGAATCGAATATGATTCCTCAAGAAACATGGGAAAAGGGGCCGTATTAAAATTTAATTCAAAGATCTTTGTTAACACTCTAGAGCCCACAGTTTTCATCTGATTGACTTCAAACTTTCACAGAATGATTGTACCATCATAAGAATTGTTCCTTTCAAAATTTGGTATGATCAGTCAAGGACCACGGGAAAAAGGGGCCCGATTAAAACTGGATTGAAAAAGTCCTCGTAAACACAATAGAGTCCATAGTTTTCAACAAATTCTCTTCAAACATTCCCAGAATGATTATTACATTAAATGGATTGTTCCTTTCGGAAGTAGGTTTGATCCATCAAGTTTCATGGGAAAAGGGGCCCTATGAAAATTTAATAAAAAAAATCTTAGTTAACATGTAATGGCCCTAGATTTCACCTGATTGACTTCAAACTTTCACATAATGATTGTACCATCATAAGGATTGTTCCTTTCAAATTGGGTCTGATCCATTGAGAAACATAGGAAATGGGGCCTTAGGAAAATTCAATTAAAAAAATCTTAATTAATGCTTGTAAGTCCACAGATGAGATGGGGTTGTCTTTATACTCAAACAGAATAATTATACTTTTGTAAGAAGAGTTCCCTTTGGAATTGGTTCAGATCCATCAAGTAACATGGGAAAAGGGGCTATATGAAAATTCAATTAATAAAACCCTGTTAACACAATAAAGTCCACAGCTTTGATCAGATTTTGTTGAAACTTTCACAGAATGATTGGAAGGTCAAAACTATCATTCTTTTCATAACAGGGTTTGAACTGTCAAGAAGCACAGGAAAAGGGGCCTTATGAAAATTTCATTTATAAATCCTTGTTACCAAGTCCAGAGCTTTCACAGAATGTTTGTACCATCATAAGGATTGTTTCTTTCCAAATTGGGCCTGATCTGTCTAGTATCATAGGAAAAGGGGCTGTATGAAAAAGTATTACCAATTCCTCATAAACACAACAATGCCCTCAGTCTTTATCAGAATCTCTTCAAACTTTAATAGAATGATTGTACCATCATTTGGATTGTTCCTTTGTAAATTAGGTCTGATTGGTTAAGTGACACAAGAAAAGGGACCTTATAAAAATTTTATTACAAAACATCATTATTACAATATAGTCCTCAGTCTTTATCATTTTCTTCAAACTATCATTAGGATTGTTCCTTTGTACATTGGGTCTGATTTGTTAAGTTTCACAGAAAAAGGGGCCTCATCAAAATTTAGTTACAAATATTCTTGACACAATTCAGTCCACTGTTTTCATTGATTCTCTTTAACTTTTAAAGAATGATTCTACCTTCATTAGAATTGTTCCTTTTGAAATTTGGTTTGTTCTGTAAAGTATCATGAGAAAAGGGGCCCTATGAATATTTCACTATAAACTCATTAACACAATAAATTCCACAGATTAAACAGATTGATTGTACCATCATTCCAATTGTTGATTTTGACAGTGGATCTGACTATAGCAAGGGTCACATAAAAAGGGGCCTTATGAAAAACTTTTTTAAATATTCTGGTTAACACAATGATGTCCCTTGATTTCACCGGATTCACTTCAAAATTTCACAGAATGATTGTACAAATACTTAGATGGTTCTTTTCAGAACTGGGTACAATCCATCAAGTATCATGTAAAAAGGGGCCATATGATTTTTTTTTTTTTAAATATTCTAGCAAACATAATGAATTTCCAATATTTCATCGGATTCACTTTCATAGAATGATAAAACCAACAGTAAAATATCACAGGAAAAGGGGCCCTATGAGAACTTGAATTCAATATCTTTGTTAACACAATAAAGTCAACAGTTTTATTGGATTCTCTTCAAAGATGCATGGAATAATTGTGGCATTTGAAACACAGGAAAAGGGGCCTTACAGATTATCATTCAAAACATTCTTGTGTATGTGATGAAGATCACAATCATTTTCAAATTGTCTTTTAAATTTCACAGGACAATTGTCAGGTTGTAAGGAAAGTTCCTTTTGGAATGAAATTGATCCATCAGAAAACACAGGAAAAGGGGCCTTATTGATTTTCATTCAAAACAATCCTGTTTATGTGATTAAGTCTACAATTATTGTCAGATTCTGATGAAATATTCACAGAATGATTGTAGGGTCATAAGGTAACTTTCTTTTGGAAATGGAGTGGATCCGTCATGAAACATGGAAAAAGGGGCCTTGAGAATTGTTGCTTAAAATGATAAAGGGGATAAAGCCCCTTTTTTTTTCTTTATGCATTCTTCTTTGAGCAATTAACTTCCTTAAATATCAGATTTTTTTAACGGAAAACTTGATAACCAGTAGAGCGTCTCAGGCCCTCATATGCCTCTTGTTTACTTTATTGATCCTTTGAAGACCCTTTATCAGATTATCAAGATGAATTTTGTTGGATGAAAAATATAGCTTTTATTGGCATGGCTAATTTACATATATGGTATATACTGAGAACTTTGAACATTTCTCAGAAACCAGTGGATGGATTTGAATCAAATTTTACTGGAATGATCCTCAGATGACTGTCAGATTCATTCGTATAATTTTGATTGGTTGAAAACCAGGGCTATTATGGTTGTGGCTTATGCCCTTATAATTATGTTAAACAATGAAAATTTTGAAATTTTGTTATTACCTTTTTTTCTGACTAGATAATGAATTTTATGTAGCTTGACTTGACTTTTTTTAAAAACAGTGGAAAGTTTGAAATGCTTCTTAAGAACTATTTCAAAGATTTTAGTGACTTAGATATATTTCCCTTATATTCAATTTATTTTGAATTCATGAAAAAAAATACTTAATCAGTACATTCAAGCCTGTGGAGCAATACAGGTGCTCAGGTGCCTTTAGTCCTCAATGTTTTACCAAGCTTAATTCTTAAAGAGTGTCAGAAAGCATCATTTTGTGGGAGTGAGTTAACCCTTGTCATGCTGAACCCGGAATATTCCGGTTTTGGCAGGAGTGTAGACCCAGATCAGCCTGCACATGAGTACAGTCTGATCTGGGTCTACACCTCCTGCTTGTACTTTTTCTGCCAGAGTTGTTTATGAAATTGATTTCTAAAAGAAATATTGATTTTCAAACAACAAGTTCTATCAGTACTTTAAGCCCTTTGATTATACAGCAATTCGGTAAGGTTGTTTATGCAGCATGACAAGGGTTAATTCACAAGGGTGAGTGAACTGGTGCATGATGCTTGTAATTGTGATAAAGAAGATAGATCATTTCATTAATGAGTTGGGAGTTAAATATTTACCTTTATAGCTTGAAAACTGATGAGCCATTTAGAAACAGGTGATCTCACAAGGTCACTGAAAGGTCAATAAAGGTTAATGAAGGTGTGATAAAAAGTACATTTATTGACTGGCTTATCTAAGTACTATTAACCCTTGTTATGCTGATTGAAATCCTTTTCACAATCTCGCAAGAATCAAAGGGCTGAAAGCAACAGAAGCACCAGATGTGATAAGCAAATGTTCTAAATGCCCTGATTTGCTGTCCGGGCTGCTAAGTGTCTGCACCACACACACATGTGAAATGGGTTGAAATGTCACACAAAGGCTCAAATGGATATTGAGAGGTGTTCCTGTTCTACAACACTGATCCTCCCTGATATAGTATTAACTAAGTTCTGTAGTAAAGAAACCCTTTTGTCTGTCACATGTCTTTAAGCCATTACTAGACAGCAAAATTTTAGACTGGTCCAAATTGAAAGGAGTTGCAGACGACAATTTAAAGTTTATGAAATTTTAATTTTCTGAAATTTTGGGGTAGAAAACATTGTATAAAATGAAGATATTTCTTGTGACAAGCAATATCTTCATTGTATCATTGTACACAGTGTTTTTCCAATTGTTTTTCTTGAGGGGCATCCATAATCATTGTGTGGGAATGGCAGATGAATGATTGTAATACCTTCACTTTCTGAGTAATTATGAAATAATTGTGTGTTTTGTATTTGCAGAACCCCCGAGCATTGTCCAAGTGTTGTGTCCCTGCTGTCTGAGAGCTATAACCCTCATGTTAGATTTGGTGCAGCAATGGCTCTTGGTATCGCTTGTGCTGGGACTGGACTGAAGGTAACTGTCATGTGATATAGCTAGTATCTTGTAAATACAATGTTATCTACTCTGAAAAATCTTTGCAAAATGGGTTTGTACTTCATATTGTAAAAAACACTGGACCATGGAGAATAAAGTGTTCCTTATGTTAGCCCTTTCCTGCACAATCCCTTGTTTTTACATCCCTGTGATTTTGTATTTAGAGGCAACATTGTTGGAAAAGAATAAACTGCTTGTAACAATCATTTTTTTCTTTTCCAACAATATTTTCTAACCTACAGGTTGATTATTTTTCAAAGTATGCCCACTTCTTATTGTCGTCTGCAACTTCTTTCAAACTGGACAAGTCTAAAAACTGGAAAAGATTTTGAGTCACAGAAGTTAAATGGTATCAAAAGTTTACAAATTTGAAAACAGTACAAGGGCAATTTTATTCTTGAAAAGCTTTTTTCTTATTTATTCCTTCCAACTATTGTACAACTGTTATTTCCAGGATTTCCTGCTCTTTAACACTTTCCCACACAGTCCCTCCTCTTCACATCACTCAAGCAGAAAGCTTTGTAAAACATTGTGAAAAATGAAGAAATTGCTTGTATCAAGCAATTTCTTCATTGTCAACAATGTTTTCTATCCAAAAAGAAGAAACAATTTAAAATACCATCAACTTAAAACTGTTTTCTGCAGCTTCTTTCAATTTTGACCAGTCTAAAATTTTGTTGTGTGGGATTGGGTTAAACTAACCTCTTCTTATATTCACAACAGGAAGCCATAAGTCTGATAGAGCCCATGACCAATGATCCAGTTAACTATGTGAGACAAGGGGCCCTGATTGCTTCAGCTATGATTTTAGTTCAGCATAATGAAGTTACATGTCCACGGGTAAGTAACTGAGTATCATTTCAACCCTTGTCATGCTTAATAAAATTGTTTTCAGAATTTGATAAAAATCAATGGGCTGAAAACTCTGGTAGTACTTGTTGTTAAGTTGTAGATACTTCTTTTGAAAATTAATTTCATAAACTCTTGTGGTTTCAAAAGGCCAGTCAGGAGGTGTAGACTAAGATCAGTATATGTGTATATAATTAGCCCTTTTATGTGTGATCCCTGGTTTTACTCAAGAATAAAGAAGGATATATTTTGAATTCTTCTCCTCCAAAACCATAATGGGTAGACATTTGATAATTTGTATGCATCATTGTTTATTGACCTTCTACCAAAATACTTCAAAAAACTACCCTATTCTGAAAGCTAGTCCTTTTCTGTGCAATCCCTTTTTTTTACAAAGGAATAAAGACGGAAATTTCCCAAACCATAGGACTAGAGCTTTGAACCTTGTTATGTATAAATGTCTATTGACCCTCTACCAAAAAGCTTCAATGAATTACTACACATTGAGAATTAACCCGTTTCTGTGTGATCCCTGATTTTACAGAGGAATTAAGTCGGAGATCTTTTAAAATATTCTTCTCCAAAACCATATGGCCCTGAGCCTTGATAATTGGTATGTATCATTTTTTAGCTCCACTGGCTGAAAGCCAGCAAGCTAATGTCATGGTGTTGTGTCTGTCGTGTGTCCATCTGTCTGTCCATCCATCTTCTCAGAAAGTACCGAACAGAATTCAACCAAATCTCACAGAAATGATCCTTGGCAGACCTCTTTATCAGATTGCTTCAAAGAAATTTGATCGGCTGAAAACATGTCTTTAATGGGCAGGGTTAATTTCCATATATGGTGAAACCTTTAAAAATCTTCTCCTAGGAAACCAATAGATGGGTTTCACCTAAATTTTACAGGAATGCTCATTGGCTGACACTTTATCAGATTCCTTCAAAGAATTAAGATAGGACAGAAAACATGGCTTTAATGGGTAGGGCTATTTCCATATATGGTGAAAACTTTGAAAATCTTATTCTCAGATACCAATGGATGGATTTCAACCAAATTACACTGGATCTATCCTTTGGTGACCTTTTATCAAATTCCTTCAAAGAATTTTGATAGGACAGAAAACATGGCTTTTATGGGTGAGGAATTATTTCCATATATGGTGAAATCTTTGAAAATCTTCTAAGAAACCATTTGATGTATTTCAACAAAATTTCACCAGAATGATCCTTCGGTGAGCCCTTATTAGATTGCTAAAAAGGCATTGATTATCTGTTAACATTGCTTTAATGGATTGGGCTTATTTTCATTTATGGTAAACAGTGAAAAGCTACAATATGCAGGATGTGTTCAACCAAATTTCTCAGGAATGATAATAAATTCAGGCCGGTGGAGCAAAAAGGTGCTCAAGCGCCTCTAGTTAATGACCTTCTACCAAAATACTTTAAAGATTTACTGTATTCTGAAAATTAGCCCTTTTCTGTGTGATTCCTGATTTTACAAATATATAAAGATTGAGGTCTTCTTCTCCCTAACCTTAAAGCCAAGGGATTTGATATATGGTATGTATTAAAGCTGTGTTTTTTTTATACAAAAAAAGTACTGTAATTCTTAGATGCCACAGGTTAGTGATTTAGGACCATCATGGTTCTCTTGATCTGCAACCAATAGCTGAGTGTATAAGAAAATTTCTTCATTATCCACTATGTTTACTACTCCATAAGACAGAAAAATGAATAAAATGAATTCCATCAAGTGTTGGGTTAAATATTTTGTTCAATTTCAGGTGACCCATTTCAGGACAATGTACAGTAAAATAATCAGTGACAAGCATGATGACATCATTGCCAAGTTTGGAGCTATCTTAGCTCAAGGAATCCTAGATGCAGGTACAGCAATTATTTATAAGCCTCAATCAAACCATTGCCAAGTTTGGAGCTATTTTAGCTCAAGGAATCCTAGTTGCAGGAATAGCAATTATTTATCAGCCCCAATCACATCATTTTCCAAATTTGGAGCTATTTTAGCTCAAGGAATCTGTGATGCAGGTATAGCAATTATCTATTCGCCCCAATCACATTATTTTCCAAGTTAGAGGCTCTTTTAGCTCAAGGAATCCTCCAAGCAGGAATAGCAATTATTAATCAGCCCAAATCACATCGTTTTCCAAGTTTTGGGCTTTTAGCTAAAGAAAACCTCCATGCAGGTATAGCAATTATTTACCGGCCCCAATCATATCATTTTCCGAGTTTGGAGCTATTCTAGGTATTTCATGTAGGAATAGTAATTATTTCGTCAACCCAGGGTTTTCCCTTGACTTTCAAAACAGGGGGTCATTTTGCCACATTATGACTCCTATCAAATAAGATAAAGAAGGCTGTGTAGCTATTTTGGGGGTCATTTCTGAAAAATGGGGGTCCAATTTCAAAGAGGGAGAGGGTCAAGGAAAACCCTGTCAACCCCAATCAAACCATTGCCAAGTTTGGAATTGTTTAGCTCAGGGAATCCTCAATGCAGGTAAAGCAATTATTTATTAGCTCCAATCACATCATTTCCTAGGTTGGAGTGATGTTACCTAAAGGAATTCCTAATCACATCAGTATGGCCAGTAACATACAATATAAAGTTAAATGGTTTGTTGGTGACCTAAAGTTTGTAGCTACAGCTTATTCAAGGTAGTTGCCAAGCAAATTAAAATGCTTCACAAAAATGTCAGCAAACGTTTGAGTTCAAAGTTCAATTCTGGTCTTAAAGAATACTTTGATTGGTCGATTAATTCTGTGATTGATCATTTCTAATGAGTACCCATATCATAGGATGTAAAGGAAATAATTTCAAAATGTTCGTATTTGAAACCAAAATTTCCCTTCTATTAGGAGTTCTGTTGGAATCTTTATCTTTTATTGACAGAACACAAACATGGTTCAGACATAGTGTCTCATTTCAAGCAGAAAATTGTCTTGGAAAAACAATAAAGATTACTTATATAGATTAGGGTTCTTCACTTTCTAAACATCAAATGGCCATCCTTACATCCATTCCTTTACATTCATATAGGTGTGTATTTTATATTAACAAACTCCCATACAATCCTGCCTTTTTAGGCACCCAAGAAAAAAGCTTTGGAAACATTCTGAAAAATGAAGAAAATTGCTATTAACAATCTATTTCTGAAATGTCCACAATGTTTCCTAGTCTAAAAAGACAGATTTTTTAACCCTCAAGAAAAAAAATTAACAATACATTGTGTAAAATGAAAAAAAATTGCTTGTAACCTGACAGTTGAAAAAAAATCTAAAATTTCATTACCTTTAATTTGTCGTCTTCAACTTCTATCACTTTTGACCAGTCTACAGTTTTGCCATCTGGTAATGGGTTAACAAGATCAATCTAGATTGGCCCAAAATTGGAGGAGTTGCAGACAACAATTTTGAGTCAATAAAATTTCAGATATCTTCGACTTTTTTTGGTAGAAAACATTGTGGGAAATGATGAAATTGCTTGTAACATTGCATGTTATTTTTGGGTGTTTTTTGAGGGTTGTAAAATTGGAATGTGTGCCATCCTTTTTAAGAGTTTTTACTAATCTTATTGAGTGGCTTTAACACATTCCAACACAATCCCTCCTTTTTACCCCTCAAGAAAACAGCTTTAAAAATCATTTTGGAAAATGAAGAAATTGCTTATTACAATTATTGTAACGCATTGTTTTCTATCCAAAAAGACCAAAAAATTAAAATTCCCTCAACTTGAAATTGTTGTCTGCAGCTTCCTTCAATTTGGACCAGTCATAAATTTTGTTGTGTGGGAATCAGTTGAAGTTCTTGATGTACAGAAAGCTTACCTAAATTTCTTGTTTCAGAAACTTGTAAAATCGTTCTCTTGAGAGTACACCTTGCATCTTGGATTGCAGCAAGACTTTTTCATGTCTTACAAACACTGATAGTAGTTTGATGTCTTGGGTTTGTTGTCTTATATTTGTGTCCTTGTCCTAGATGTCTTAACCCGTTCCCACACAATGACACTTTTTGACATCCTTCAAGAAAAATGATGGGGAAAGCAGTATGTAAAATGAAGAAATTGCTTTTCATTTTACATAATAATTTCTTCCCTTGCAGTTCAAAAAATCTAAAAAAAAATATATATATATATAAAAAATTGTTTTCTGCAACTCCTTTCAATTTTGACCTGTCTAAAATTTTGCCATCTGATTATGAGTTTACCTTGCTGGAGCTCTAATTAACCCTTGTCATACTGAACCCAGAATAGTCTTATTTTGGAATGAGGTATAGTGAAACCATCCCGCACATACATGCAGTCTGATCTAAGTCTACACCACCAGTCTTGCCTATCCCTTTTAAACCAGATTTTATAATAGGAATTATTTTAAAAAAAATTATTAGCCTTTAACCCTTTCCTGTTTTGCAAAATTTTAGACCCATCCAAATTCAAAGGTTTTTTCAGATGAAAATTTAAAGTTGATTTTATTAAAAAAAAAAATAACCATTTAGCAGGATTGAAAATATTGTGGAAAAAGAAGAAATTGCTTGTCACAAGCAATTTCTTCTTTTTCCACAATGTTTTCTCAATCATTAAATCACAGAGTCTTAAAAACCAGGGATTTACCTGGAAAGGGTTATTTAGTGCTTCCGGTACTTACAGCCCTTTAATTTCAATGAAGTTCTGTAGAGGGTTTTTCACAGCATGACGAGGGTTAAGTCTGAAATAACTTACAGTCTAGGTGAGGATAGGTACCAAAATCAGTTTTGGTTTTCTTGTTTCAGGTGGTAGAAATGTGACCATTTCCCTCCAGTCAAGAACTGGACACAGCAACATGTCCGCTATTGTTGGTATCCTGGTATTCCTTCAGTTTTGGTTCTGGTACCCACTCACACACTTCCTGTCTCTAGCCTTTACACCCACATGTACTGTTGGACTAAATTCTGATCTGAAGGTGAGTTCAATTTCATTTTTGTTCATTTTGGAAGTCAAACTGTAGTAATATATGATTGTAAATGAGCAAATCCTCTAATGAAAAATTGGGAAACAACTATTCCAAGAAGTGATAGATTTGAACATTATAGTAAAAGAGAAAAAATAATTCTCCCCACTTAATCTATGATGAAATTGTAGACTGCTCCAAATTGAAAGAAGTTGCAGATGACAATTTTTGGTCATTGAAAACTTAAGACTCCCTGTAAGCTAGGGTGTAAACAATGAGGATAATACTCATAATAATAGTAACAAGGATAAAATTTTTAGACTGGTTCAAAGACTGGTTCAGAGATTTTGTAGATGATAGTTCTAATGTCCTTGCATTGATAAGATCTGGGCATATTGTTTTACTAATGTCAGTCTGCAGGCTGTAAAGTTAACACAAAAACTTAACTGTTTGCTGTTATTTAAACACCACTGAAGATAAATGGCTCATATTTGAGATATAGGTTCCTTGCGTTGATAGGCACCAGTTGATAGTAAGATCAGGGCCACCTTTCAAGGTCAAGGTCACTATCATGTCAAAGTCATTTATGAAGGTCAATTTTACCAAAAAACATAACACATTGTTGTTATTGAAACAGCTTTCAAAGATTCATGTCTCATACATGGGACATAGCTTCATTTTATTGACAGGCACCACTTGCTTGTAAGATCAATTTCATCTGTCAAGGTCACTAATCAGTTACCATGGCCAACTTAATGCAAAAAAAACACTAACATTTTCCTGTAATTCATACATATTTCATATTTGGAACATATGTATCTTTGCATTGAAGGAATCAGTGGTTGAAAGGTTTAGGTCATCTGTCTATGTCATTTATCAAGGTCACGTTTTCGAAAACGGCTGTTATGGGATATTAATGTTTCACAAACACATTTTGTTAGTTAATGAGATTTTAAAAATCCTTGCCATTTTTGGTAGAAAACATTATGATAATGAAGATATTGCTAGTTGCAAGTAATTTCTTGCAATGAGCAATTTCTTCATTTTTCCTAATGTTTTCCCAAACTATTTCTTGAGGGGAGTCAAAAAAGTGATTGTGTGGGAACAGTTTAAATTTACAGTTCTATTTTTCAGATGCCAAAAGTCGAGTTTAAATCCAATGCTAAGCCATCAACATTTGCTTATCCCCCAAATCTGGAAGAAAAGAAAGAAAACAAAAAGGACAAAGTAGAAACAGCTGTTCTTAGTATAACAGCTAAACATAAGAAAAAGGAGGCAGAGAAAAAGAAAGATGAAGAAAAAATGGAAGTTGTAAGTAACATGGTTTTAGGTCAGGTCTAGATTTTTTACCGAGATGAGGGAAATATGTGTGATTTATTCGACTAAAGTTATAGAAATAGAGCATACATATATAAATACATCTTTAGGTTCAAAGACATTTTGAAACAGTTTAACCCATTCCCACACAGAGACGCTTTTGGACACCCCTCAGGAAAAGCAATTAGAAAAAGATTGTAGAAAATGAAGCAATTGCTTTTAACAAGCAATTTCTTCATTTTACACAATGTTTTCTATCCAGAAAGATGAAAAAATCTAAAATTTCATTTTAATTGTCTTCTGCAACTCCTTTCAAATTAGACCAGTCTAGAATTTTGCCGTCTGGTAATGTGTAAATTTTGTTGTCAAGCCTATTTTTGGGGTGAGTGAGACATAGCAATGATCTAAGCTGTGAATGTGCCATAAAAACCCATTCATTCATTCTCACAAACATGGTGTATGTATATTAGTGCCTCAGTCAGTCCAAATTTCCTAGAGCATATTTCCTACATTTACATTTATGGAATGATTTCAAAATAACTGGGCACTATTGAAGCAATTTTTCTCACATCATGAGTAGATGTGCCATTAAAACAAACAGATAGCTCCAGAGTCATAGGTCAAAGTAAAATATTCAAATTGAGCCTGTCCTGAGCATATCTCCTAATTTTATGAATGGATTTCATGATAATGGTATGATTGTTCATTAGTGCATGTGCCATTTGAAACAAAGTTTTGCAAGTCACAGCTCAAGATCAAATATTTGTTGGGCTCAAAATGTCCTTGGATTACTTTCTAGTAATACTCCTGCTTCAAAGAAGTGGGGGTATAATGGTTTACTCTTTTATTCAGTCTACCTGTAACCAGTATTTTTCGTCACATTTTTCTCAGCAACCATTCATAGCAATGACTTTAAAATTTGGTTTGGAGGTAGAGCTAAGGGTACTACTAGATACTTACCTAATTTAGGTCAACAGGTTAACTTCTTCCTGTTTTACGACTTATTTTGTTATATGCATTGCCTGGTATGGTGGTATATTTTCATGGCATTTTTCTTAGCAACTATTCATGGTATCAACTTAAATTTTGGTGTGAATGTTCAGCAATGGGTCCTACACAGTGCTTACCCAGTTTAGGGCCGCAAGTTAACTACATCCTGTTTATGATGTATTTTATTTTGGACATTACCTTTTATAGCGGTATATGTCATCGCCATTTATCAGCAACTACTGATGTTATCAACTTGAAACTTGACGTGGAAGTTCATCTAGGGGTCCTTTGTTGAGCTTACAGAATATAGTTCCAAATTTTTTCTCTGTCTGTTTTAGGACTTGAATAATTTTGGGAGCTTGCCTGGTAAAGTGGTATATTTTCATTGCATTTTTCTTGGCAATTTTTCGTTGTATTGACTTGAAATTTGGTGTGAGGTTCAGCTAGAGGTCCTACATGGAGCTCACTGAATTAACCCATTCCAACACAGCAAAATTTTAGACTGGTCCAAATTGAGAGAAGCTGCAGACAATAATTTTATGTTGATGGAATTTTGAATTTTTTTCGTCTTTTTGGATAGAAAACATTGTGGATAATGAAGAAATTGCTTGATACAAGCAATTTCTTCATTTTCCACAATGTTTTCCAAAGCTTTTTTCTCGAGGGGCGTAGAAAGGAGGGATTGAGTTGGAATGGGTTAAGGTTTTCAAGTAAACTACATTGTACTTCTTATTTTACAACTTAGTTTATTTTCAGACATTGGCTAATATATTTGTATATTTTCGTCATCTTTTTCTTACCAACTAATTATAGTATTGACTTCAAACTTTGAATGAATGCTCAACAAGGGGTCTTCCATGGCTTACCAAATTTAATTCTGCATGTTTAACTACTTCCCGTTTTCTGACTTGGTTTTATTTTTGGACATTGCCTAGTTTTGTGGTACTTTTTCAATGCTTGATGTGGTGGTACAGCTAGGTATCATCCATGGTGCTTACTGATTGTTTCATTGAGGGAGAATTTCATTTTCACTGTAATTATGGAAGTGCATGGGTATACTCATTGAGTTTTGACTCACAGATTTCTTGTTTCAAACATTGGTGCATAGTAACAAAGTTTTATTTTGGGCACATTTTAGAGGTAAACATTGCTTTTGTCTCAAATGGGTACTGGTTTGAGAATCCATGCTTATGAGCTCCAACCACCGTGATATGACTGAAATACTGTTAAGAGCGTCGTTAAACCCCATTCAGTCAATCAATCTGTCTGAAATGCCAATTGACATTTAATCAGAAAATGGAATTTAGACTAAACATGTCTTACCCATTACCAGATGACCAAATCTTAGATTGTTGTAAATTGAAAGAAGCTGTGGATGACATTTTACAAATTGATAGACTCTTAAATATCTGTCTGTCTCGGTAGGAAATAAAGTAAGAAATAAAGAAATTGTTCTTAATAAGATTTTTTTTTTCATCTTCCTCTGGTTTCTTGAAGGTCAGAAAGTAGGATTTTGTTTACAACTATAGGTTAAAGCATTTCAAGACGACAAAGTTTAGACTAGTCAAAATTGAAAGAAGTTACAGACAACATTTGAAATTGTATTAAAATTGGGGGGGGAAGAACCAAATAGGGTAGAAAACATTGTTAAAAAAGGAGAAATGGCTTATTACAAGCAATTTCTCCTTTTCCCACAATGGTTTGTGTGTTTGCATTGCTTCAGAGCATCAGACAATGACATTGTGTTGCTATGGTTTAAAGAGTAATAAAAAGCTACAATCAGCCCCCCCCATCTGACCATGAGCATCCTACATTCAATCTTGAAGAATATCCTACATACATGAAAAGAAAAAAATTATGTCAGGGAATTGTGTAGTCTGCATCACTTAGGGAGTATAGTTAACACATTCCCACACAATTCTGGAAAATAAAGAAATTCTATGGTACAGAAAATTCTTTCATCAATTTTTTACTAAACAGGTCAATATTTTTAAAATTTCTTTAACTAAAACATGTCATCTGCAACTTCTTTGATTTTGGACAAGTCAAAAATTTTGTTGTCTGGAAATTGGCCAACACACAATCCCACTTTTTATGCCCTAAACTAATTTAGTTTTAGAAAACTTTGAGGTAAGGACAAATTGTTTATAATAAGCAAAACATCCCTTCCCTGCAATGTTTTTCTATCTTGTTTGGCACTTGATTTCCAATTCACGCTCACGTTCCAAAGTCATTTGCAACTAATTTCATTTCAGACCCGTCTGAAACATTGTTGCCTGGTAATGGCATAACAAGTAGAGTAAAGGAACACCATGCCTATATGTGACCTGTTGACTCCTCCATGCATTTATGTCCCTGTTTTCATTGACTACTTGACTGGTAATCAGCAATTAATTTTGAATTAAATGTCTGGCTTCCTCTGCTATATACAGCTTTCCCAGTGGCTTTAATTGATTTTAGCCACCCTTGCTATTTACGTTGTAAATGAATTTTAGCAATTATGTATAGAAGTTACTTTACACCATAGAAATTGCACCAAAACACTAAAAATCCTTTCTAGTGTTTTGCTCCCTTTTTCCTTGGTTCTGAGACAATTTTCATTTTATGTGACCATTTAACCCATTCCCACACAATCCTGCTTTTTTACGCCCCTGAAGAAAAGCTTTGGAAAACATTGTGGAAAATGAAGAAATTGCTTGATACAAGCAATTTCTTCATTATTCACGATGTTTTCTATTTGAATAAACCATGACTTCTAAAATTCCATCAAATACAAAATGCCATCTGCAACTTCTTTTAAATAGGGCCTGTGTAGAAATTTTGTTGAGTGGGAATGTAATAACCATTCGGACACAACAAAAGTTTGGAACGCCCTAAATTGAAGGAAGTGCATACGACAATTTCAAGTAGTTTTAGTAGTTTTAGTACTGTTAGGGTAGAAAACATTGTAAACAATGAAGAGAGGTGTTTTTTTTTTCTTCAAGGGGCATAACAAAGGTTTGATTATGATGGAATGGATTAAAGATAGTAAAATTTTTCAACTCACAATGCTTTTGTCATTGATTATATAGAGATAGGTCTGTCAGTCTCTCCTTCTGGGCTTGTTTGTTTGTCGCTTTCTGCCAGTCTGTGCTTGTTTGTGCCAAATCTAATTCAGAGCATAATCATTAATGTCATGTAATGTCTGCCGTCCGTCAGTCTGTAAACTTTTACTTTAAGAATCTTCTCCTCAGAAAGTACTGAACAGAATTCAACCAAATTTCACAGAAATAGTCCTTGAGTGACCGTTTATCAGATTCTTTCAAAGAATTTTGATGGGATTAAAAACATTGCTTTAATGGATGGGGCTATTTTCCATATATGGTAAAATCTTTAAAAATCTTCTTCTCAGAAACCATTGGATGGATTTCAACCAAATTTTACATGAATGATCCTTGTGTGACCCTTTCTCTGATTCCATCAAACAATTTTCATTGGATGATAAAATGGGCAGGGTGAAACCTTTAAAAATCTTCTCAGAAACAAATTGAAAGATTTGATCAAAATATTGCAAGAACGTTCTTTGGAAGACACATTATCAGATTCCTTCAAAGAATTTTGAGCAGATGAAAATCATGGCTTATACGGGCGGGGCTAATTTCCATATATGGTTTAAGCTTTGAAAATCTTTTTCTCAGAAACCAGATGGTTAATGGATAGATAGCTTGGAACAAATGTTCTTTGGTCGATTATTAATGAAATTTTGATTATTTACATATCAGACTGAGGGAAATTATGAAATGATTCTCTAAAATCTTCCCTTTTTGAAACCTGTTTGTAAAATTTTGGTCCTAAGTTGTATCAAACTACCTGAGTGTCTGTAAATGGGTTAAAAATTGCACCAAATGCTTGCTTTTAGGATGAGAAGACAGATGAAAAGGAAAAAGAGAAAGAAAAGGAGAAAGAAAAGGAAAAAGAAAAAGCAGAGGAAGAGGAGAAGAAGAAAGAAGAGAAGAAAGAACCAGAACCTAATTTTGAGCTGTTGAACAACCCAGCCAGAACTATGAGAGCACAGGTACTGCACTATTTCACAGTCTCTGAATTTTTAGGTCACCTGATCCAAGGTCATGGTGACCTATTGCAATCGTGTTTTGTCCATCGTCGTTCGTCGTGCATTAACTTTTTACATTTTCGACTTCTTCTTAAGAACCCTTGGATGGATTTCGTCTAAACTTGGCAGGAATCATCCTTATGGGAAGCTGCTTGAGATTTGTAAATATCATGGAATTATCTCCCCTGGGGCTCATAAGGGGGCCAAAAAGTGTACATCTATAAACAAATTTCCTGTCATGAACCAGCTATTTGTCCGTCCGTCCGTCTGTCCGTCCGCCCGTTCACAATTACAAAAAAATCTTCTCCTCCTAGACTAACCATGGAATTTCAACAAAACTTCACAGAAATGATCCTTAGGTCATGCTCTTTCAAAATACTTCAAAGAATTGAAATCCATCAAGAACTCTGGTTGCCATGGCAACGGAGTGAAAAAACTTAAAAAATCTTCTCCTCCCAAACGGTAAGGCCTAGAGCTTTGATATTTGGTATATATCATCATCTATTGACCCTCTACCAAAATACTTCAAAGAATTACCGTTTTCTGAAAATTAGCCCTTTTCTTAATGATCCCTGATTTTACATAGAAATAAAGAAGGAAATCTTTTAAAATCTTCTTCTCCCAAACCATAAGGCCTAGAACTTTGATATTTAGTACAAATCATCATCTATTTACCCTCTACCAAAATACTTCAAAGAATTACCCTATTCTGAAATTAGCCCTTTTCTGGGCGATCCCTGATTTTACATAGAATTAAAGATGGAAAACTTTAAAAATCTTCTTCTCCCAAACCATAAGGCCTAGAGCTTTGATATATTGCACATATCATAATATTTTGACCGTCTACCAAAATACTTCAAAGTCATATCACACTCTGAAAATTATCCCTTTTATGTGCGATTCCTGATTTTACAAAGGAAATCTTTGAAAATCTTCTTCTCCCAAACCATAAAGCCTAAGCTTTGATATTTGGTACATATCATCAGCCATTGACCCTCTACCAAATTACTTAAAAAATTAGCCCTTTTCTGTGCAATCCCTAATTTTAGTTAGGAATAAATAATGATATCTTTGAAAATCTTCTCCTAAACCATTAGGCTTACAGCTTTTATACTTGGTATGTATTGATGTCTATACTTCAAAGCATTACCATATTCAGGAAATTAGTGCTATATGGTGGGATCATCAATATACCTAGGATTAAAAGAGAAATCTGTAAACATCTTCTCCAAAATAATTAGACAGAGGGCTTTGCCATTTTGTTTATATCATAAAGCCATTAACCATCATACTCAGGGGAGCGATTTAGGACCATCATGGTCCTCTTGTTTTATGTCTGCTCAATTTCTCAGCAACTAATGGACAGATTTGATTCAAACTTCACTGATATAATCAGTATGAAGCAGAGATGTGCATATTCAATTTTGGTTAAGGTCCATTGATTTTTGACAGAGTTATGGCCCTTTGGTGAAAAATCATGTCTGCTCAATTTCTCAACAACCATTGGACAATTTGATTCAAATTTCAAAGAAACACTCGGTATAAGTCAGACATATCCTATTTTGGTTATACTCCATTGATTTTGACAGAGTTATGGCCCTTTAATTAAAAAGTCCATTTTTTGTTACATTTCTATAGCTTTTTTGTGTCCGCTCAATTCCTGGGCAACTATTGGTCGGATTTCATTCAAACTTCACTGATATAATCAGTATCAAGGAGAGATGTGCATATTTTATTTTGGTCACGGTCCATTGATTTTTGAGGGAGTTAGGGCCCTTTGGTGAAAAATCAAGTCCGCTCAATTTCTCAGCAACCATTGGACAGATTTGATTCAAATTTCACAGAAACGCTTGGTATAAGTCAGACATGTGCATAACCTATTTTGGTTATGGGCCATTGATTTTGACAGAGTTAAGGCCCTTTTATCAAAAATTCCATTTATTTTTACATCTGTAGCTTTTTTGTGTCTGCTCAATTTCTCAGCAACTATCGGTGGTACTTTCTTCTCCTTCTTCTTTAAAAATCTTCTTCTCCTTCTTCTTTAAAAATCTCCTTCGCCTTTTTCTTTAAAAATCTTCATTTTGGATTTGCAAAAAATTCAGGTGTGGCAGGGCCGGGCTTATCAGACTTTGCTTGTAAAATGACATCATTATGAATTATGATGTCATTTTCAAGGTACAAAACAACTTACTTTGGGCTTCAGCTAATTTGAATTGTTATTAGGCTTGTGTACTATTGCCCATGTAATATAAAAGATTATCAACATGTTAATTATACCCCTGCATCATTGGTCATTTTGTAACTGTATTTTCAGTTGAAAGTCCTGTCTATGCCTGAAGGAAGCAGGTACACACCCCTAAAAGATATCAGTAATGGAGGTTTAGTACTACTAAAAGATGTGAAGCCGGGAGAGAAGGAAGAAATTGTGGAGCCTGTAGCCAGTAAGTTTATTTTTTTTGAGAGTGTAATGAATTTGAACATATCTTCAATTTTGTTTTTATTAGTTTTGAGGATGTAATGAATTTGGACCTGTCTTATATTTTGTGTTCACATACAAGATATCTCTGTTATCCCATTCCCACGTGACAATTTTTGACTGCTCGAAATTGGAAGAATTTGGAGAAAATTTCAAGTTGGTGGAATCTGGAAAATCTTTTCTGATTATAGACATTGAAGAAATGCTTGTCACAACCCATTTCTTAAGTGTCCTTAATGCTTTTAAAGCTGCTTTTTTGAGGGATGTCAAAAAGAGGGATTGTGTTGGAATAGATTAAACTATAAACATGTTAACTTTTGTCATGCTTAACCCCTAATATTCCTGTCTTTGCAGGAGGTATAGATCGAGATAGGCCTGCACATAAGTGCAGTATGATCTTATTCTACACCATCTGCTTATTCCTTTTTAAACTAGAGTTGTTTATAAGATGAATTTTCAAAATAAAGATTAACACACAAAAACTGCTTCCAGTCCCTTCCTCCCTTTGATCCTAGTAAAACATTAAGGAGGTTTAAGCATTACAAGGCCTAAGAGTCACAATTTATCATTTCTTGCAAGTTCTTGTTTCTCTGACATTCATTTTGTATCATCTTGCAAATTGCAAAAATGGAATTACTGTTCCTATCCAACACTATGAATAGTCTTATGTTGGTGTCCTTCACAGCTCTTTCTTATGTCCTAAGATCAATTTCTTGTAAATCTAAGTCATTAGTGAACAAGCAACGCATATCTATGGTTTTAATTTTATTTTCAATATGATTAGGCTTAGAACAAATAATACTTCACAAAATGTGACCCATGTATATTACTTCATTGTGTGCTTTCATGTTTACTGGGGGCAATAATTTTTTGCTCCACAAAGGGTGAGCATATAGCTGCTGCTTCATATGTCCATCAATGCTTGAGCCAAATTGGATAAAACTTCACAGTTGAACTCCTTATGATATTGCGTCAATAAATTTTTCCCAGTTTTGGGGATAGCGTCAAGGTCACAGTTGAAGGTCATACCTTATAAAAGGGCTTGTCCAGAGCATAGCTCCTTCAATTATGGATGGACTCTAACAAAACTTGGCACAATTGTTGTCTATCATGAGTAGGTCTACGATTTGAAAGAAATATTCAGATAGCTCTAAGGTCAATTTCACAGCTCAAGGTCAAATTTCAAAATAAAGCATGTCTAGAGCATAGCTCCTAAAATTATAGATGGATTTCGAAATAACTTTGCACAATTGTTCTCTTTCATGAGTAGATGTGCCATTTGAAACATTTTTTCATGAAGCTCCAAGGACAAGATCACAACTCAATGTCAAACTAAAGATAAGCACATCTGGAGAAGAGCAAGCATAAAGCCAATGCTTCATTCATCATTCTGTTCGTCCATATAATTCTAACCTTTTCCTGTACAAACCTGGGATTTGACATCACTGTGATTTTGTTCTTGTGAATTCATTGTGAAAAAAAGAAAAACTGCTGGTAACATTTGAAATTGCACCCAAGTTTTATTGTCTTCTGCAACCTGTTTATACCCCACAAAACGAATGTTTTCCGGGCTGTACTGGAATTAGCCTGTCTTTGTGTCCGTCTATCTGTCTGTGTGCAAAATACTACCAATTTTGTGCCGCAAGCTCCTCCTTCAGTTTTGCTTCAATACTATTGAAACTTATACAAACATTAACATCATGTTGAAGTTTTGCAAGACGCCATTTTAAAGTCTTAATTCCCCTGGTTCAAGAATTATCTCCCCTTGAACTTAGACATTATTTATGCTTTGTAGACATACACAGCTAATTATACTACCAATTTTTGTCTTGGGAACTCCTCCTTCAGTTTTGCTTCATTACCATTGTAACTTAAACATTAACCACATGTTGAAGTTTTGCAAGATGCAATTTTGACGCAATTTTTAGCTCACCTGAGCACAAAGTGCGAGGTGAGCTATTGTGATAGGTCGTTGTCCGTCGTCCGTCCGTCCGTCTGTCCGTCTGTCCGTCCGTCCACAATTTCTTTAAAAATCTTCTCCTCCTAAACCAGTAGGCCAATCAAGCTGAAACTTTGCAGGGATGTTCCTTGGGTGAAGTTCTACAAAAGTTGTTAAAAGAATTTAATTCCGTCAAAAACTCTGGTTGCCGCGGCATGTGAAAATGGGAATCTTTAGTAAATCTGTAAAAATCTTTAAAAATCTTCTCCTCCTAAACCAGTAGGCCAATCAAGCTGAAACTTTGCAGAGATGTTATTTGGGTGAAGTTCTACAAAAGTTGTTAAAAGAATTTAATTCCATCAAAAACTTTGGTTGCCGCGGCATGTGAAAATGGGAATCTTAAATAAATCTGAAAAAATCTTTAAAAATCTTCTCCTCCTAAACCAGTAGGCCAATCAAGCTGAAACTTTGCAGGGATGTTCCTTGGGTGAAGTTCTACAAAAGTTGTTAAAAGATTTAATTCCGTCAAAAACTCTGGTTGCCGCGGCATGTGAAAATGGGAATCTTTAGTAAATCTGTAAAAATCTTTAAAAATCTTCTCCTCCTAAACCAGTAGGCCAATCAAGCTGAAACTTTGCAGGGATGTTCCTTGGGTGAAGTTCTACAAAAGTTGTTAAAAGAATTTAATTCCGTCAAAAACTTTGGTTGCCGCGGAATGTGAAAATGGGAATCTTAAATAAATCTGAAAAAATCTTTAAGAATTTTCTCCCCCTAAACCAGTAGGTCAATTTAGCTAAAACTTTGCAGGGATGTTTTTTAGGTGAAGCTCTTCAAAAGTTGTTAAAAGAATTTAATTCCGTCAAACACTTTGGTTGCCGCGGCATTTGAAAATGGGAATCTTTAGTAAATCTGTAAAAATCTTTAAAAATCTTCTCCCCCTAAACCAGTAGGCCAATCAAGCTAAAACTTTGCAGGGATGTTTTTTAGGTGAAGCTCTTCAAAAGTTGTTAAAAGAATTTAATTTCTGGGGTCAAAAATTGCCCCGCCCCTGAGGTCCGAAGTTTGGAAAAATGCTTAATTAGAGCAATTTCAAAAGACTTCTCCTCTTAAACTATAAGGTCTAGGATATTCATATTTGGTATGGGGCATAACTAGATGGTTTTGTACCATATCACTAAAAGTTGTCTTCTTCAGGTCAAAAAAAGCTATGCACTAGGGGTCCAAAATTTGGAAAAACGCAAAATTTGAATATGTAAAAAAAAATTCTTCATTTTAAGGAGGAGGGCATTTATATTTTGAGTCTAGCATAGCCTGACTGTTATCTATCTGTTTTGATCAAATTATGCTTGTAGGTTAATAAACACCCTTCCCTGGGTGTCCAAAGTTAGTAAAAATGCTCAATTAGACCATGTTCAATAGTCTTTTCCTCCCAATCTAAAAAGTCTAAGGCATTCATATTTTGTATATAGCATATCCAGATGGTTCCCTACCATGTTAGCTAAAATTTTAGCCCTGGGATAAAACATGGCACTGCCCCAAAGGTCAAAAATTTTTGAAAATGCCCAATTAGAGCAACATCAAAAGTCTTCTCCTTCTAAAAAATAAGGTGAAGGGCATACATATTTGGTATGTAGCATGACTAAATAATTTTGTACTACCTAACAGGAAAATATGCTCTTAGGATAAAAAATGTCTCTGTTCCTGGGGTTGAAAATTGCGTAAATTGCATTGAAAGAATTCTTCTTCTTAAATATAGGTTCCAGAGCATTTACATTAAAAACAAAGGATAACATTATTGTTATCTACCATGTTTATATCCTTTTGACAAACATGGCCCTTCCCAAGGCATCCAAGGATATGAAAAACGCTCAATAAGAGCATGTTCAAATATTTTCCACTCCTCATGTTTAAGTTGTAATGCATTCATATTTTGATTTATAGTACATCCAGATTGTTCTCTACCAAGGTTGCTAAAATTACACCCATTGAAGTTGCAGACAGTAATTAGAGTTTGATTGAAATCTGAATACGAAGAATTTCAGGTAGAAAACACTGTGAGAAATGGATAAATTGCTTGTCACTCCCTTTCTCACTATGTATTTTTCAAACCTGTTTTCCCTGAGGGTGACAAATTCTTGGATAGTTAGTAGGCCAATCAAGCTGAAACTTTGCAGAGATGTTATTTGGGTGAAGTTCTACAAAAGTTGTTAAAAGAATTTAATTCCGTCAAAAACTTTGGTTGCCGCGGCATGTGAAAATGGGAATCTTAAATAAATCTGAAAAAATCTTTAAAAATCTTCTCCTCCTAAACCAGAAGGCCAATCAAGCTGAAACTTTGCAGGGATGTTCCTTGGTTGAAGTTCTACAAAAGTTGTTAAAAGAATTTAATTCCGTCAAAAACTCTGGTTGCCGCGGCATGTGAAAATGGGAATCTTTAGTAAATCTGTAAAAATCTTTAAAAATCTTCTCCTCCTAAACCAGTAGGCCAATCAAGCTGAAACTTTGCAGAGATGTTATTTGGGTGAAGTTCTACAAATGTTGTTAAAAGAATTTAATTCCGTCAAAAACTTTGGTTGCCGCGGCATGTGAAAATGGGAATCTTAAATAAATCTGAAAAAATCTTTAAAAATCTTCTCCTCCTAAACCAGTAGGCCAATCAAGCTGAAACTTTGCAGGGATGTTCCTTGGGTGAAGTTCTACAAAAGTTGTTAAAAGAATTTAATTCCGTCAAAAACTCTGGTTGCCGCGGCATGTGAAAATGGGAATCTTAAGTAAATCTGTAAAATCTTTAAAAATCTTCTCCTCCTAAACCAGTAGGCCAATCAAGCTGAAACTTTGCAGAAATGTTCCTTTGGTGAAGTTCTACTAAAGTTGTTAAAAGAATTTAATTCTGTCAAAAACTTTGGTTGCCGCGGCATGTGAAAATGGGAATCTTTAATAAATCTGTAAAAATCTTTAAGAATTTTCTCCCCCTAAACCAGTAGGTCAATTTAGCTAAAACTTTGCAGGGATGTTTTTTAGGTGAAGCTCTTCAAAAGTTGTTAAAAGAATTTAATTCCGTCAAACACTTTGGTTGCCGCGGCATTTGAAAATGGGAATCTTTAGTAAATCTGTAAAAATCTTTAAAAATCTTCTCCCCCTAAACCAGTAGGCCAATCAAGCTAAAACTTTGCAGGGATGTTTTTTAGGTGAAGCTCTTCAAAAGTTGTTAAAAGAATTTAATTTCTGGGGTCAAAAATTGCCCCGCCCCTGAGGTCCGAAGTTTGGAAAAATGCTTAATTAGAGCAATTTCAAAAGACTTCTCCTCTTAAACTATAAGGTCTAGGATATTCATATTTGGTATGGGGCATAACTAGATGGTTTTGTTCCATATCACTAAAAGTTGTCTTCTTCAGGTCAAAAAAAGCTCTGCACTAGGGGTCCAAAATTTGGAAAAACGCAAAATTTGAATATGTAAAAAAAAATTCTTCATTTTAAGGAGGAGGGCATTTATATTTTGAGTCTAGCATAGCCTGACTGTTATCTATCTGTTTTGATCAAATTATGCTTGTAGGTTAATAAACACCCTTCCCTGGGTGTCCAAAGTTAGTAAAAATGCTCAATTAGACCATGTTCAATAGTCTTTTCCTCCCAATCTAAAAAGTCTAAGGCATTCATATTTTGTATATAGCATATCCAGATGGTTCCCTACCATGTTAGCTAAAATTTTAGCCCTGGGATAAAACATGGCACTGCCCCAAAGGTCAAAAATTTTTGAAAATGCCCAATTAGAGCAACATCAAAAGTCTTCTCCTTCTAAAAAATAAGTTGAAGGGCATACATATTTGGTATGTAGCATGACTAAATAATTTTGTACTACCTAACAGGAAAATATGCTCTTAGGATAAAAAATGTCTCTGTTCCTGGGGTTGAAAATTGCGTAAATTGCATTGAAAGAATTCTTCTTCTTAAATATAGGTTCCAGAGCATTTACATTAAAAACAAAGGATAACATTATTGTTATCTACCATGTTTATATCCTTTTGACAAACATGGCCCTTCCCAAGGCATCCAAGGATATGAAAAACGCTCAATAAGAGCATGTTCAAATATTTTCCACTCCTCATGTTTAAGTTGTAATGCATTCATATTTTGATTTATAGTACATCCAGATTGTTCTCTACCAAGGTTGCTAAAATTACACCCATTGAAGTTGCAGACAGTAATTAGAGTTTGATTGAAATCTGAATACGAAGAATTTCAGGTAGAAAACACTGTGAGAAATGGATAAATTGCTTGTCACTCCCTTTCTCACTATGTATTTTTCAAACCTGTTTTCCCTGAGGGTGACAAATTCTTGGATAGTTTGGTAATGGATTAAACTATAAAGCCAAAGGCATTCATTATTATTGTAAAGCATTACTGGATTGTTTTGTACAAAGCCCAAAATCTTATATATCTTTTATTTATTTTGCTCAAGTTGTGTCTTTTTTATACTAAAAAGTACTGTAATTTGGAGAAGCCTCAGGTGAGCGATTTAGGACCATCATGGTCCTCTTGTTAAGTCTTAATCCCCCCCTGGTTCAAGAATTATCTCCCCTTGAACCTAGACATCATTTATGCTTTGTAGACATATAAAGCTAATTATACTACCAATGTTATTCTGCAAACTCCTCCTTCAGTATTGCTTCAATACCATTGAAACTTCAAACAACATTAACCACAGGTTGAAATTTTGCAAGATGCAATTTGAAGTCTTAATTCCTCCTGGTTCAAGAATTATCTCCCATTGAACTTAGACATTATTTATGGTTTCTAGACACATTAAGCTAATTATACTACCAATTTTGTTTTTCAAACTCCTGCTCCAGTTTTGCTTCAATACCATTAAAACTTTGTACAAGAATTAACCACATGTTGAAGTTTTACAAGATGCAATTTTGAAGGCTTAATTCTTCCAGTTTCAAGAATTGTCTCCCCTTGAAGTTAGACACTATGCATTGTAGACATATCTACCAATTTATTGTCACGAACTCTTGCTTCAAGTTTGCCTCAATACCATTGAAACTTTATACAAACATTAACCACATGTTGAAGTTTTGCAAGATGCAATTTTGAAGTCTAAATTCCCCCAGGTTCAAGAATTATCTCCCCTTGAACTTAGACATTGTTTATGCTGTAAAGACATATAAAGCTAATTATACTACCAATTTTGTGTGTGAACTCCTCCTTTCCAGACAAGCAAAGTCAGTAGCTATGTCCTTGAATTATAAAAGCTCACATTACACTTAAAGCATTTGCGGGGGTATTTAGTCACATACTGTGACAAGTTCTAGTTTAATTTGGACTAGTCTAAAATTTTATTTAAAAAAAAACAAACACGCAAGATCCTAGCCATGTTTGTCTCTCAAATGTCTATTTGTTGTTTGTTTTCAGCTGGAGGTCCAAAGGTGGAGGAGGAGGAGGAGCCAGAACCGCCAGAGCCATTTGAATGGACAGAAGATTAAACATTTGACACAAGATTTACTGAAAACTAAAGATTTGATGTAACTACGAAATAAATAACTCAATCTTATATTTGCTGAAAACTAGACATTTGATGGAACTACAGAATAAATGACTCAATCTTATATTTACTGAAAACTAGACATTTAATGAAACTACCGAATGAATGGATAAAAGATTAACCCATTCCAATACCATCCATCACTTTGACATCCCTCAAGAAGAAAACTTTGTCAAAATAAAGAAATTGCTTGAAACAAACAATTTCTTCATTATTCACAATGTCTTTTTCTCGAAATGACAAAGATGTTTATATTTTATCCACTTAAAATTGTTGTCTGCAACTTCATTGAAATTGGACCAGTCCAAATTTTATCGTTTGGTAATGTGATAACTATTTGACCCCAGACTTACAAAAACCTAGACATTTGATGCAACAGCAGAATAAATAATTCGATGTTTGTGAGTTTGCAAGTGGATAATAGATAAACCCATTCCTATACAGTCCGGCACTTGGACACCCATCAACAATGAAACTGTGTATGACATTGTGGAAAATAAAGAAATAGCTTTTAACAAGAAATTTCTGTATTATCAACAATATGTTCTACCCAAAAGATGGAGATTTTTCATATTCTATTTAAACTTAAAATTATCTTCCTCAACTTCTTTTATCCCATTACCAGACAGCAGAATTTTAGGCTGGTCCCAATTGAAAGGAGTTGCAGACGACAATTTAAAGTTTTTGTAATTTCGGATTTTTTTGCCACTTTGGAATAGTAAACATTGTGGATAATGAAGAACAAGCAATTTCTTCTTTTTCCACTATGTTTTCCAAAGCCTTTTGGGGGGCATCTAAAAGTGTTATTGAGTGGGAATGGGTTAATTATGAACAGATCAAATTTTTGTCAGGGGTAATTGGTAAATTGTGAAACAACTTACTTTTAGATCAGACTACTAAGCATTTAACAACTGAAATGAGTGGAGAATTTTGGAACCGTTTGAAAAAAGTTATAAATTTCTTACCTGTTTGAAACCCATTACAGTGCAAATACAGGTTTTCACAACCAAGTCGGGCTGGTTTTTTTCAAGGATAAGGAGAAAATAACATAGAGCATGCATTCTTCCTTTCCCTTCCTTACAATATTTCTATCAATCAGTCTTTATTGTCCATATAGATTCAGAGAATTGATGAAAAATTAACCATCAAATTTTAAAACTTTCCAGAATTAAATTTTGATTGAAACACTAACTTTTCTTCTTTTTATTGTTTGACCAACTACCAGAGACAAGGTTGTTTATATGCCCTCGTCTTGTGCATGTGTTTGTCCAGTTTTGTCAAGCCAATACTAGCCTCTTGTTTCCAGACCATAGGTTCTACACAAAGGATTTCAAAATGGTTTCTGATGATTATTCTCCATAATGCTTGATGTTTTAAATATTTAACCCTTCTAGCATAAAGACAACAGGCTATTGTCAAGAAGTTGTGTCTAGTGCGCATGCCAGCGTGCTATTGTCAATAAGTTGTGTATATTTTGCATGCCAGCGGGCTATTGTCTATGAGTTGTGTCTAGTGTGCGTGCCAGCGGGTAATGTCAATAAGTTGTGTCTAGTGTGCATGCCAGCAGGCTATTGTCAATAAATTGTGTCTAGCGTGTATGCCAGCAGGCTATTGTCAATAGGTTGTGTCTAGTGTGCATGCCACTTCATTTGTCCCTGGGTCAGAAAACCTTTTCCTTAAGGTTTCGTCTCAGAAAGTACTGCATAGATTTCAACCAAATTTCACAGGAATCAACTCGGGTAACCCTTTATCAGAATCCTTGAAAGGAATTTGATCGAATAAAAAACATAGTTTTATGGGCAAGGCTGATTTACATGTTACATGTATGATGTAAAACTAGAAATCTTCTCTGAAACTAGTTGATGGATTTTATAGAAATGATACTTTGGTGACGCTTTGTCAGATCTTGTCTAGAACTTTACCCTGATGTAATGGCCCTTTATTTCGAAGTTTTAAAAAATTCTTAATTACAGCAAGTTCAAAAGGCTTCTTGTAAACTACAAGGTCTTTGACATTCATATTTGGTATGTAGCATTAATAGATGGTTTTGTACTATATCACTTAAAATTGTGCTCCTAGGGTCGAAAACGGCCCTGCACTAGAGGTAAAAAAAATTGGGAAAAACGCAAAATTTAGTATGTTAAATATCTTCAATTTAAGGCCGAAAGCATTATATTTGGAATGTAGCATAGTCTTGCTGTTACCTATCAATTTTGATTAAATTTTGTCTGTAGGTAAAAAAATGCCCCTTCCCTAGGTGTCCAAAATTTGACAAAATGCTCATTTAGACCATGTTCAACAGTCTTCCCCCAATCTACGAAGTCTAAGGCGTTCATGTTTGGTGTATAGCATAACCAGATGGCTCTCTACCATGCTATCTAAAACCATAGCCATGGGATAAAACATTTCCCTGCCACAGAGGTCCATAATTTGGGAAAAACGCCCAAGTGGAACAACTTCAAATGTCTTCTCCTTCAAAAATATAAGGACATTCATATTTGGTATGTAGCATTACTAAATAATTTAGTACTATGCTACAGGAAAATATGCCCTTAGGATAAAAAACGTCTCTGCCCAAGGAGTCTAAAATTACATCAAAATGTGGAATAGTTTGGTAATGGATTAAAATATAAAGTCATATCATTCATAAATAAATTTATTGTAAGCATTACTCGATGTTGTTGTTTTTTTATTATGCCCAAAGTCTTATATTTGTTCCATTTATTTTGCTCAAGTTGTGACTTTTTTATACAAAAAAGTACTGTAATTTGCAGATGCCTCTAGTGAGCGATTTAGGACCACCATGGTCCTCTTGTTTCAACAAAACGCTGTGTCAAAGAAAGTGCAGACCCAATGCAGAATTTCTTGTTTACATATATCCTTCTCATATGGACAAATCTGAATGAAATTTTCAACGAATGTTCCTGACCTTGCGCATATTGTCGGTGTTTTCCATCTACAGAAAGAGGGGGCATAATGCAAAACTTCCTCCCACATTTATAGAAAAAATTGAATGGAATATTCACAAAATGTTCATAGTCACCTGACCTAATATTATCGTAGTTTTGCCATTTTAGGCTGCGTCACAAAAAATCGGGTTTATTGCCTAACGGCGGCGTATATCATGACTATGGCTTTCTTGTTTGTTGTCTATAAGAGCAACAGGTTTATCATTTTTTGACAGACGTGTTGGATGTGGGACAAACACACACTTAAAAATAATTTTGTTTTAAGAACTACCATCATAATCTCTTTTATTACGAAGGGTCAAAATGTGAATCACGTATGGCCATGAAGCGAAATGATGCTTAAATTACAACCCTGGCCAGACTGTGCAGAGTAGCCAGGATCGGAATTGTTTGCTTTTCTTACACATTTATAGAAAAATTTGAATGAAATATTCTCAAAATGTTCATAGTCACCTGACCTAATATTATCGTAGTTTTGCCATTTTAGGCTGCGTCACAAAAAATCGTGTTTATTGCCTAACGGCGGCGTATATCATGACTATGGCTTTATTGTTTGTTTTCTGTAAGAGCAACAGGTTTATCATTTTTTGAGAGACGTGTTGGATGTGGGACAAACACACACTTAAAAATAATTTTGTTTTAAGAACTACCATCATAATCTCTTTTATTACGAAGGGTCAAAATGTGAATCACGTATGGCCATGAAGCGAAATGATGCTTAAATTACAACCCTGGCCAGACTGTGCAAAGTAGCCAAGATCGGAATTGTTTGTTTTTCTTACAATGTAATTTCTAAATGTGTTTCTAGATGCTTAATCTCTTATTTGACTTTTGCTAGGTTACACACGCACACACATACACATATTTATCGTTTGTTTTACTCAGTTCCAGGCGGATCTTTGTCTTCTGACAGGTCAACTTTACCAGAGTATATAAATAAATCTGTTACCAAACCAGATCATTTTGTCACCTGTAACTTCAAAGACTTACCTGATAAATAACAATAAAATTCTTGTTCTTTCGCAAATATCTACTCCGAGAAATGACGATCCTAGAAATATTTCAGGAAGATTAATAATATCACCATGATATTTAGGAGAATTTCATATCTTTTCGTGGGCGGGCGTCAAATTTATCCCACGTTTTGAAATTTATAAGTTTTTCTGCAGGCTATAAGATAGAATACAGACACTTCGTCTTTATAGCGTTCAGAACTGTCAAGACTGCAATCAGAGATTTCCTGAGAAACTAAGAATTTTAAATTAAGTGTTGCACTTTTCGGCGTTAATCTTTGAGACTCAAAAAAAAAATGTTAAAATAACTTATAGTCTGCAACTTCTTTCATTTTGAACCAGTCCAAAATTTCTTTCAATGTAATGAGTTAACTCCACTGGCCAAAGGGCAGCAGAGTTATTGTAATAGCGTTGTGTTTATCTGTCAACTCCCAATTGGCTATTCCACATTCTGACCTTTTCGGACTCAAAACTTGTAAATTAAAAAGGGATACCGAAAATTCGTCGAATACGACGATTGATAGAATACGAACATTAATGAATACGACAAATGATAGATACGATAATTGATAGATTACGACAATTAATTAGGTAATCGGTACAATACGACCATTGACAAATACGATAAGTGATAGATAGGATAATTTGATAGGATATGTCAATTGGTAGATATGACTAAGGGCAAATTCGGCAATTGATAGTTACAGCAATTGGAAGATACGACTATAGGTAGATACGACAACTGATATTTACGACAATTGATTTATACGACAAATGGCATATACTACGATTAATGACTACAGAAATTGACAGATACGACAATTGGTAGATACGACAATTTGTAGATATGTCGGTGGACTAATTCGACAATTGATAAATACGGTTGTTGATAGATACGATAATTGGTATATATGACAAAGGGTAAATACGACAATTGATTGTTTGTGCAATCAGTAGATAACGACATTTGGTAAGATACGACAATTGGTTGGTGCAACAATTGGTAGAACACGATAATTAATGCAATGGAAATTTGATAGATTGCACTTCGATGTCGAATAATGTCGAAAATTTTCGAAATTAATGTCAGAAAAAAATCTTTTGGACAATGAGAATTTTATTCTGTGGTTAAAGACGAAAAAGATAGTTTAAACTGGTTGAAAAGAGCCTACCAATACATTTTTAAACTAGAGGCGCTTGGGCGCCTGTATCGCTCCACAGGCCTAAATGTACTAATTAAGTAAATTGTATTTTCAGGAATTCAATACGAACTTATCGTCTTTGCCATATACCTGGCAAATAAACCTAGTCACTAAAATCTTTGAAATAGTTCTGGAGAAGCATTTAAAAGTGTTCACTGTTTTGCAATAGTCAAGTTGGGTTATGTGGATTTCATTTATTAACTTAGATGAAAAGGTATTTACAAAATTTTCAGTGTTAAATATGGACATAAACCATGATAATAAAAGCCACGTTTTTCAACCGATCAAATTTATATTAAGGGATTTGACAACTACCTGATGATCACTCCTGCATTATTTGGTTGAAATCTCTCAACAGGTTTCGCAAAAAAAGATTTTCAAAATTTTCAGCATATATTCAATATATGAAAATAAGTTCTGCCCTACGAAAAGTCATAATTTTTCATCTTATCAAATTCATTGAAGAAATCCAATAAAGGGTCGCCAAAGTATAATGTTTGTGAAAATTGTTTGAAATCCATCAAATGATTTCTGAGGAAAAAGATTCTGAAAGTTTTCACTATATACCATAAATATGAAAATTAGCCCGCCCATTAAAGCTCTTTTTTTCATCCGATTAAAATTCTTTTGTATGAGCTGATGAAAAGTCACCAAAAAATCATGCCTGTAAAATAAGTTGAAATCGATTGACTAGTTTCACGGAGAAATATTTTCAAAGGTTTTCCATATATGGAAATTGGCCCCGCTCCATTAACCCATTTTATCATCTGATTAAAATTCTTTGAAGGAATCTGATAAAGGGTCATTCCAATAGAATTTTGTTAAAATCCTTCGAATGGTTTCTGAGAAGATTTTTAAAGGTTTCATCGTATATGGAAAAGGCCCCGCCCATTATGTTTTTCATCCGATCAAAATTCTTTGAATGAATCTGATGAAGATTCTTGTAAAATTTGGTCGGAATTCATAAAATGGTTTCTGAGAAGAATATTTTGGAAGGTTTTACCATAAATGGAAATAAGTCCCTCTCATTAAAGCCATGTTTTTCATTTAATCAAAATGCTCTAAAGAATCTGATAAGGAGTAATCCAAGGATCCTTTCTGTGAAGAAGATTTTCAAAGTTTTCACCATATATGGAAATTGGCGCCGCCCATTCAAGCCATGACTATCATCTGATCAAAATTCATTGAAGGAATCTGATGAAGGGTCATCCAATGAGCAATCCTGTAAGATTTTGTAGAAATCCGTTTAGTACTTTCTGAGAAGGAGATTTTAAAAGCCTTCACCATAAATGGAATAAGCTTCGCCCATTACAACCATGTTTTTCATCCGATCAATATTCTTTGAAGGGAATCTGATAAAGGGTAACCCAAGGATAATTCCTGTAAAATTTGGTTGAAGAAGAGTTTTAAAGGCTTTACCATATATGGAGTTAACCCCGCCCATTAAAGCTATGTTTTTATCAGATCAAAATTCTTTGAAGGAATCTGATAAAGGATAATCCGAGGATTATTTCAGTGAAATTTGGTTGAATTCCGTTCATTACTTCTGAGAAGAAGATTTTTAAAGTAAAAGTTTACGGATGGACGAACGCATGCACGACGGACACAACGCCATGACAATAGCTTCGCTGGACTTCGACCAGTGGAGCAAAAAAATGAAAGGTATCTACCAATACGTTATGTTTTATCAATTAAAAAAGTTGTATGTAACTCCTTTCGAACTAGAATTGTGTCACAGACACGGATGTCCCCGCATAACTTACCACAGGACCTTCAGTTGTGACCTTGGACTTGGAAGTATCCAACAGAACTTTACTTATATCACTAGTACTCATTATGGGGGAACAAGTGTGCCAAGTTATGTTGAAATCAATCGATTAATGTTGAAGATATGCTCCGTTCAAGAATTGGCCATTTATACTACGACACACAAACACACCCGGTCACAAATAGAACGAGATATCTCTTAATGCCCGTCGCCACTACATGACGGGGCATATTCCCATATTCCTTTACATTTTCCGTTACGTGTCGAATTTGTCAGTTCAGTAATAAGATGATTTGTTTTGTTACCACTGATCCATCAGATTCGTTGATGACTTATTTTTATCGATTAACGTCCTATTTAAGTCTTTTCCTTATAGGGAATGAATCCATGTACAGTGTCGGGAACAGATTCACATATTAGAGCAGATGTGTCCAGACGGGGGTATAAAGTCAACACCGTGTACTATCTCGTAGATATAGCAAGATTTTTGTCAAGAAGATACTGTGCTCGGAAATCTGAAAAATACAAAATAATTCATGTTTGTATAAGAGTTTCAGCGCGGAGCTATAATTATTATTATTATCTTTTATATCCGCCATGTAGGCGAGCAAAACTACAAAATACATAGATATACAGAAAGAGCACATTAAAGACAACAAGACAAAAAGAAAGACATTTAGATACAAACATTGAAACAAACATCGAAATTTTGAACCCTTTCCATATCTTTCCGTGATATCATGAATTTTATATGTAATTTTTCAGTAAGGAAACGTAATTTGAAATTGCTTATGACGAACTTTTTAGAATTTGGACTAGTCTGTCGATCTAAACGGGAAAGGTTTTAAGCGTGCCACTCCTTCGCCTATACTTGCTGTATTAATTGCGAAACCGAAAAGTATACAAAACAAGGATGAAGTAAACACAAATTGAAAGTAGCGAAATAACGAGAACGTACCCTTGTCAACCGATGATTGATGTAATAAACCAAATTATTATATACCTATAAAAGATATGGATTTCTTAATGTCATGTCCTAAAGATATATAATAAAAGGAATATTACAACAGTTTTTTTTTTCTATTTGTTGTTATCGTATTCTCGAATCGTGTGTAGGTATTTTTTATTGGATTCGACCTTCGGTCTCATCCAATAAAAATACCTACACTCGTTTCTCGAACACGATAACAGCAAATAGAAAGAGACACCGTTGTAATTTTCCCTATTTATGGCTTTTACCAAATGAAATGGAGCTGGGTGAAGTAAACACGCCCTAGCATCAGCTGACTCGAAGCGATTGGGTGCATGCTTCTTCAAACTACCGATAGTCAATAACTTGTAATGTATGATTATCAACGAGTTAAAAATATCACCACAAGAAAATGAATTAACCCATTCCCACACAGTGACACTTTTGGACCACCAAGAAAACAATTCAGAAAACATTGTCTAAAATGAAGAAATAGCTTGTAACATGTAATTTCTTCAATTTACATAATGTTTTCTATCCAGAAAGTTGAAAAAATCTAAAATTTTGTAAATTTTAAATTGTCATCTGCAACTTCCTTCAATTTGGATCAGTCTAAAATTTTGCCATCTGGTAATGGGTTAAGTTACCTTTCATTGCTGCTTGTTCACAGGTTGCTTAATGGTTCTAAATGAAATAAATTATTATAACAAGACTACTCGCTCAATACAAAAGGAAACAAGTCTATTTGTTTCTTTGGAATATTGGTTCTTTAATAATGACCAGACGATGAACAAGAATTGTTGTCAAACAGCAAATGTAAAGAAGTTCACCCTGAAAATAGATATTGTACAGTCTATATAAACATTGTAAAGTGATTGCTCAACCCATGTTACTCTCAGAATAGTCTGCTCGATTGCGATGTTCCAAATATTGAGAAGACCTGAATGACAAAACGATGCTCTACAAATAATCTGCAATAATCTGTTTCCGTAATGAATAATTACTAGGTAATTGATACAATATACACCGATCCAATGCGATTCAATACAACGGTACAATCTCAAGCATTTCAAGCCGTAGGCATCTTGCAATTGTCGCTTTACCCTTAACTAGATTGGTTACATCATTACACTTAACCGATTGGTGGAATTAAGGGACAGCATTCCTCCTGACCACTCAACCATTCGACATCCACTCTGTGGTTAGTTGTTTTACTGAAAAACACGAATCTTGCAAACTAATGTAAGGCAGGAATAGTCAGTCGAGCATGTTAAAGGCATATTACTTAAAAGAACTGGTTCTTATGAGATGAGGGTTCTGGAACTTCGTGGAAAAGAGAAAACTGTCAAACGTTATAAAAACCGTGAAAAGAATGGAAACAACCTCCTTAATCCTAGTGAACAAAATTACTGAAAGACCTGAGAATAAATCGGGGACCCATCTCAAATTAACTCACCAAATTTCCAAATTCCAATCTGTTTAAATCAGCATGACTGCTTTGATCAAAAGCGACTGATGGAATAAAAAAACTCGGGCGATCAACTGTTTAATGGTGGCGAATTGACGGCCAAACCCAATCAAACAAAGCGTGGAAAGTTGAAAAATAGATTTCATAAGAAAATCGAACCAATGGAAAGGTACTCTGCACAACTAAATAATGTCACTGAAAAGGCAAGGAGCCTCGCCGGCGATATAAACAAAGTTTTAAATGGTGGTCAGTCGAATCTCGCTTCGTCTGTTGCAAAACTTAGTTTTTTAAACATTAAATCGAGTAATCGTTGTTATGTCCATTGGATATTATACAAAAAAGTCTTTTAATAAGGGATTTATCTTGCGTTGTATTTTTCCCTAGTGTACGTTTTTACACCATGTGATATACTAGTGTTAATATTGAAGGTCCAATGTCACAAGGATTTTTTTTTAAAAAAAATAATTTGCAGATTACAGAGGATCGCAGTCATAATTCCGTCAAAACGTTTTTAAACTGTTTGTCATAAATCAAGCTGATCGTCACACTTGAAAGACCCGTTCTGCTAGGATTTGAACCCAGGCCTTAGTGCAGTGAGTGTTCGCCCGTGAACTTCAGGGAGATATAGCCCAATGTCATATGAATCCACAGCACCATTATTCTCGTAAATACTCGTATGCTAAGAAGAACTCGCGCTATTAAGAACTAACATAACATGGTGTCAGATGAGTTTTGTCATCCTTTGAAATGAATGACTTGAAATGACATTAAGCGGATAAGCTGTAGTTAGAGTAAACTCGAGCCAGGTCCCTGATGACGTTATCAGATTGAAATGAGAGATTCGTCCAGGAGTTTGTTCGATCTTAAACAATACTTTTACATTGTGAACATTTGCTCAGATTGTGACACTAATTTAACATGGCCACGTTCCAGGTAACCCCAATAAACCCTCTTAATGGTCAAAGTGGTCCCGTAGATTTGAGAGATCCCGTCAAGCCTCAGGTCTGGTAGAAAAGGACGGTGATATACAAATCAACATCCTAATTTATTCCATGGGGAGTGAGGCTGACGAGATATTGAACTCATTTTTGTTGACAAAAGATGAAAAAATAAAAAAAAAGATTATGACATGGTTAAGAACGGATTCAATGATTATTTTGTTGTTCGCAGAAACACTATATTTGAGACGGCCAAATTTAATCAACGGAGACCAGGAGGAAGTGAATCAGTTGACAGTTTCATAATTTCCCTGTATACTCTAGCAGAATATTGCGAGTATGGAGCTCTGCATTATGAAATGATTTGAGATAAAATTGTGGTCGGGTTAAGAGATGAAAAACTCTCCGAAAGACTTCAACTGGCTGATAAGATGACTCTTGAACGTGCCGTCACTCAAGCACGTCAGAGCGAAGAGATGAAGAAATAGCAATCGGTTGTCAGAAATGACATTGAGGCCGCGGCGGGTAGATTAGACGCGGTAAATTTTAAGTAATCATCCCATAAATCCGGGTTTAAAAGTAGTACTTCTCAGGGTATGCCTAAATGTAAATTCCCTGCGAAGCAAAAAGGGGGTAATCAAAAGTTTAAGCATTCCAACTTCAGTAGTCAAATGTCTGATAGTCAGTCTGGTAGATGTGGTCAGTCCCCAGGTCATGATAGAAATTTTTGTCCTGACAGAAATAAGTATTGCCGGAAATGCAAGGTCAAAGGACACTTTGCCAAGGTCTGTCGTAATTTCAAGGTCAGTAATGTTGATGAAGAATTTGTATCAGACAGTAGTAGTGCATTTCTGAGATCTGTCCATTGTGATACTAACCAACCATGACTAGTAAATTTGAAGCTGGGAAACAGTTTGGTCGAATTTAAGATCGACACAGGTGCAGATGTACAAAGTCTTTATTTACTAATGCTAGTAGTCCTCAACTGTCAAGGTCTGATAAAACCCTTTTCGGCCCAGGTCAAAGGAAGATAGAGGTCTGTGGGAAATTCAAAAGTTCTCTTGATTTAAGAGAGAAAGTCACATATCAAGATGAGTATGTTGTAAACGATCTCCGGACACTTTATTAGGTAGGCCCGCTATTGAAGCTTTAGTTATTGCTGTCCAGAGCCTAACTAGATCTCATTTAGAAAACTGATCAAGGTATTCAAGAGAAATTTCCGAGGTTATTCACTGGTCTCTGAAGGATGGAACTATACTATCAAATAAAACTTGGTGCGGTTCTTTTTCCCTCAACACGCTCAATATATAATTGAGAAAATAGATGAAGCAACAGATTGGTGTGCTGGAAAGGTGGTAGTACCGAAACCCAATGGCAATTTTAGAATTTGTGTTGACCTTACCAATTTAAACAAGGGTGTCATGAGGGAAAAACACCCCTTACAAATCATTGACCACACCCTGGTAAAATTGGCTGCTGTTCAGTAATCTTGATGGTAATTCAGGGTACTATCAAAATGAACTCGATAAGGAGTCAGCCCTGTTGACTACGTTTATTGGAAGATTTTTTTTAAATCGTCTTCCCTTTGGAATATCCTCAGCCGCGTAAAAGAATGTCTTAGATTCTAGGTGGGTTAGAAGGCGTTGTTTTCCAAACTGACGAAATCTTGGTCTTTGGTTCAAATCAGACTGAACACGATAGTCACTTACTTGATGTGCTCAATACATTAGAACGCTCTGGTTTTACCTTAAACAAAAAAGTGCGAATTCTCGCGAAATCGCGTTAAGTGTGTAGATCACATAGTAGACGATAGAGGCATAAGTCAAGACCCAGATGAAATCAGAGCAATTAAAGACATGAGCTCACCTCAGGACATTGGTGGTGTTAAAAAGTTCTTGAGTATGGTCAATCAAATGGGCACATTTTCAAATAGTTTAGTAGAAAAGTCTAAACCACTCCGCGATTTTCTTAAGCAAAAAGAATCAGTTAGTGAATGGAGCAAGACAAGACAGGGCTTAATGACATCAAGCAAGAACTTTGAACTTCACCAACGCATGCAATGTTTGATCCTTTAAAGGAGAAGGTAATATCGTCAGACGCGTCGTCATTTGGATTAGGGGCGGAATTATACAAATTAAATCATATCGGTCGCGAAGAGCAGTTGCTTTTGCGTCAAGAGCAATGTCAGAGACTGAACGCAGATCTATACGCTCAAATAGAACAGGAAGCCCTCGCGATTACATGGACATGCGTTTAGCTTAATGTTTTCCTAATCGGAAGTACATTCATGATTGAAACTGATCACGAACTACTTATACCTTTGTTAGGAACAAAAGACCTGAGTGAACTTCCGCCTAGAATTCAAAGATTCCGACTGAAACTCATGTGATTCGAATATAACATGAGTCCTGTGCATGGCAAGGAGCTTAACACACCAGACATTTTATCGCGAGCCCCTATAGGAAACCTTTCATTAAAAGATGAGCAGTTCACAAATGAAGTACCTTGTTATGTGAATTCTGTGCTGACTAACCTTCCAGCCACAGAAAAAAAAAATGGTGGATATTGCAGCTGAACAAGATAAAGATTCAGGACTTAAAGTGGTATGTGTTGAATGGATGGCCAAATGACGGATCTCTAGTTAATGAATCAGTTAAATTATACTGGCAGTTTAGGGCAGAGCTGTCAATACAGAATAATCTGTTAATAAGAGGAAACAGAATAGTGATTTCTATGCTCATGAGGAAGGAGATAGTCATCCAGTCAAAATTTTGTGGACATGGCATTCCTTATGAGGTTGTGTCACATAACGGACCATAACATATGCTTTTGGTGAATTCCCAAAGTTCTCTAAAAATATGGTTTTACACATAATACCAGTAGTCCGCGGTATCCACAGAGTAATGGAGAATCTGAGCGAGCAGTTAGAACAATCAAATAGCTATTATATAAGTCACAGGATCCATATAAAGCTATACTGTGATATCGGTCAACACCTTTGTCAAATGGATATAGTCCCGCTTAATTGTTGTTTGGTCAAAAAATAAAAACAGACATTACAATTATTCCAAATCAGTCGATTCCAAATTGTACGTACATTATGTCAGTGCTAAAGAGAAAATTTCAAGGGTCAACAAAAACTGGAGTTTGATTCAAGACATAGAGTACAAACACTAAGTCCATTGATCCCGGGAAACCATGTATGGATTAAGCACTGTAAATCATCAGGGTTTGTTGTAGCAAAAATTGAATCTTCACGCTCTTACTAAAAGCGACAGTAGAGTGTTACGTAGAAACAGAACACTTAGTTTCATGTCCCAGTCTTAAAATCTCACCACTAGATGTTGAAACATTGCCGTATGGAGAAAAACACCATCCATACCATATCATGAGACAGTCCCAAAGAAAGTCGGGCCATACCCAGGCAGCAGTAAAGACGGTTCACATTTTGTGACACGTCCAGGGCGCGCATCCAAACCACCTGAAAGACTTAACTTGTAAAAAGACTAGTACATTTTTTTTCAACATACAGTTTTAAAAAAATACTAGAAAAAAATAGTTAGAATAAGTTTTGGGTGTTTTATCAGGTTTCACGTGGCATTCGGTATTTGCACGAAATCACTGCAATCTCTAGTATGCTAGTATTTCATTTGGTTTAGCTTGGAAAAAATAAGTACACTAAAAGCAACAAGCACTTTATTCGTATAAGTACATTTTGATTAATCCTTGATTGGTACATTTGTAACTGCCCTCATTCGGATATCTTCTGTGTTCTTCCTTATTGCATAGAATACATGGCGGAAACACGCCTGCTGTTTACCAGGGTTCTGTTGCTTTTTCAACCGTTAAGAAGAACTCACGCTTTTAAGAACTAAAATAACAATAGCCACCATAATTCAACTAATTCCTGAACTGCACTCAATTTTTTAATACAAATGAAAATGCTAATTCACGCATTCTCCATTTCCGAAACTGTCAACCTATCTCCCGGAATACATGACGTCACACACATTATGAAGAGGCGCTTTAGGGTGAATGGTTATTTTGGTTGAAATTGACGTCTATTGAAGCCCTAAATGGGTAACGTGATGAAAATTTAGTTTAAAACTTTGTGGTATTATAGGTTCTTGCCGAATTTTATGACGCTTTATTCCCGGCTCGAGAAAAAGTTGTCAACCGTCGCCTGTGGCTCAGGTGACATCATTTTCTGAAGCCGGGAATAACTCGTTATATACCCGGCAAGAAACCGTATAACTAACGGTGTCACGGTCTAAATGATGCAAGCTGTGATTTAAGAGGTTTCCACGATACGCCTATATAAATGTTTATTCTATCAATCGGCGGTTCGCGGCTGTCAATCAAAGAATCAATCGTGTATTAAATACGGAAGTGACAGTGAACTTTGAATTCCGACATTTATGTGAAACATTTTTTCGGTTTTCTGTTGTTGTTGTTGTTTGTTTGACTTGGACGTAACTACAGCCAACCAACCTTTTTACTTTTTGTTACGTATTAATTTTAAAAGATAACACCGTTCAATATCTATCTATCTATCTATCTATCTATCTATCTATCTATCTATCTATCTATCTATCTATCTATGTATACTGCCCAACTCCCCTTTCGGGTATTACTGGCAGGTGCGCGTCTGTGCTGGAATAAAAACTGTTAGACATTTGTTAGGGTGCAAAATTTTAAAAGTATTGTGAGTGTTAGATTAAAAAAGCTGATAAAACATATTTTGGTCATTCAGGGACGGCTCACTATCTGAAAAGGATCAAGACTCTTTTTGAACGCTGCAATATCAGGTTGCTGTACAATTGTTTCTGGAAGGCTGTTCCATAGTATCAATGTGTAGGGAAAAAGTAGGCTGCATTTGTGTGGATCTGTCTGAAAGATGCTGTGTGCATATGTCGGGTGGTCCTCACTGGTCTTTCAAGATAAGCTGGTACTGGCACTGCAACAAAATTGTTAACAATTTTATAAAACATAGTGACTCTGGAGATGTCTCGTCTGTATTGGAGAGTTTCCCAACCAAGCTCCTTCTGCATGCAGGTAACACTGTCATAATAAGAGAAATTATTTTGAACCCATCTTGCCGCTTTACGTTGTACTTTTTCCATTTTGTTGATATAGGTTTTTGTGTAGGGGCTCCAAACTGTTGATGCGTATTCTACCTGGGGTCTCACTAGAGTTTTATACGCTATTTCTCTGATCTTCTTATTTTTGGTCTGGGTGTTTCTGTGGAGAAAACCTAAAGTTTTATTAGCATTTGATGTTATATTGTCAATGTGTTTGTTCCAGGAAAGATCTCCAGATATTGTAACTCCTAGGTATTTGGCATTGTCCACAGTCTCTAGTACTTGTCCATGTAATCTGTAATCAAAGGAAATCTTTTTCTTCTTTTTAGTAATATTTAGAACAATGTATTTGCTGGGGTTAAACTCCATTTCCCACTTTTTCTCCCACTGCATTAACTTTTAAGTTTTAAGTGGCTAACTTTGTCAAAAGCCTTGCTGAAGTCTAACAAAACTAGATCAGTTTGTTTTCCTTCAGTCAGGTTTCTGGCAAGATGGTCGGTCAGTTTAAGTAGCTGGGTTTCGCATGAACGCCTTTCTCTAAAACCATGCTGCGAGTCATAAAGGATATTATTTTTGTCAAAATGTTCAGTTAGATTTGAGGCTAAAATATGTTCTAGAACTTTACACAGTATACATGTTAAAGATATAGGTCTGTAATTTGCAGGATCTTCTTTGTTTCCTTTCTTGAAGAGTGGAGTCACGTTTGCTTTTGTCCAAACCTAGGGAAGAGTGCCTGTGCCTAGGGATTTCTGAAAGAGAATTTGTAAGATTGGGGAAATTTGATAACATAAGTTTTTTAGTACAAGAGGTTTGATGTTGTCTGGTCCTGCTGCTTTGTCTGGTTTCAGGTTGAAAATAAGTTTTTGTACACCACTGGTGCAAATAGTAATGTTCGGCATAACTTGGTATTTGCTGAAAGAGGAAGAGAATACATTTTGTCTTATAGATGAAAGGCAGGACTGAGCCAAAGAAATTAGTGTCATTGGAGTGAAGACTGACTGGAACTGTTGATTTAGGATATTTGCCTTTCGTAGAGCCTTGATACTTGGCATGAAGCATCAGTACAATAACATCATTCAGAAATGCTAAAATCATCATCATCGGGCCTCTAGGGGCAGGGTCCCAGGGGGTGGGGGTTAATATAGAAATAAAGACGGATTTTTAAAACGACATCTCCTCCCAAACTGCTTTGCGGATTTCGACCAAATTTAGCAGAAATGTTCCTTTGGTGGTGCCCTTGAAAAAAATAACCATCTCCTTCTGACCCTGAAGTTGAACAATCTTGAATTTTGCAGTTCAATGACCTCTTTCAAAATTGATAACATTTAGAGCCATAGGTTGATTAGGCTTAAATAGAAATAAAGAATGCAACCCTTTCAAAACTATATTGCCAATTTAAACCAAATTGAGCAGAAATATGTTAGTTTGCCTCTTTGTATAATTACTGAAAAATGAAATATATTGAAAGCATTGGTTGGCATGGTAAAATATTTGATTTTAGTTAAAATTGAAAGGAGGCCTTCTCCCGACCCAGACCCAGTTTGTATTAGGCATTGAAGAAAAAAGAGCATTACCTCAGGTGAGCGCTAGGGCCAAAGGACCTCTTGTTTATACGATGGTTAGAGCTTTAGAGGCACACAGTACGTTTTTGCATATGTTAAAAGCAATTATGGTTAATGCAGTTCTGGCCATTTAACCTCCATTGTTGTAGCAAGAATATGTCCATAAAACTTGGTAAATCAGTATCCAATCTTTCCTTATTTTTTCTAGTCTCTTTTTTATATAAAACAGAGTATTTATAATAAAGAAGTGCTGGGAGTTATGGTAATGCTTGATATTTATGTTCTTTTTTTTTTTTTATTTCCCACTTTTTCTCCCACTGCATTAACTTGTCTAGATCTTCTTGTAGGGTCAAACAGTCTTGTCTGTTGTTTATAGCTAGGTAAACGGCAGTGTCATCTGCAAACAAACGAACTTGGGATGTGATGTTATTTGGAAGGTCATTTATATACAAAAGAAACAAAAGAGGGCCAAGTACAGATCCCTGAGGTACTCCAGACGTGACTGGTACTTCTGATGAGCATCCACCTTCTAAGACTATTTTTTGTGTTCTGCCTATTAGAAAAGATTTAATCCACAAAAGGGTAGCATTGTTAACACCATGCTCCTGCAATTTATACAAAAGTTTTAAGTGGCTAACTTTGTCAAAAGCCTTGCTGAAGTCTAACAAAACTAGATCAGTTTGTTTTCCTTCAGTCAGGTTTCTGGCAAGATGGTCGGTCAGTTGAAGTAGCTGGGTTTCGCATGAACGCCCTTCTCTAAAACCATGCTGCGAGTCATAAAGGATATTATTTTTGTCAAAATATTCAGTTAGATTTGAGGCTACAACATGTTCTAGAACTTTACACAGTATACATGTTAAAGATATAGGTCTGTAATTTGCAGGATCTTCTTTGTTTCCTTTCTTGAAGAGTGGAGTCACGTTTGCTTTTGTCCAAACCTAGGGAAGAGTGCATGTGCCTAGGGATTTCTGAAAGAGAATTTGTAAGATTGGGGAAATTTGATAACATAAGTTTTTTAGTACAAGAGGTTTGATGTTGTCTGGTCCTGCTGCTTTGTCTGGTTTCAGGTTGAAAATAAGTTTTTGTACACCACTGGTGCATATAGTAATGTTCGGCATAACTTGGTATTTGCTGAAAGAGGAAGAGAATACATTTTGTCTTATAGATGAAAGGCAGGACTGAGCCAAAGAAATTAGTGTCATTGGAGTGAAGACTGACTGGAACTGTTGATTTAGGATATTTGCCTTTTCTGTGTTGTCCGATTTGATGGAACCTGAAATTTTATCGAGAAGAGGGGCTACTCCGGTTGCGTCTTGCTTGGCATTCTTTATCAGACTGAAAAGTTTCTTATTGTCAAATCTTGTGGCTTTCTCTTTGTCTTCCGTGGTTCCATCTAGGCCTAAAATATATTCAATATAATTAATATAGGAAACTTTTATTTGATTTTTGATGTTTCTTTTTAGAGCCTTGAGAGCAGTCTTCATCTTGTTGTTTCCTTCTTTCTTCAATCTGAAATAGAGTTGATCCCTTTTTCTGATAAGGCGTTTTATAGGCTGTGTAATCCACGGAAGATATCTCTTGTGGCCAAGTCGTTTTATTGGAACATACTTCTCGATACCTGTGGAGATTGCATCTGAAAATTTTAACCAAATTTCTTCAACAGAATTAGAGTGATGATCTTTCAGAATTTCATTTTTAACTTGCTCCATGTAGATTTTAAAGCTACCCCAGTCGGCTTTTTTGTACAGATGAACCTGTCTAGGTTGTTGTTTTGTCATCTGTGGCTTTGTATCTGCAAAAATAGAGACAATATTATGGTCCGATATACCTGGAAGACATTTTACATTTTTAATTAAGGTGTGGTTTGATGTTAGGAAAAGGTCCAGTGTATTTTCTCCTCTGGTGTTTTCTGTTACCATCTGAGTGAGGTTGAAATCTGAAAGCAAGTCATTAAATTCTTCATACAAGTTGGTATAACTGCACCCTGACTTTAATACTAGTATATGATCACAGTTCCATGAGAATTTTAGTAAGTTAAAATCACCTAGCACCCAAAAAGATCCTTTAAGGTTTCTTGTCAGGTCTAAGGACTTTTTGAACTCGTTAAAGCTATGGATGTCTGATTCTTTCGGTCCGTAGTAGGCTGCTATATAAAGAGGTTTACATGTTCTGACTTGTAATTTAATCCAAATAATTTCACAATCAGTCTTTAGTTGTTTCTGCTCTGTTGCAAGGAAAGTATCTTTAACCAGGATGAATACTCCCCCAGCTTTGGTTGACCTGTCTAATCTAAAGGGTGTATAACCTAAGGATTTTGGAAAGAATTCACAATCGAAGTAGAACATTCCATCAGCCTATCGGGGCCAAGTAGGTGTGACCAGCGTTCCGTCAATTATCGAAAGGTTTTTTTCCCCGACATAATGACAATGTTGCTGAATGTCGCACTCTATCAGTTGTCGTATGTAACAGTTCTATCAATTGTCGTATGTAACAGATGTACTCTATCAATTGTCGTTTGTAACAGATGTACTCCATGAATTGTCGAATGTAACAGATGTACTCTATCAATTGTCGTATGTAACAGGTGTACTCTATGAATTATCGTATGTAACAGTAGTACTTTATCAATTATCGTATGTTACAGATGAACTCTTTCAATTGTCGTACGTAACAGTTCTATCAATTGTCGTATGTAAAGTTGTACTCTATCAATTGTCGTATGTAACAGATGTACTCCATGAATGGTCGTATCTAATAGTTCTATCAATTGTCGTATGTGACAGATGAACTCTATCAAATGTCGTATGTAACAGATGTTCTCTATCAGTTGTCGTATGTAACAAATGTCCTCTATCATTTGTCGTAATTAACAGATGAACTCTATCAATTGCCGTATGTAACAGATGTCCTCTATCAATTGTCGTATGTAACAGATATTCACTATCAATTTTCGTATGAAACAGGTGTACTCTATGAATTGTCGTATTTAACAGTTCTATCAGTTGTCGTATATAACAGTTGTACTCAATCAATTGTCGTATGTAACAGATGTACTCCATGAATTGTCGTATGTAATAGTTCTATCAATTGTCGTATGTTACAGATGTACTCTATCAATTGCCGTATGTAACAGATGTACTCTATCAATTGCAGTATGTAACAGATGTCCTCTATCAATTGTCGTATGTAACAGATATTCACTATCAATTTTCGTATGAAACAGGTGTACTCTATGAATTGTCGTATGTAACAGTTCTATCAATTGTCGTATGTAACAGTTGTACTCAATCAATTGTCGTATGTAGCAGATGTACTCCATGAATTGTCGTATGTAATAGTTCTATCAATTGTCGTATGTTACAGATGTACTCTATCAATTGTCTTATGTAACAGATATACACTATCAATTTTCGTATATAACAGATGTACTCTCAATTTTCGTATGTAACAGATGTACTCTATGAATTGTCGTATGTAACAGTTCTACCAAATGTCGTATGTAACAGTTGTACTCTATCAATTGTCCTTCGACGAATTTGCTCGCTTCAATTGTAGAATGGGTTGTGTTAGAAGATACATTTTAGGTAAAATAACATTTTAGGTTTAAGAAAAAATGGCACTTATAGATAACTCAATTAATTAAACCGTTTTCAAAATCGTAGCAAAACTTATTTCACAGAGCATTTATTAGATTCCAACTCATGAAAGCTAAGTTATAATGTAAATCGTGTCTTTCGATGAAAATTGGTGGCATGAGACAAGTCGACAATTGAAAAGTTATTTTTAGGTAGGTTTTCTAAAACGAGTATTTTGGCTCACCTTGGCACGACGAGCTTTATTGGACTTTTTGTTCACTCTAGAGACCACATGTTGGCTCGAATGTCTTGAAGCTTTGACAGAATATTTGTCTCACTGAAACACGGCCAGTAATCATTGGCTCCTTCTCCTAGAATACGGTAGTAAAAGGAGACAGTGACACTTCTGATGAGGAGCCAAGTTTCACAAAAAAGTAAGCAAAACAATGCACAATGACTATTCTCAAGAATTGGAAGAATGTCATACTACATCAAAATGATGATGGTGATAGATTCGAAAATAATTTAGTTTGTAGCGGTCTCTTTATAACAGAGTACGAATAGCGTAAATAGCTTAGAATCAACAAAAATGGTTAATATTACAGTTTTCGACATCTGTATTGACCGGATAGGTTCAAATAAGTGGGCACGAAGATTTCGTCATCTATTTAGGGTTTTTCTATCGGCACAGCTGTTCAAACTTTGTTCCATGGCCGCTTACGGAATTGTTTTTCGATTCGATCACCGCCAGGTAAATAACAGAAAAGCAGTGTTTACTTATTTCTCCTGGGCATTGGCTCGTCATCGGAAGCGGATTTGTCTATTTTTTCTACTGTTCTCCAAGAAAAATAGTAACCGGCGATTATCCGCCGTGATTATAGCTCGGCCAAGTTCGAACTTAACATGGTCAACAGATCAGATCTTAGGAAAACCTTGTGTGTACTCTAGAGGTCACATTTTCTCTAAAATATCTCGATAGTAAGTCATTAGCGTATTTCAGTGCTTTAGAGTCAATGATCCTCGTGTCTTCGTTCATTTTGAAATTGCTCCCCACCAAGGAAATAATATATATTAGCCTATGCATGACAGTTCCAATCAGTTCGCATGTGCGTGACTCGCACACATTGAGCACCCTGGACAGCCATTCAGGGCAATTAAAACATTCACTAATTGTTTAAAGAAGCTTTGGGTCCGTATCTATTTACAGAGCGCAGAGTGAAGACTCTGATCAGACTGTGCGGATGCACAGGCTGATCTGAGTCTTTACTTTGTTCACATATGTAATGGTTGGAAATGTCACGCATGCGCTCCTATAAGAATTCAACGGAAAGGCATCAGACTCCTTATTTCAAATAATAGGATATCATGAATTCGATCCCAGGCGGCGGCACATATCCTTTCCGACATTTGTCTCCCATCCATGGGTGGATAATCGTAAACCTAAGATGGATAGCAGCTAGAGGCTAGGAAAGGATTTTGTAGTGTAACTGGGGCGGGAAATACCTGGAATCCATTGTTAGGTGCTCCAGCCGTGCGATATGACTGAAATACTATTAAAATTGTCGTTAAAAAGGCAAAGATTTATTACAATTACATTTATTAACGTGGAGTTTTAACCCAATTCGGACTTGAAAATCCTTGTTTAATCCTTACATGCAACTGTCATATATCTTTGATAACTCTCTTTCTTCCAGTGCTATTACTTTGAATTGCTTTTGACCAGCAATACATCTTCTAGGCAAAGATTTATTGCTTAGACATTCATTTAAAAGGAGTTTTAACCCTTTTTGGACTTAAATTCCCGGAGTCGTTTTGCATGGCGTATGGAGTAAGTTGGCGGGGCCAGCGATTGGACAATTATTAGGTTAAAAGGACGTTTATGCATGACAATACTCGCTTGTGGCTTGAATTGTTATAATAAATACCATCGGAGACCAAAATACACGGAGTATTGTGAGAGGACATTAAATCATACTTAACATGGTGCCTGGTTTCTCTCAGAAAAACTCTTTGATTGCCGATTCTGACAGATTGTCATAAAACAAAGAAATGCCAATGACATCAATTCTCTAAAAATGCAATATTAGCTTTTCCATGACGAGTTCTTTGAACAACGGGTTCCGTCAACCCTTTGTCTTGTTTCAAATACGGCTCTCTGGAACATTTGATCATTCTAGGCGTTATTTGGTGGACTCGAATTTTATTGGTTATTATCTAAAATATCGTGTTTTGTCAAACGCACTATATCGTTATCGCCGAAAAAATCTTTTAAGGTCGGCAGCTTTACTTTACCTTGTCATCTTCAAACGTTGGTTGATTGATTGATTGATTGGGGTTAACGCCACTGTAATAGTTTTCCAGTCATATCGCGGTGGCTGATTCCTGGTATTTCTCACACCAGTACTACCACTACATCCTTTCTTAGCCTCCAGCTGCTAACCCACTTAAGTTAACAAGTAACCACCCATTGGCGAGAGACAAATGTCGGAAAGGATATGTGCCGCCGCCCGGGATCGAACCCATGACATCCCAAGATTGAGTGTCTGATGCACTACCCACTGCGTAATTTTAAACGTTACCAGACAACAAAACTTTAGACTGGTCCAAATCAGACGACACTTTTTAGTTGGTGAATTTTCAAATGATTTTCACCTTTTTGGTATAAAACATTGTAGAAAGTGTTGAAATAGGGCTAGAATTAGATTATCAAAGTCTCATGGTGATTTATTTTTATCTTTCCTAAATCGCATGTGGAATGACTGAAAAAGGGTTTTGATGTCCCATGAGTTTAAACTCGCTAATGATTATTTCTACAATATGGTGACAAATATACATTTAGACAGTTCATGGAATAACTGCTATGTTATGGACTTTGTCATGTCAGCCATCAACTTTTTTATCCACGAGAAAGCAAGATGCCGTATTCGTCAAATTATTGGAATAAATTCATAGCATAGAAAAGTTCTCTATACATCTTACAGATTGCTAGCCATGACCCCCTGACCTCCGACAACACAGTTCTTTTTAACCCTTTCCTGTTTGCAAAATTTAAGACCTGTCCAAATTCAAAGGTTTCGTAGACGAAAATTTAAAGTTCATTTTATTTGAAAAAAAAAACCATTTAGTAGGGTAAAAAATATTGTAGATAAAGAAGAAATTGCTTGTTACAAGCAATTTCTTCTTTTTTCACTATGTTTTCTCAATTACAAAATCTCAGGGACGTAAAAATCAGGGATTAACCAGGAAAAGGTAAATTATCTAACGACTTTATCTCGAGAAAAAAAATATATCGATGGTTCGGCGCGAAACAGTTGTAACTGCCTATATGTCATTATTCCATTCCCACTCGATGACGCTTTTAGACGCCCTAAGAAAAAAAACTTTTGAAAAAATTGTGGAAAATGACGAAATTGCTTGTTACAAGGAAATTTCTTCATTATCCAAAATGTTTTCTGCCCCATAAGTAAAAAAAATCCAAAATAATAACTTTTGAATTGACGCCTGCAAGAATCCATGGTTAGGTTCTCCATCTGCCGCGATATGACTGAAATACTGTTAAAAGTGGCGTTAAACCCCATTCAATTAATCTATTATTTTCAAGAGACCAGAAAAGTCCAATCAAATAATACTTATCTTTAAATACAAGAGGCTTTGAGTTAGTAGGACGACAAAGATATCGCAGCTATATCTTTTTGAAGCTGCAGTCCCAACGTTTTAGTCTGGAAGACATACTCGATAATGGTTGACTATAATTCCGGTGAAACAAAACTTACTGATTTCTATTTACCATGTCGCTATATGATGAAATGTTGGAATAGTCTACTTTCAAAGACAGGGTCGGCTCAAGACGGATTTGTAATATTCTATGTCCTTTGCGATAGAAAACATTGTGGATAATGAAGAAACCGCTTTATTCATTTTTCCAAGATGTTTTCTTTTTTTCTTTTCTGGAGGGCATGAAAATGTGGGATTGTGTAGGAATGCTTTTTTTAATCTAAATCATATTTTTTTCTGTTCTAGTACGAGACCCGTCACTGGAAGTGAACGAATGATCGATCCAAGCGACAAATGCATGTTCTGTGCAGAATGTGCAGGGTCGAAATATTCCGCTTTGGCTTTGGCAGATGTTCTGAATCTAGAATGGTGTTTCTATCGCACCAAAGCCTCGTTTTTTCGAAATACCTTTTCTTTGATTGACCCCCGCTTGACCCGATCCATTTTCAAATATTTTTTTTCAATGAGTTTCTGGGAGGTCACTTTTGGCCTGACAGGTCATATATCATCGATGCGCGAGCAAAATGTCGTCACTACAGCTTTGATAAAGCTGTAGTGACGACATTTTGCTCGCGCATCGACGATGTAAGTCGTTGTCTGCGCATGTCATATTCTCCGAAGATTGACCTGTCTTCGGGACCGTATCACTTATCCAGATTGGGATAAATACTACTACATCGTACGCTTAACTCCATATTATATCGCAAAAAAGTAGCAAGTAGATAATTGCAATAAAATCTACAATTGTGGAGAAAGCAAACTAATCTGTCGCCCAAAATAAATTAGAAAAATAATAATTTTAAATTGCTAAAGCATTCACGTCTTAGATGTACTCCAAGAAGAGGCATCAAAAATTCGAAGCATGCCTTTCAAGGGCGCTAACATTTTGAATGTAGTTCGACAGAATCGGCCGAGTTGTCACGAATGACAGTACCCAGAATGCTCAAATTAGATAGGTCAGTATTTGAAAAATGCCATCTATCGGAAGATAAGGCGATGTAAGTTAGAACACTGTGAAAACCGCCTGTAACATTACTTGCATTATTTATTTCCGGTTGAGTTCGAATCGGTACAGCTATTGTACCCTAGTAACTTTTCATTTTTTGCGAATCGTTTCCCTATCAATAGCCAAGAACATGTCAGAACAATGTCATTCATCTCTCTTGGTAATATTTGTAAGACACGTACGACAGATGTGTTTTTATATTTTATTGTTTCCTTGGTAAATAAACCATCATTTACTACAGTATGTTGATTTTTTTCCCAGAAAAAAAATGATTTGTTTTTCCTACTTTATGGAACGCTTTGAAAGACCGTGTTAATATCTACTAAAGTTTCAATGACATCGGGGAACATTGTTTTCCATTGCACAATTCGAATATAGGCATAAGATCGTGAATTAATACTAGTAGCAAAATGCTAGTGTCAGAAGCACACTGTATGGAAACTCAGCACGCTAGTTTGAAACGGTATTTTCAAGATGGCGGTTAGGCGTTCGTGAATAAGTAAATGTCATTTACGTAATAAGCTTAAATGAACTGTAGCGTACACCATGGAATTTTCAAATGTCTATAATTTCTAGACAAGGGGTTTAAACCAATAAATTTTGGGTCATATTAATGAACAATTCTTTTTTCCCATCTACCGACACATTAGTTCTTGCTAGTTGGGGCATTTTAGGAAAAATATGGCCAATATACAGAGTTCTCCCGGAAATTGCCCTTTAATTAAATCCATTGATTCTACTGGGTAGCTCCGGTTTAAATTTCTACAAAGAGTGTATAAGGGCTGAGACTTAAATCGTCTATTTTGAACTAAATCAGATATTTTTTCAGTATTTCACATATAGAAATATTGAATACTTTTGTAATACTTATAGATTATGAAAATGTTTTGGAAGTTTTTAAGTTGGAATGCGGAGCAATTCCATCTTAGATTTAACAAAACCGCAAAATGAACACAAGACGATTTCATTTCGGGTTTCATGATAACACATATCACGTGATCTCTTAGATATGAATACACCTCGGGTTACTTTTCATCTCAACTTATCACGGGCAATCAGTTAGTTGTAGCCGAAGACAAAATATGACACATGTAAAGGATGATATAAAAATACGTTTAGAGGCTTCTAAACATGCTTTAGTTTGCTTTCAATTATTGAAAAATTAGGTAATAATCAGCGCAGTCATTTTTTTTTTGTGATTCGCCGTCCCTTGTTTGGTAATCACGTGATCTCAAGTGAAATGTGGTAGTCATGTGACCATAGATAGGCAATGTTTACAAATATGGCTCAGGTCGCAAATGCATTTTTACAATAATCACGCCGCAAAGTGCTTTAAAACATTCCAGAGAGATTAAGGGGAGTCGTGGGCATCAAGCAAACGCGATTATTGTGGGATGAACAGCTTTTACAATTCTCTCTTTTCAAGATTCTAAAAGCAGTTAACGTATTACAGTTGATCAAAAGGTGAATGTTATGCTTGAAAATTCTAATTTTGCTTTGCTTGACACGAGCTTATAACCCATTCCAACACCATAAATGTTTAGACCAGTCCAAATTCAAAGAAGTAGCAGACGCCAATCGTAAGTTGATGAAATCTTTAAAATCCTGGTCTTTTTGGTCAGAAATCATTTTGGATAATGAAGAAATTGCTTGTAACAAGCAATTTCTTCATTTTCCACAATTGTTTCCAAAGCTTTCATAATGAGGGTCATTTAAAAGCATCACTGTCTGGGAATGGGTTAAGACAATGCTAGTTTTTTTATTTCTGTATGTTGATTTATGTTTTTGTGCGTTATTCACGCACATATGTACACGAATGGGAATGCTGGTTTAAGTTTAAAAGAGTGAGGCTTACTCGGAAAGTAATTAATGAATTCGAACCGAATTCCACAGCTATGACCCTTTCAGCGCTTTCCAACTTCTCAGTCCTTTCAGTCCTTTGATTATTCAGGTTGACACGTTATAATCGTCTTCCCGTTCGAGTTTCAGACAGTTTTCATATTTTACCCCTCATTTTCGAAACAAAATTAGCAAAGGCGACCTTCATAGTGAATTATTTCTTTAGTTCCTTAGCTTAAAAAGATTTATTGAAACAAGCAAACAAACAAAACAACAACAACAGGGAACAAAATCATTGCGATAAAAGAGTATTTTTGCAAGGATTTTTTCTAAAACTGAGCAACCGCTATTTATGATACATGTGGCTTTAACATTTCGTCTGTATCCTCTTTCGTTCTGAGATATTTTTTCATCTATAAAGGGTTAAATGGTAAGTCAGTTTTAAAAATTATCGATGTCCGACCATAAACTCCTGTTTAAATCCAAGTTAGACGTTTGGAATCGATGCAATAGTTCACAGGATATATCACATAACGATCGACTATTTGCTTTGATTTTCACACGACTGTCCAGATGTCCTTATTAGCCTTAGGTTGCGTAAGCAATCTGAGGCTAAAGTTACAATGCTAAAAATTCAAACCCATGCAGAGTTTTGTGTGAAAAGATAATGTAAAAAAATCTACCGCAATCAATGTGATCTTCTGTCGCATGAAAAGTAGATCGGATCTGACCATAAATTAATACGCCCTAGCAAAGCATAGTTCTGTTAAGTTTTCTTCTTTGTTAAAGGTTATCGTGATAAATAAACGAGGTTAATATAACCCAGGAGTTAACGCATCACAAGACAAAATCTTAGACTGGTACAAATTAAAAGAAGTTGTAGAAGACAATTTCAAGTTGGTTGAATTTAGAGAAAACATTGTGGACAATGAAGAAATTGCTTGTAACAAGCAGTTTCTTCATTGTCCACACTGTTTTCCAAAGCTTTCTTCTACAATATGAATAGAGTTTGCATTAATCCTGAAATACATGAGAACTATTTTATTTTTCATGGCGTAAGCATTCAATGGATTCAGTGGTTAAGCCCCCAGTGGCAGTTTGCACTCGTTGAACTTTGAGAAGACCTCAAAATTTCGTCTGTTAACTTAAGCTATCATAGCTGACGCTTTGCTAGCTAAAAATAAGGTGTTTGTTTCATACCAAAATAATATTACTTATTCTAGAGTAACAATGTTAAAACGGTCCGGTTAGACGAAGTTGCTGTATAAAGCTGATAAGCGAAGCTATCGGTTTTACGCACGACTGGAATGTTTTGTTTAACAAATTAATTGGTCATTCATAGTACCATATTCGCACTGGCGTTCTCGGACTTTGTGGGTATCTTTTTTTACCTCCGAATTCTACCAAAAGGATGCAACGTCTACATACCGCTTTTGAGAGGTGCACATAATCATGTTAACCTGGTAAACGACCGCCCGCCCTCTCTCGCTCTCTTTATCTGGAGATTATAAAGCGCGTATTTACATAACGAAATTGGTCTGTGTGGTAGAATACTCACATCGCACGCAAGAGCCTCCTAGATCGAACCTGGCTACACGCTCCATTCCCCCACCTCTCTCACTCTTTAGCTCTCTCTCGCTAGCTCCACTGGCTGAAAGCCAACGAGCTTTTGTTATGATGTGGTGTCCGTCGTCCGTCCGTCAACTTTTACTTTAAAAATCTTCTCAGAAAGTACTGAACATAATTCAACCAAACTCAACCAAATTTCACAGGAAGGACCCTTAGGTGGCCTTTATCAGATCCCTTCAAAGCATTTTGATCGGGTGAAAAATATGTAACGATATATACATGTAAATACATCGTTACAATACCTCAACGGGATGAAAAATATTGCGGGCAGGTTGTGTCTCCTAGCGCACAAATTGGCAGATCTGCGCATAGTCGACAGTAGATTTGGGTAAAAAGTGGCACCTCCGATAATCCGATTATATATCTCCTGTATACATATCTCAGGCTTTCAGCGCTTTGATTTCATAAATAATCAAGGAAGTCGATTGACTTAAATTATTTTGAATTCATTTAACTCTAAAGAATAAAAGAATAGAGCTTGAATGTTTTGAAAGAGATAATTGACGCAAACGGTAAGGAAAACACAACTTTTCTCTTTAGTAAATATGGCAAAACTTTTTAGATCACTCTCTGCACGTTTAATGTAAATTAAGATGTATGCTTATTTCATTAACGAGGTAACAATATTGCTAGTCACACCTACTTATGTAATTATTATATGATAGTTTTGTAATTTAAAGTGCTGTAACTTTCAAATCAATGACCAAGGAACAAAGCAATTTCACGAATATGGTGAAATGGTTAAATAATCTTAATAAGATAAAAAAAAACTCGAATTTATAGGTTTTCTTGTTTCTTCTTATATGTAGATACTGAGATAGACCGGAGCTACCCAGAGTTCAAGGAAAGTAACAGATCAAACGGAGTAACTCCGTATATCGGTAGGGGCCCATTGATTATGGTCGCTAAATAAAAGTGGTCGTTTTATAGAGATGGTCGCTTAAACATTACAATTTGTACATCATTTGGAAAGATTTGACCTAGATTGAATCTGAATCCGGACCGGGCGACAAACATGGGATGGTTGACGTGAGTGGAAATTCATGCATGTGGGTCATCGAGGTACGGAGTAACATTCCAAACGAAAGTTGTAAACTGGATTGACTATTATAATAGATTTAAGGACGTCATGCAGATTTTGGAATTAAACTCTTAACACATTGTGATAGGACTAGAATAGCTCAAGGGGTTTGTAAGAAAATTAGACTGTCTGAAGTAGATGTCCTGGTGTTCCAGACTAAATCAATAAATCATTTAGGTATTTAAAGGTACCTCTTAGGGTTACAGAACATACAACGGTTTTATATCTAATTCTTTTCCGATGAAATATGAATAGAGTAATGGTCGAAGACAGTTTGTGTTCAAATTCAAATCTTTTTTTTTCTTTGGTCACGGGAAAAGTTTAGTATGAAACCTGAACCGAGGCCAACTATGAACGAAAGACGACAATTATTGTAGATACCCATGTCTTCTTTCCGTTAAATTGCGAAATACATAGTTGTCCAGATCAGGCTTACCCTTATCAGCATTTGAAAAGATCTAAGCGCGTCTTGATCGATATTTGACCCTTTACCAGACGACAAGATTTTACACCGTCCGAATTGAAAGACGGCGCAGATAACAACCTTAAGTTCATAAAAGTTGATTTTTTTATGGTTTTCTATCTAGGAAACAAGAGGACCATGATGGTCCTAAATCGCTCCCCTGAGTGTAAATGGTTAATGGCTTTATGATATATACAAAAAAGCAAATTCCTCTGTCTTATTATTTTGGAGAAGATGTTTAAGGATTTTTCTCTTTTAATCCTAGGTACATTGATGATTCCACCATATAGTGCTAATTTCCTGAATACGGTAATTCTTTGAAGTATTGTGGTAGAGGGTCAATAGGTGATGATACATACCAAATACCATAGCTCTAGGCCTAATCGTTTGGGAGAAGAAGATTTTCAAAGATTTCCTTTGTAAAATCAGGGATCGCACAGAAAAGGACTAATTTTCAGAGTACAGTAATTCTTTGAAGCATTTTGGTAGAGGGTCAATAGATGATGATGTGTACCAAATATCAAAGCTCTTGGCCTTATGTTTTAGGAGGAGAAGATTTTTAAAGACTTGCTTTGTAAAATCAGGAATCGCACAGAAAAGGGTTAATTTTAATAGTACAGTAATTCTTTGAAGTATTTTGGTAGAGGATCAATAGGTGATGGTATGTACCAAATATCAAAGCTCTAGGCCTTATGGTTTAGGAGGAGATATTTTCAATAATTGTTTACGGACGGAGAGACGGACGGATGGACAGACGAACGCCGGACATTTACCTATTACAATAATTCACCTTCAGCACATTGCGCTCAGATGAGTTAGAAAAGGAAATTGTTTATAACAAACAATTTCTTCATTTTCCACAGTGTTTTCCCGAGATTATTTTTGAATGCAGTAAAATTCGGAATTGTATGGAAACGGATTAATTGACAAAACACCTTCGTTATGAAGTCATATTTTGCTCACAGCTTTGGTTAATGCCACAAGATTAAAATATATAACCAGGTGTATTTATGAACCATGACTTTAACCCATTACCAGACGACAAAATTTCAGACTTAATTAACAGGAGTTACAAACGACAATTTAAAGTTTATATAATTTTAGATTTCTTCAACTTTCTGGGTAGAAAGCATTGTAGAAAAATGAAGAAATTGCTTTTACAAGCATTTTCTTCATTTTACACGATGTTTGCAAATTGTGGGGTTTTTTTGGGGGGGCGGAGGGGGGTCCAAAAGCGTCATTTTGAGGGTAAAAAAGAGGGTAACGCGTGAAATGCAAAAAGTACATATTGTGGTCATAAACACAGATAACAGATGTTGACCATAGTCAAGTTATTATCATTTATTTATTTTCTTGGATGTATTTTCTCTGCTTAATCATCCGGTGCAGTATGAGACATTTCCAAGAGAAGATTTTGGCTGAAATAGCCGTTGCATTTTTTCTCGAATTCAGCCAATATTCTTGTTTGAATAAGTTGTTTTAGCGTTGTAAGTGTTCCTAGACAATACAGGTGAATGCCCTGAAACTAGATAATTCTGTTTGAAAATAATAAGTGAGAAAGATAATTTATTATCAGCAAATGAATTCCTGGTAATACCCTTATGTCAAAATAGTTTAGAAAACTTCGTGTAAAAATATAAACTATCTCGTAATTCATTGTCCTACTGTGTATAAAAACAAGATATCTTAAAAGAGGTACCACGCCCACCTGAAGGTTTCTGGTACTAAACTATGACCCGAAACATGAAAAATACACAAACTTTAAAATTGTTGTCTACATCGTATATGGATTAGATCAAGTCTAAAAATTTTATTTTTGGTAATTGGTTAGAATTAATGTGACAAGACTCAAGCTAAAAGGGACCACCTGGAACGTGTGCAAAGTGTCAACCCTCATCAGACAGTGCGAATCGTGCAGGCTTACTATAGTCGAATCTAATAGATCTTTGCAGAATTTTAGAACCTACAATGACTATACGACCTTCCTATATGAAACAGTGATCGAACTCCGCACTAGTCTGGCGGTCAAAAACTAGTAAAAAAACGTTTACCGGTTTGTAAAAGATCTGTAATGACTAGCCCGATATGCTTATAAAATTCTGGTCTTTAGATTTTATCATTGGTTTTCTCTCTTAACTTTTGCACTTCAACAAACCCTTTTTGCCTCAAAGATTTTCAATTTCAGATGTGATCTAATTATGATCTCTGTTATTTAGTATAGGTTTTTTTCCCCTTTGATTTACATTTTGAAGCTGGAATGAAACATTTAATAGTTTATTAAGGGATCTTCATTTTGGCTAGTAAATTTTTAATTTAAACCTTTCCTGAACAATCCATGGTTTTTACGCATGAGAAAATATTGTGAGAAAAGAAGAATTGCTTCTAAAAAGCAATTTCTTCTTTTCCCACAATATTTTCTATGCTGTAAATTGGTTGCCTTTCAATTGCTTTCACTTTTAATTGTCGTCTGAAACTTCTTTCAAATTGAACAAGACTATAATTTCGATTAACAGAAAGGTGTTAAGTTACAAGCCCGACTTGCTTGTAATTTTCAATCCGATTGATTGATTTCATATTCAAACTATGACCCCTGATCATAAATGCTACTCCCATTTTTTTTTTTTTCTTTGAAAATTGTCATTTATGTCATATATTGTATATTCTACATGAAGCAACTTTGAGAAATCTTAAAACGATCATCTCTCATTAGTCAGCATAAGTTATTCCAGGCTGCACAAATCGTGCAATGGACTAACGCTGGTCCCGCCCACTTACCGCCCATTGACTCTGAGAGGAAGTTTCACTCCGATTTCGAATGGTTTTATTTTGCAAAATTTCTGGCTAGTAGCATGTAATAAAACTGGAAGTAGAATGGTTGGTTGGCTTGATTGAGTTGTAATTACCACGTTTAAATCGCCAAACCAACAAAGATGCTTCACATAAATGGAGGCCAATGTTCAGAGTTCAAAATTAGTTTCAGTCAAATTTCATTGGTTTCATTGATCGACTTGCAATTTGATTGACAGTCGCGATTGGTCAATTTATCTAGATATGTCCCGAGCTTGTAAAATGTTTGGTTAAATCTAATCGAATTCAAAAATCTATTGCAATTCTACTCGAATGCTGAATTTCTGGTACAATTCCTACTAAAAATCCCCATATTGATAACGTATATCTTCCTTGAGGCTGGCGGAAAACTGATATTTTGTGCCAAAAGTCGTGCAGAAGAAATTATTTTCCCATACCATTTTACTTGAGAATTATTGTCATGGTGATTGTTCAGAGAAAATATTCCTGAAAATATAGAGGCCAATTTTGGTATATGTGACATGTGGGTTGCCGGGATTGTTGGGAATATCATTGAGGAGTGAGCATTTATTCAAGAAGTGCGGTATTCTAGCGAACCGCCTTTTTTGTTTTTACCCACTTACCACTCGTTGTAATTGTAGACCAGTCCATATTGAAAGGAGTTGCAGACGACAAATTTAAAGTTTATGAAATGTTTGATTTTTTCAGCTTTCTTGGTAGAAAACATTGTGTAAAATGAAGAAATTGCTTGTTACAAGCAATTTCTTCATTTACACAATGTTTTCCAAATTGTTTTTCTTGAGGGGGTCCAAAAGCGTCACTGTGTTGGAATAGGTTAATCACTCAGTTACCGCACCCGAAACTATTCGTACTTTCAAGGAACTACCACGGCGCTTACGCGGATGTCACGCCGGAACCGAAAAAAGAACACTGTCACAGGATGAGCGTCAAGGGCTAGTCTGACTGCACAGCAGGCGTGTGATACTTTTTCTCATTTGGCTGATATATCATTGATTATTCTACCTTACTATTCATAGTTAACCAAACGCGGCTGTCAATCAAGAAAACAGCCGACCAATCAAATCATTTATTCAGCCCGGACCTGAGCCATTTCTGTTAACTTTTTTGTTGGTTTGGCGACTTAAACGTCGTAACTTTAGCTTATTCAAGCTGTAGTTACGTCGTTTAGTTCATCAACCAACCATTTTACTTTTCTGTTGCATTGTACTTGCCACAAATTTTGCAAAAAAAATGTCGTTAAAAATCCAAGCGGAACTTCCTGTCGGAGTTGATAGGCGGGGCCTAAGGAGTCAGTGGGCGGGGGCCAGTGATTGGTCAATTTGGCGATTTGAATGATACCTGCTTAAAGAATCGGTTGCCACGCCCATTAAGCTCCGATATTAAGTTCCACTTCGATATCAAACGGTCGGTTATTTCGTAAAACATGTTACAAAAAATAAAAAAAAAGTTGGCTGGTGACCTTGACGTCGTAACTAAAGCTTATTCGAGCTGAAGTTTATGATGTTAAAATCGTCAGTCGCGAAATATTAAAAAAAACAACAAAAAAAACTTCATATTAATGTCACCGTGTTCAAAGTCCACTTCTGGTATAGATGAATGATTTGAGTGGTCGATTGATTCTTTGTTATCAACCGTGATCCGTGTGGATATAGAGTTCTTCTCTAGATCTTGGTGTTAGATCTAGATATCCGCGGGATGCTCCGGTTTTGAGTAAGAGATCTTATCAGCAATTGTTTGAATCAAAGTATATAGAAAATGCCACATCAGCCTTTCTGGCCCAGGATTATATTTGCCGTTTAATTAGGTTGCCCAGCAAGCTAGGCGATACAGAAATATTGACAGAAACGAAGTAACACTTCTTGTTTCAAGGTCAATTGTGAATCACGTTAAGTGATAGTAAGGTAAGTAGAGACAAGTTGTAATCAAAAATATGTACAAAACAGTCTTTTATTCTCAAGTAATGTTATACTCTAGTAGAATCGTTAATGATATCCTTATCACAAAAGATTTTCAGAATTTTCGAAATTAAATGGTGATTTTCAATATTTCGTAGTAGAATCAAATACGTTTTTATTTCAAATATAGAAATTTTTAGCAAGTATTTCTTCTTTTTATTAAAGGGAGGTAAATAATTTTGCGCCAACGATATTCTTCAATGCCCTTAATTTTTGGGTTTTTTTTTTTTTTTTTTACCAAATTCCAACCGGGAAAAAACCGACTAATCAAATAATCTATTCAGCCCGGACCGTAGCTTATCAACTCCAACATTGGCGCCATTTTTGTTTACCTTAATTGTTGGTTTGATGACTTAAACGTCGTAACTACGGCTTATTCAAGCTGTAGTTACGATGTTTAAGTCACCAACCAACCATTTTACTTTTTTGTCCATGTTACTGGCCACAAATTTGGCAAAAAACCGCCGTTAAAATCGGAGCGGGACTTCCTGTCGGAGTCGGTTGCCGTGGCCAACGACGTTAGTGGGCGGAGCCAGCGATCGGTCAATAAAACTCCGAAAGTAAGCCTGATTAAGGAAATACAGGCCTTTACATAGTATATTCTTACCGCATATTACACAACAGTAATAAAAAAAAAATAGATCATAAAACACAGGAGTTGCAAATAAGAAGTTTCGTGTTCTAAGAAAACAGTAACTTACTGTGTAATATTTTTGAAAAAAAAAAAAAAAAGAAGAAGAAAAAGATACCTTATACCGTATTGATTATTTGAAAACACACTTTCAGTGTATCATGGCTTGTTTCGTCCATTCATGGGAATCACACATCCGATAAACTAGTTACTTTCTTATAAACGGACCGGAAACTAAAAAAAAAAAAAAAAAAGGAGATAAAAAGAAACTTCCACAAGACAAACCTGAATCTTCAAAACTTAAGTGAAACTCATAAACTAACATAAGAACATAAACTAGGAAATAACGTCGGCATATATGTGGAATACAAATGGAATGATTAAAACCGATTGCCACTTCTGAAATAGTAGAAGTTTGTTTGTTTGAACGGGGTTAAAAGCTAATTTTAACAGTATTTCAGTCATATCGCGGCGGCTGGAGCACATATCAATGGATTCCTGGAATTTTTCCGAGCGATCTATCTCTTTATTTTCTCAATTTCGCACCCAATTTAAGGGTTCCACATTTTTATCTCCCTTTAATAAATAAGCAATCAACTGCTAATACGTCTAAATTAATAATGTAATATTGGATACAAATATTTAAGAATATATAAAAATCTTAACTCATTGTTTTCAAAATATGTCTTGTATTTATTTATCTTTGTTTTGTTACGAACATTAAGACAACTGCCTACTTCAGATTTAAAGCCTAGATTATCTAAATATTTTTTTAACGAGCCGTAAAGTACTACCTTACTACATTAAACGTGATCAATAAATTGACCTTGAATGAAGGGGCGATACTTCGTTCCTGTCTAGAATTCTGAGAAGCTTAGCTTGCTAGGCTGAGGCAATCAGCACATCGCAACAAACTGATACCATGTCACCGTTTGCCACGCCCTCTAAACTCTAGCAAGAAACTCTAACATACAACGGTGTTATTTAGAACCATGTATGGCAATAAATATGCAACAGTAAGGTAAAATAGATGATTGGAGACTTAAATGTTGTAACTACGGCTTACATTACGACGTTTTAGTCGGCGAAAATGCTTCACGTAGTGTCGTTCAAGGTCCACTTATGGGGTAAAGTTGTTTCAACTTATCTAAAGGAATTTTTGAAACTAGAAAGACGAAGCAAGCGGTCAATAAGTAAAAAACTTCATCATGAATGTATTTGAAAAATTAACATTCCGCAGTTAAGATAAAAAAGATCCTAAAAAAGGGGCTTGACACTAAATGAACTGTAGGATCTGTTGGTTTCAACTGGCCAATCGCGGCTGTCAATCAAGGAATCAACCGACCAATCAAATAATTTATTCAACCCGGACCTTAGCTTTCACCTCTGATATTGGCCGCCATTTTATTAACCTTTTTTGTTGGTTTGGCGACTTAAACGTGTAACTACAGCTTATTAAAGCTGTAGTTACGAGGTTTAGGTCATCAACCGACAATTTTACATTTTTGTTACATACTACTGGCCATTTTGCAAAACGAGATAACGCCGTTAAAAATCGAAGCGGAACTTCCTGTTGAAGTTACTGGGCGGAGCCTAAGAAGTCAGTGGGCGGAGCCAGCGATTGGTCTATTCCTTCTGTGAGTGTAGGTCCGCAGATTCTATGGTTTTTTTAAGCAATATAATTGTACATGGACCATGAAGTTAACTGTGACAGTATGAAGTGCATATGATTGAAAGCAAAAATATTGGTTAGAAAACAGTGTGAAAAAAAAAAAAAAAAAAAGAAAAGAAAGAAATTTCATGAGACAAGCCGTCTCTACTAACTTACCGTGACAACCATACCGCCATTCTTCTAACATTGCAACCGAGATGAGTCTTCAGGATTCAGATTCTTCATTCCTAGTTCAACGACACCGCTCATTTGACTTTGAATGTTTTAGATTTAGGGTTAAAAACTCTCCCTTTTCCACGATATTTTCTCAAATATAACATCACGGTGACATAAATTCAGAGTTTATACAGGAAAGACAATCTTTGAATTCATGCCATCTGGAGCTTTGGTACCAAGAAAATGCATATATCTTGATTCTTTAAGAAGCCTTAATAAATTTAATTTTTGGTGGCCGCTGTAGGCCTAGTCTGGAAAATCTAGTAAGATGTTACTGTGTTAGAAAAGAAGAAGTGGCAAGTCATTTATTACCTTTCAAAACCCGTCTCCCCTAAACAACTGCATAAGGAAAAAAGCTTTGTTACAAGCAATTTTTCCATATTTCACATGTTTTCTACCTCAAAAGACGAAAAAAAAATTAAAGTTCCATCAGCTTGAAATCGTTGTCTGCTGCTTCTTTCAGTTTGGACCAGTCTAAAATTTTGTTTTGAGGGAAATGGTTTAGTACGAAAACATCTACCAATAACCCGCTAATTCTGTAACGGTAAAAAGCATTGGATGTTTCAAGTTTAAACTCGCTAGATAAATATGTCTTTTTTAAAATGTATTCTACAACCCTGGTAATGAAATTGAAAAGATTTCACATGCAATAGATCGGTTTGGTCATAAGTGGAAAGGTATGCTGGAAAAAACGTAATGAGTTTTGAAGATAACAAACACTCCAAACACTCATGTAACTTTGAATACTACTTAACCGTCTAGAAACTGTCGCAAAGCGGACTAATACCCCTCAATAGCGCTTGTCCATATACAAGTGCTATCCACCAAAGGGCCGTTACAAAAAAATGGACTTTTTACTTAAAGAGCCATAAATCAGTCAAAAAATCAATGGTCCATAACCAAAATAGGATTTACACATGTCCGACTTATACCGAGTCTTTCTGTGGATTTTGAATCAAATCGGTCCAATGGTTGCTGAGAAATTGAGCGGACACGATTTTTTACCAAAGGGCTATAACTCCGTCAAAAATCAATGGACCGTAACCAAAATAGAATATGCACATCTCTGCTTGATACTGATTATATCGATGATTATATTGAAGTTTGAATAAAATCCGTCCAATAGTTGCTGAGAAATTGAGCGGACACGAAAAGGCTACAGAAAGACGGACGGATGGACGGACGGACCGACCGACAAGCTGATTCCTACATACCCCAAAAACATAGTTGGGGGGGGGGTATAATTAACCCTTACCTGTTTTGCCAAATTTTAGACCCGTCCAAATTCAAAGGTTTTGGATAATAGATTAAAGCAGTTTCGAACAAAAATAAATGACACCTACTTTTTCACGAACGCCTATCCGCCATCTTGGAAATACCGTTGCAAACTAGCGTACAGAGTTTCCATACATTGGATATGAGCATTGGCGTTTTATCATCGGTGAAATATCTCGGAATTATAGCGGCTGTTGCACAGATTATGACAGAAAAAAGAGGCTTTCTATAAACTGTAATACTTTCAGATAGAAATTCGAAAGAACGTAATTAAACTGATTTTGTAATGAAATTGACCCTTCATAACTTACCTTGGGGGAAAAGGACAGAATGAAACTCGGAAGCAAAAATAGTTTGCGTTAAGTGAGCAATTCGGGTAGGCCTACGTCTTTTTCTTTACGAGAGCTTTTACCTTTTGAAAAGGGGATTGCGGTTGCTTGATAGAGGTGGTTGCTCGAACAAGATCTGCTGTATGGCTAAAAAGAATAAAAAGTATTGTACAAGAATGCTTCTTTGTCATATATTGGTGGCTCTTATCGAATTTTGTAGAATGGCTGGATTGAAAACCGCAGGAAGGAGTGGTTCTGTGCTCCGGTCACATGATACAACTGAAACGTGTCCCTTGTTGGAGTAAAGCCCAGTCAACGGAAATGGTCAAAGATCTAAATCTCAAAGCCATTCGTAATAAATGATTTCCATCCTATAACATTATCTCCCGTTTTTAAATAAAATGTTAAAATGTTTGCAATTTTAACAGATTTTTAATATTCAATTCAAATTCCACTATTGTATGTTTAAACGATAAACAATTATTAGAATTTAATAATGTTTGATCGTTTATTACTTGAGAAGACTACATTCCAATATACACACCTACATCTTAACCCATTCCCACATAATGACGCTTTCTGACGCCCACAAAGAAAAAAACGATTGGGTAAACATTTTGGAAAATGAAGAAATTGCTTGCAACAACCAATTTCTTCATTTCCCAAAATGTTTTCTACCTAGAAAGTTGAAAATCTAAAATTTCATAACCTTCTCATGTCGTCTGCAACTTCTTTCAATTTGAACTAGTCTGAAATTTTACTGTCTGGTAATGGGTTAATGCAAGTTTGGTAAATTTTCCAAGATTTCACTGGACAGTTTTATGATTCCATGATTGTTTGTTTAACTTGTGATAATGATTGACCAGGGATCATTAGATGTATCAGGTTTCATGCATTCTGTTCCAGTCCTCCTGTAACAGTAAATTGGCACTGTGTATGCATGAACATTTTTAACAAATCTGAAAATCGTACCTTAAATCCCTTTCAAGTTTAGGGAGAATTTTAAGTTTACACAAATCATTAAGTTTTAGTATTAAGTTAAGGGATAACAGTTGAAAATTTGACATTGGTCATACGTGCCTCATTAGAAGCTTATTAGGTTCCCATATTAAGTTTTAGGTGTAAGGTTTAAAAATTTGACAGTGACTATAATATGGCTGTCGTTAGATATGCATTAATGCAAGCTACCTTCATACCAAATATGACCATTGTAACTGAATAAGAATTGAAGGGAAATTTTAATTCCGGCGATAAAATTTTGGATCCAGTAAAACAATATGCCCCTGATCTATTTATGTGGGGGCATAGAAATATTTTGTCTCAGTCTTAGCAAATTTTTAACACTGCAGCGACATCTCATTTATTCTTATGTTCTTTGCTTTCTCCGGGTTTAGGGGGAAGGAGAATATCATAGAGATAGATAGATAGATAGATAGATAGATAGATAGATAGATAGATAGATAGATAGAGAGAGAGAGAGAGAGAGAGAGAGAGAGAGAGAGAGAGAGAGAGAGAGAGAGAGAGAGAGAGAGAGAGAGAGAGAAGGAGAGAGAGAGGTGGAGAACACAGCGGTATCATTTATTCCTTTCTTCTAACAAAGTGCATAAATTATATTGCATATACTCGAATGGTAAAAGAAGCAAAATTCACGAATCAACAGGCATTGATATCCTTTATGTGTTGATAAAGAGAATCGTCATGCTAAACCCTCTCCCAGAATACGTCTTTAAGATTTTTTGCAGCCAATGGATTTGGAACAAAGATGCATCTGGAAAAAAATCAGTGTGGTAAAAGAAGAAATTACTTATTATTCCCAATAAACCTATTACAAGACTGCAAAATGTTAATATTTCATGCTGTTAACTAACTGTCTGCGAGAATGTTATTGGAATGAAATATTTTGTTTTTCTCCTTGTCGATTGTTGTGTTTTGGGGGTAAAAAGATGGTTAGACGACATTTCTTTGTTGGTTTAACCCGTTTCAACTTAATCGTGCATTTTTACGCATTGAAAAAACAAAGCAATTTTTCTTCTTTCCTCACAATACTTTCTACCCCATATAGCAGTCGATTTGATTTTACTTTGATAAATCGTCGACAACTTCTTACAATGATGACCAGTCTAAAATGTTGTCGTTTGGTAGGCCTAATGGGTTTAACCGAAAAAATATAGCATACGGGACGCGAGAAATAGATTGAGTGTTGCAAGGGACATTAAACATTTAAACCCATTCCCCCTCAATACTTCCTTTTAACGCCCCTCAAGAAATAAGCTTTTGAAAAAAAATGTGGAAATGAAGAAATTGCTTGTGTCAAGCAAAATATTTGTTCATTGTCCACAACGTTTTCTACTCAAAAAGACGAAAAAAAAAAAAAAAAAAAATCCATCAACTTTGAATTGTCGTCTGCAGCTACTTCAATTTGGACAAGCCTAAAAATCACTTTCTTATATTGAAACTCCAAATTGCCATCCATGTCTTTGGCAAATTAGGTTTGTGTTGTATCAAATCTAGTCTATTAATCTAATTAAATTTGACAGTCTAAGGTTTCGGTATTGTGACCGGAAGTAGAATGTGTAAACAAACAACAGCAAAAAGCTTTCATGAAATACTATTACTTCGGCACGTTTTTAGACAATATTTTCGACATTGACATGCCGTGGATTTCTGTCCATCTTATAAAAGGATTATAATGGTAAAATTTAAGTAGAGTTGGTCAAGACATTTTTTTTTTCAAAATTTCTAAACAAGCCCGCGTGAAAAAGGATGGTAAGTGATTATCTGAGTGAAAGTATCCGGACTTTGAACCTACTCAGGGTAGATTACGGATTTGGGAACTTTGGTATGTGGCAACTGTTTTTTTTCTGTTAACGTTTATGATAAATTCATTATCTTAAAATTGTCTAATTCTTTTTATGTTATACATTGTCAGCATATAATTTAGCCTTTCTTCAACGAAGCTGCCAATAACGGATCAAAATCACATTGAATGTCCAAGTTCATGCAGTGTTTTGCCTTGATTGTTTTAATCATTTACTATTTTTATAAATTTCTGACTTGTCCAAATTCAAAGGGCTAGTTGAAATAATTGTAAAGTAAGTACATTTCAAAAAGAAACAATCCTATATGATAGACAATATGTGGGAAAAGAAACAGATGCTTGTTTCTGTCAAATTCTTCTTTTTGTCAATTTTTTTTTCATTAGAATATCTCAAAGGATGTAAATATCAGGGATTTTACAAGAAAGGGTTAAAGAAAGGATAAGATACTGTAATTTCACTATACCTTTAAACAGTTTTCAAATGGTCAGGCCTGACAGTGGTCATGCCATGGTCTTGCTACAGACTGTAGGTGATTCCAAGTTGGGTTAATTTCAAGTTAATAGTAATATAAGACTTATTTGAAAGACCAAAGTATATCTATCTTTAGCAGGTATTCAAATTTTCAGACTTGAGAGACTGGACTATTCCTAAACTGGACTATTCCTTTTGTGCCATTTCTTGGAGACCACTGTAAGTTTTAAGAGTGAGATTAGAATTTATGCTATTTGCATGCTCATGAGGAGACTTGTCAAGCTTCCAGGAAGAAATACATGTACCACACCTTTTTCAATTTTGGCAAACTTTTCTACTTCTTTTAATATGCAAATGGATAAGTTACATTTGCAAATTAGTACAAACATATTTTTAAAAGTAATATTGGCAAATGTGTCAATTTTATACATATTCTTGATTGTTTTGCTATTGGCCACTTCCCTGTGTCAGTCGCAACTTTCAGTCTGTTGGAGAGAGGACAGGGCTAGTGTTTGACTCCTAAACCAGGGTTTTGCATCAGTTGACACTCAAACATTCAAATAACTTCTACTTATGACTTGCTGTTTTTGTTGGTCTGACCTTTTGCAAAGTCAGTTTTAAGTGCTACAAACCATGAGTTGGCTATGTTAGCTTAACTCATATGATTGATATAATTTAACTTCCCCTTTTTACTGTTTTTGTGCATAAATTTCAATTTTACTATGTTTCAGGACAATGAGTCAAATTTATGACTGTTTATATTCTTCTTTTAGATAGGTGTCTGAAACAAATATGGAGGGGACAAAAGCACACCTTGCTGATAGAAGTAAGGTTGATGTCATCGTGATTGGAGCAGGCATATCTGGTATAGCAACAGCAAAATGTTTGAAGGATGTTGGATTGTCTGTTATTGTACTGGAAAGGACAGGTGAAGTTGGAGGGCTCTGGAAGTTTAGGGAAGATGATTATGGTGTTATGAGATTCACACACATGTAAGAAATTTTGATAATTCAACAGGCTACAGCAACACTGCATTTTGTGTCTATACAGTGTATAGATCTTTCGTCTGAGCCCAGCTGCCATGCCTTGAGAGTATCCACAATTATGGATGGATTTAAAAAAAGATTGCACCGTATTTTTTCATCATGAGTAGATGTGCTGTTTGAAATGAATTTTCAGATAGCCCCACGGTTAAAGACACAGGTCAAGGTCCAAAGCTTAGATTAAGCTGTGCGCCACTAGTTCATGTCTCCTCAATTTGTGCATGGATTTCAAAATTATTTGGAATACTTGTTTTCCATGAGTGAATATACCATATTAAACTTATATTTAGACAGCTCCAAGGTCAAGGTATCTCAAGGTCAAATATTCAGTAGACTTGACATGTTATCCTTTGACAACATTCTAGTCCAATTTAATATCATTTTAGAAATGAAGAGAATATTTTTTGTTTGCATGGAGGTATTCTCTTCATTTCTTGTAATTTAATAACATTGAGCGAAAAAATAAAAAAATATCAAATTTTGATACCTTTTTGTATGGGACTATTTTGTGCGGATGCATACGAAATTGCTGCGTGCTCAAAATTTTGTTCATGGAGTTATGAATAATTCTTTCGACCAATCAGAACGCTCGTTTTTGATGGACAAAACAAAAAATTAAGTTATCATTAATTGTTGTCTGCAACTTCTTTTAATTTAGACCAGTCCAAAATGTTGTCATTAGGTCATGTGTTAAAGCTGCTGTATTATGGACTTGTACTAAACTTTACAAACATATAGCATTGAGTTTGATTTTCTTAACCCTTTTCATGCTGTGCCCAGTTTGGGCAGAATGAGATGGTATAAACAAAGATCAGCCTGCACATAAGTGCAGTCTGATCTTGATCTACAGCTCCTGCTTGTATTTTTCCTGCCAGTGAAGTTAAGAAATTGATTTTCATAAGAAATATTGATTATTGAACAACAAGTACTATAAGTGCTCTCAGCCCTTTGATTTTAATGTAGCATGACAAGGGTTAAATTCATTTCCATCATGGAAACAAGCATTTAGAGTTTTGAAAAATGCTTCCTGACTGCCGTTCAGTTCTTTGACCTTAAGGTCAGAAAGACATCAAGCCTCTTGGCTTGAGATGAAATAGTATATTTTATGGCTCCAACTGATATTTCTGGTCTAATGATTTGATTGGTTGTTAAATTTTTCACAAGATTCAAGAATGTTGTGGAATTATTTGTGGACATTGAATTGCTGTTACTATACAGCACTCAGATGGTCAAATGTTGCTGTCCTTTGCAGATCTTGTTTTCATCCTCAAGGGAAAAGGTATGAAAAACATTGTTTTCCAGAAAGTTTCTTTCCGGAAGGACAAAAAATAAATGAGAAAACTTGAACTTGAAATTGTTGCCTGCAACTTCTCTGAAGTTGGACCTGTCTACAAATGGCTGTTGATAAATTCTTAGAACAGAAGTTGTGTCTTTTTCCAAATTTCAGAAATGTTTCGAAGTATAACTACTGTTTCTCTGATTTTCCATTCTCTGATGAGACACCTGATTATCCTCACAACACCCACATGGCGGAGTACATCTCTGATTATGTCCAACACTTCGAGCTTGGATCACTCATACGATTTAACAGGAAAGTTATAAATGTTGAACAGGATAGTAAGTGATTTGAAATTTCTCATCATTTCCCTATTAATAGACCATGTTGCTGTTAGAAGTCCTTTGGAAATCATTGAAACTTAGTGGGAAAACAAGAAATTGCTTTTAACAAGTAGTTTTTTCTTTCTCAAAATGTTTCCTACCTTTTTTTGGTATCAAGAAAATACATTTTTGTTTCAAAAAAGTTATTATCTCCTTTCTAACTCATTACCTTACTATCCCATATTTTGATTCATATGAGAAAATTTAGTTTTGATGTAAACTTTGCATCAAGTTTCATCATTTTTATTGTAATTGTACAAATTCTTAATTATTTATTGGTATTTATTGAATCTAGGGATTTTTAGCTCACCTAAGCACATAGTGCTCATGTGAGCTGTTGTGATCACCCTCCATCAAGCATCAGTCCAGAGCCTGTCATCCATTGTCTGTCAACAATTTCTTTAAACAAAATCTCCTTATGAACGACTGGGCCAATTAAACCAAACTTGGCAGAAATATTCCATAGGTGGCCCCCTTTAATAGCTTAAAGAATTGAGTGTGTTGGAAACTCCAGTTGCCATGGCAACAATATTGAAATTAAAAAAAATCTTCTCCTAAGCAGGCAGGTGTAGAGCCTTGAGATTTTGCATGAAACATCAGTACATTGACCTCTTTAAAAAAAAGCTCAAATCATTACCCTTGGGTCAAAGGGAGCGGAGACCTGGGTTGGGATTCTGTAAAGACACAAAGAAGGATTGTTAAATGACATCTCTTCCCAAATCATCGTGCCAGTTCCAACAAAACTGAGCTGAAATGTTCCTTAGGTGCCACTTATATAAATAGGTAAAGGAATTGAAATCTTTTGCAAACTTCACTTGCCATGGCAACAAAAGAGAAATTTAAAATAAGATCTTTAAAAATCATCTCCTTAATGAGCCAGCAGGCCTAGAGCCTTGATATTTTGCATGAAACATCAGAATATTTACCTCTAATTTGTTAAAAATCATGACCCACAGGTCCCCAGTGGTGGAGCCCAATTGTGTGTGTTTGTCTTCTATCTATAAACAAAGAAGGATTTTTAAACGGTATCTCTTCCTGAACCATCTGGCAAATCCCAACAAATTTAGCAGAATTGTTTCATAGGTGCCCCCCTTTATAAAAAGTTGAAAGAATCAAAATCTGTCGAAAACTCCAGTTGCTGTGGCAAAAAAAAAAAAGAAATTTAAAAGAAAAATATATAGAAATCTTCTCCTTCTGAGCAAGCAAGCAGGTGTAGAGCCCTTGATATTTTTTCATAAATCATCAGTATATTGACCTCTTTCAAAAAGCTAAAATATCACCCTCCAGTTCCCAGGGGTGATTTTTAAACAATTTTTCCTCTAAAACTATGAAGTCAATTCCAACAAAATTCGGCAGAAATGTTCCTTAGGTACCCCCCTTCATAAACATCTTAAAAAAAATCTGTTGAAACTCTGGTTGCTATGGCAACAAAAGTGAAATTAAAGATATATCTCTGAAAACTTTTCCTCCTGAGCAAGCAGGTGTAGAGCCTTGTTGTTTGCATGAAATATCAGAATTATTAAAAAAAAAACTTAAATCATTACAATGGGTCCCCAGTGGCTGAGCCCAGTTGCGTGTGTGTGTTTCTATATAGAAACAAAGAAGGATTTTTAAATGGCATCTCCTCCACAACCATTGGGCAAAATCAAACTGAATTTTGCAGAACCGTTCCTAGGTGTGCCCCTTTATAGATAGCTAAAAGAATTGAAATCAGTTGAAAATTCCGGATGCTATGGCAACAAAATTGATTTTTTTTTATTAATTTCTTAATTTTTCTCTTCCTGAGCCAGTAAGAGTTTGCTTGAGACATCAGTTTGTTGACCTCTTTCTATATTTTAATATTATTACCGTCAGGTCCCCAGGTGCTGTGCCAGAGGGGCAAAATGGGGTTTATACAGAAATGAAGAAGAATTGTTAAATGACATCTGCTCCCTAACCAATTGAACCAAATTTAGCAGCTGATGTTGTCGTCTTTCACAATATCTGAATGAACATTGCCATGGTCTTGACTTTTGGATCCCAAGATACAAAGCCTATAGTGTTTAAAGTATGATTAGGCCTACTTGTATCATATTCCTAGTCTTTACATTAAATTTCACTGTTTAAAAGAAAGGGGGCACACCAGGGTCAACAGCTAGATATATGTTTACTATCAAAAGCTTAACCCATTCCCATACAGTGACCCTTTTGGCCGCCCCTCAAGAAAGCAATCAGGAAAACATTGTGTAAAATCAAGGAATTGCTTAAAACAAGCAATTTCTTCATTTACCACAATGTTTTCTTCCCAGACAGTTGAAACAATCTAAAGCTGAAGTTGTAGTCTGCAACTCCTTTCAATTTTGGACCAGTTTAAATTTTGTCAACTGGTAATGGGTTAATACCATCAAGGCAGATGATATCATATTCTAAATAATGTATTTTTTCTTCATTCTTGTCTGTCAACCTCCAAAATGAATCCAGCATTCCAGGTTGTAGTACATGTATTCATGTTCACCTAAACAATGACAATGTTTAACCTATTCTCACACAATGAAGCTTATTGACGCCTCTCAAGAAAAATAATGGGGAAAACATTGTCTAAAATGAGAAATTGTTTACAACAAGCAATTTCCTCAGAATGTTTTTTTATCCAGAAAGTTGAGAAAATCTAAAATTTCATAACCTTAAAATTGTCATCTGTAGCTCCTCCTTTCAATTTGGATCATACTATATATTTGCTATGTGAAAATGGTTAACTGTTGAGAGTTGTGGTTGACAACTATTATGAATACGAGACTGCAATTAGTGGTCTGTGAGCTACTTAAACATTTGAACCTGTTACCAAACAACAATATTTTCAACTCATCCAAACTGGAAGAAGTTGCAGATGACAATCGAAAAGTAAGCTCCATATAGGGAAGAAAACATTTTGAGAAATGAAGACTTGCTTCTCACAAAACAATTTTTAGTTTTCTTACGATGTTTCCATAACTTTTTGTTACTTGACATTGCAAAATAGGGGATGGTGTGGGAAAGGGTTAACTAGGAGGGCTTGAATAGTAATAGTTCCTTTTTATGCCCCCTCATTGATAGATCGGAGGCATATTGTGTTACCGGTGTCCGTCTGTCTGTCTGTCTGTCCGTCTGCAAAACTTAACCTGCCAACTAAACATTTTCCTATAACTTCAACCCTGATTAAGTTACAATGCTAATATTTGTATGTAGATAAGTCTCAACAAGGCGCAACTGGGGAAGGTAATTTCATCAAGGTCATGGTCAAAATTTCAAACCTTTTCCCTTAAACAAAGAAAAAAAACAATACAAATCAGCCGTTTCTAAAGAAATCCTGTTTCGGGGGCATGGTGTTTCACAAACACATCTTGTTTGCATGATGTGTAATTTTGGGGAGTTGTCATATTTAATTTGTTGGGACATATCATAATCAAGGATAAAAATTCGCTGGGGTTTGCAAGGTTGTTCAAAGAATTTGCTGATGACAACTTGGAGTTGTTGGAATTCTAAAGACTTTGAACCCGAGGGTAGAAAACATGGTGGATAATGAAAAAATAGCTTTCAACAAATAATTTCTTCATTCTGTTCTTCACACTGTTTTCAAAAGCTTTTTTCTTGAGGGGTGTAAAAAAGTGGGATTGTGAGGGAATGTGTTAAGAGAATAATTCTCAAGTTTGAATTATTCAGGTGAAGGATGGTTGGTGAGTGTCAGGAAGCTTGAAGAAGATGGTCAAACTGTCATTGATTCCATGAAAACTGAAATCTATAGGGCCAAAAATGTTGCCGTAGCAACAGGACACCATGCCAAACCTAGTATTCCAAAGTTTTTAGGGCAGGATTCATTTACAGGTACAGGTGAAGTTATTTTCGCTAGCAAACTTCTGTTTAAATGACATTTTTTCGCAAATTTTATGGCCAGTAGCATGAAATAAAAAAGTAGAATGGTTCACATAAATTGTGGCCAATATCAGAGTTCAAAGTTAACTTCCAGTCTAAATGAATGATTTCAATGGTCAACTATTTATTTGATTAACAGCCATGATTGGTCAGTTGACAATTTACAAGAAGATAAAACTTTAGACTTTGATCCAAAACATCCAGCCCAGTGAGCTCAGTTTGTAACATACATTGTTGTTAGACAAGTCTACGTTGGATGGATAGTTGGTGGCAAGCTGAAATAAGTTTCAAACAACTTTGTGGCCTGAAAAATTATACTTGCACCAATATTTTTTTTACCATATTGTAATTTGATTTATCTATTGGTGGTGCTTTTGTCTTAGCATTGTGTCCATTGTTTATCTGTGTGTCCATGAATTTTTACTTTGAATATCTTCTCCTCAGAGATTGTGTCCATATATGATGTATAGTGAAAGCTCAAAAAATCTTCTCACCAACCAATTGGTGGACTTTAACCAAATTTCAGTGGAAAGTCATTTATCAGTTTCCTTCATATAATTCTGAAAAATATACGGCATCTATGGGTGGAACTAATTTCAAAATATGGTATTTAGTAAAACCTTGCAGGTTTAGATCTCAGAAGCTAGGTGATGGGTGTTATCCTTTTGTAACTCTTTATCATATTACTGTAAAAAGATTTGATCTGATAAATACACAGCTTTAATGGACAGGGCTAAATTTTGTATATGGTGTATAGTGAAATATTCCAAAATCTTATTCTTAGAAACAAGCTGATGAATTTCAACTGGAATTCACAGGAATGGTCCTGTGGTGGCCTTTTATCAGATTCTTTCAAAGAATTTTGATCAGTTTAAAAAAATGGCTTTAACCCACTACAACACAACAATCATTAAGACTGGTCCAATTTGAAAGAAGTTGCAGACTGCAATTTGAAACTTATTAAATTCTAAAAATCTTAGTCTTTTGGGGTAGAAAATATTGTGGATAATATTTTCAAAACCTTTTTTCTTGGGGGTGCCAAAAGTGTCATTTGTGGGAATGGGTAAATGGACATGGCTAATTTCCATACTATGTATAAAGTGTAAACTTTGAAATCTTCTTCTTGGGGACTTGATTTTATCAATGATCTGTTGGAGATCCTTTATCAAACTTTAAACAGGTATGATAATATTGCTTCGGGGAAATTTCAGTTAGATCACATATTGATGAAAGGGAGAAACATGTAATTGTCACTGTTGGACTGAGAAAATTTGTTGTACAAAGAAAAGTTGCCTCCATTATAATGAATTGAAAAAAATAATTTATTCTTAAATTAATTGCCTCATATGTTTAGAATAAAACTTTAATTACTGTATGATAAATAAGAGGTGCGTTCTTTCATCAAGATTCTTAAGATTTTTGTTTAGTTTTTTAAGAAAAAAGAGTTCTTTAGATTAAGATTTTTAAGCCACTAAATAAGAATATTAAGATATCTTAATGAGGAATTTAATGATACTAAGTATTTGCTTAAACAAGTATCCTTGATGATGGCGAATATTTTCACTCAAAATAACAAAACTTGTTCTTTAAGATGTCTCAGAAATCTTATTGAGCGGGATTTTTCTTCTCAATGAAAAGAACACTTCTCTGGCTTGTGGGGTGAATCAAGTGCTCAAGTGGCTCGAGTTTACAATTGAATTTATTTGGTCAAAAAGTTAAACTGTAGGGATACAAAAGTAATGTGTGAAGTGATAAAGACTTCTTACAGTCACATAATTTTGGTAAAAACACTTTAAAAACCCTAACCCTTGTCATGCTGAATAAATAACTTTATCAGAATCCATCAAAATCAAAGAACTGATAGTACTGGAGGGCTTGATTGTGAGTCAATGTTTCTTTTGAAAATTGATTTTTATGAACAGTTTTGGTTAAAGGGGATAAACAGGTGGTGTAGATAAAGATCAGACTGCACATATGTGCAGGCTGATCTTTGTCTATACCTCCTGCCAAAACAGGAATTTTCCAGGCTTGGCATGACAAGGGTAAATAAGTGGGATAATTTCAGTAATTGAAGTTTAGAAAGAGCGCTATAGCCATGTTCTGGTGATTGTGTTGCTTTTGTTATGTAAACAAGTGACATAGTATGAAGTACACCATTGTGAATATATTGTAGGAGAAATCATCCACAGTGTCAAGTTTAATGATGTAATAACCAATGGGATGACAGGGAGACGTGTGTTAGTTGTTGGCATTGGTAACAGTGCTGTTGATGTAGCAGTCAACTGTGCTTCAGTAGGAAGGTAAGATAAAAGTAATAACCAATTGGATGAAAAAAGTCGGGAATTTTGTGGAAGTTTTTCCTGGTTGGGAAAAGGCTTGGCTTTGTGATATCTTTAAAAAACCAGGGAAAACTAGGAAAAAGACAAAATCAATTTGATGAAAGACGCAGGACCCAATTAACGTACATGTTCCAAACAGTTGACAAGTATCCCCCCGCCAGTAGGTTTTATCACAGTGTAAATTACATGGGGATGCATTTTTACATCACAATGCCTGCACAGAAAGAGAAATTGGTATTTGTTTTACCAAAAAATACAAGCATGGTACTTAATTTTCTGCTAGGATGGGAAGTAGGTGTCCGTTTTACAAAATATATGATTGGAGTTCATAAAACAATTATTTAGGAGAAAATCTAAAGCAACATCTTAAGTGTACAAGTAACCACACATGATTTGAATTTGGATACGAAAGTAATAAATGGCCTCCAATTCAATTCAATGAAAAAGTTAACTCTTGGTAAATAGACATTGAAATTTATTATCATTAACATGATATTGCCCATCTCCACATCTAGAAGCAATCAAATTTATCCATTATTTTATATTATTGTAATTTTCTGGACAGAGTTTGAGTTTGACATTAATAAAATGGGGTCTCAGGGACTTCAACAATCAGTGTCATAATAATTCTTGCTTTAACTATGTAATGTGGTCTATTGCATACCAGAGCAAGAATTTGCTGTACTGCATGGGAACTGTTGGCTCTCCACTAGAGGGAGCAACCACTTTTTCATAAAGATAAAAGACGCATGATATAACTAGTTTTTGATAAAAACTTTTGAGGTATTGCAGGGATTTTTGTCAATGATTTTTTTTTTGAATTTTAGTAAATATCTTGGAAAAAGTCTTGAAGAAGTCTTGAATTTGGCAATCAGAAAATTGTGGGAACCCTGGGTGTTGTGGGTTTGAATCTCGGTGGCAGCACATATCCTTTACTGCATATTGTCTCCCTAATGGGTAGATGATTCTAAACCTAAAAGGGATGGCAGCTGGAGGCAAAGTAAGGATGTAATGGTAATCCTGGTACAAGAAATGCCAGGAATCAATTGTTAAATGCTCCGCAATATAACTGAAAAGTTGTTAAAAACAACTTGGTCAACTTTCATCGGACATTTGGCTCAATCATTGTGACAAGTACCTTTTGCCTGCCACCAACAGGCAAAATACAAGTGGTATGCACAAGTGAGATGGGCAACTAGTGAGAAACAACAAGTTATCTCCAGTGTTTAGCAAACAGGACAACTTTTAAGATTTAATAACTTTCTTTTTGTCAAGCCTATTTGTAGTAAACAAGACAAAGTTGTCTCTATGACAAGTCAGTATATGTGCCTTAGTCCATATTTGTGAGGACCATTTTTGGTTGCTAAATGTGCCACTTAAAAGAAACTTTCAGATAACCTCAATGTTACAGCTCAAGGACAAACATGCCTGTGTTCTTTCAAGTTTTTTTTCAATCATCTTAAATAAGTCAGCTGAGCGGTTTTAGGACCATTCTGGCCCTCTTGTTTCTATTACCCACAATGTTTTCTGCTAATATTGGGGTTTTGTTGTTATCTGCAATATCTTACGATTTGGTCTTGTCTAAAATTTTATGTCTTATGAAAAGTCAAGGGTATAATGACTATGGGATGTCTACCTACTTACCAATTTCCTCTTCATTTGGCCTTTTTACGACCTGTATGGAAAGAGTTCTGTAAAACAATGTGGAAAATGAAAAAAATGCTAGTTACAAGACATTTCAATGTTTTGCATTGTTTTCTATACTTAAAATTTGAGCTATTTAGATTTATAACAATATGAAATTATAGTCTACAACTTCATTGACTTTCAACCAGTCTAAATAATTACACTTCCCAATGAGCGGGCATACAGCTGTGGCTTTGTCTGTCCTTCTGTCTGTTCATCTGCCCTGATTTCTCCACAATCTGTGGGCCAAATTGGATGAAACTTTACATGTGAATTCCATATGATATTGTACCGATGTTTTTTTCCTGGTTTTTGGATAGCTCTTAGGTAAGGGTCAAAGTTAAAGGTCAAAATTTAAAATTGAGCTTATTTAGAGCAAAGCTCATTCAATTATGGATGCATTACAATGTAATTTTTCATAATTATTCTTAATCATCAGTTAATGTACAATATACATAGCTCCTAAAATTAAAGATGACTTTTGAAATAACTTTGCAGAATTGTTCTCTATCTTGAGTAGATGTGCCATTTGAAACGACTTTTCAGATAGCTCCAAGGTCAAGATCACAGTTCAAGGTTGAATTTTGGAATTAAGCATGTATGGAGAAGGGTGAGTTTATTGTTGCTGCTTTATTTGTCAGTCCATCCAAACCTATTTCCGTGTATTTTATATTTTTTGTTACAGGGCTATATTCTGGGAGCGTGATCCATCTGATGTCTCTTGTTGCCATCTGTTTATCGGATGAAATACCATAAATTTATTTTCAGATGTAAATCTGTATATCTCAGTACCAGATCCGGGGCCTGGGTTGTACCTAACTACATATTTGGTCACCCAACAGACGTCTACGCATGCCGTCTCTTCTTCATGTTACCATGGAAACTGGCCAATTTCATATTTGAGAATGTGATCAGTTTAATATCTGGACATCCAAGAAGGTACAAACAAATCTTCATGTACATACATTCAGTATTTCCAACTGTTTTTCTGTTTTAACCCTTTGGCAGGCATTCCATTTTTTTACACCCCTTAAGAAAAAAGCTCTCAGAAACATTACGGAAAACAAATTGTTACAAGTAATTTCTTCATTATTCATAATGTTTTCTACCCCAAAAGGCAAAGATCATAAAATTGCATTAATCCTTTCTTGTTTTTCAAATTTGTAGTCTTGTTCAGTTAAAAAAGTAACCAGCCTAAGGGGTAGAAAATATTGTGGGAAGTATTAACCCATTCCCACACTATGAGACTTTTAGACAAGTACAAAAATTATTATCTAGTAATGGGTTGAAGGGAGGTATAGATGTTTCAGAAACAAAGGTTAGAAAAATTTGCCAATCCCAAAAAATACACTCAAATGAACATTTAATACTTAAATGTGAGTCAGACTTTATCTTGAGGGTAATGTGATAGATTTAAAGTGGCTTTTTGTGGTTTTACAGGAAAGACTCAGAGGAATTACAGGTTATTTTAAGATATCACTGAATTCGATTGTCAAAAACACATGGCCTCAACTGCATATGACCCTAAGTCAATGGAAGAAAACAAATTGACAAACAATACAACAAACGTCATAAATTATGTTACATCAAATTGTTAGCACAAAACTAGGGTTAGTGTTTATATTTGTTTTTGGAGCTTTTCGAGTGATCTTTACAGACAGGCTAAGGAACATAACTCCTGATGATGTAATAATGACGTAGGTTTAAGCAAATTTCAACTGAATTCGGGATTCCAATGGTAAAAGGCAATGTATGAATGACCAAATATTCATTGCAACTGTATCAGCTTGATCTGCAAATAGATTAACAGCCTACATAGGCTATTAGGGAAATTCCCTGGTTTATTCTGATAAACGACCTCTGATTTTGACAAAACTTTTTTTAAGAATATTTTGTTAAAATAGTGTATGAAAGGGAATAACATTGATTAAAATTTGTGACATGATTAAAAACATTGATATCTACCTTTAAGCCAAGGTTATGGAGGATATTAAATATTTTCTGTCATGAAATATTGAATGTTTTATATGAGTTATCTATAAACACAAAAATGAGGTTTTGCTGAGTTTTAACCCTTGTCAAAGAATTTTGTTGGGATGAGAATCGTGGCATTGATGGGCGGGGCTAATTTCCATATATTGTGAAACCTTTAAAAATCTTCTTCTTAGAAACCAGTCGATGGATTTCAACCAAATTTCTATGGTATGATCCTCTGGTGACTCTTTTCAGATTCCATCAATTAATTTTGATTTGTTGAAAATATGGCTTTTAAGATTGTGGCTCATGTTCATATATGGTATCAAGTGTTGTTTTTTTTTTTTAATTTGTGAATACCTTTTTCATCTGACTTGGTATTAATCTAACTTTTGTTAACCAGTTTTACCTCGACCCATTCCCACACAACCCATGCGAAAATATTACGCAGCTCTTGGTGAAAGCTGGATAAAAGCCGGCTTTTACCCAGCTTTTCTGCGTTTATATAGAAAATCAGCAGAAAAGCTGCGTATTTTCTAAAAATCTGCAGAAAAGCTGCGTATTTTTTAAAAAACTGCAGAAAAGCTGCGTGTTTTAAAAAAAACTGCATTAATGCTGCGTATTTAGGTCTGGAGCTGTACAAAAGCTGCGTCTTTAATGAAAGAGCTGCAGAAAACCTGCGTTTTTTTCTTTTCAAGCTGCGTATTCCCTTTGTAGATTCTCATCGACTCTCAATAATGAAATACGCAGCTTCCACCAAGCTGCGTATTTGTTTAAAGTAAATTCTGACATGATGAAAATTAAATACGCAGCTAAAACGCAGCTTTCTCAAAGCTAGGTATTTGTTTTTATCAAATATTGCATTATACATTATATCTTAGCCCATTACCAGATGGCAAAATTTTAGACTAGTCCAAATTGAAAGAAGTTGCAGACGACAATTTAAAGTTTGAATTAATATAGATTTTTTTATCTTTCTGGGTAGAAAACATAGTGGGAAATGAAGAAATTGCTTGTCGCAAGCAATTTCTCCATTTTTCACAATTTTTTCCAAATTGTTTTTCTTACGGGGCGTCAAAAGTTGTCACTGAGTGGGAATGGGTTAAATTTGGATCAAAGGTAAATTTCTATTCAATAAAACTTAACCTTTGATTAACGCTCCTCAAGAAAAAAAAACTTTTAAATCATTGTGGAAAATGAAGAAATTGCTTATGGGAAGCACTTTCTTCATCATCATCAAAGTTTTCTCTAATTTCATTAACTTAAAATTGTCATCAAAGTTTTCTCTAATTTCATTTACTTAAAATTGTCATCTATAATTTCTTAGAACAGTCTAAAATTTTGTCATCTGGTAATAAGTTAAGCAATTCATCCATCTATCCATTCAATCAACATATCAGTCTTTCAAACCATCCACCAATCAATTAACCTATTTATCAACTCATCAATCCTTTGATTTGTCATATGGGTATTAACAATATATGTCTCAATATATTTATCTGTCACTCTATCATCCCATGAATAATTCCATTAATCAACCAATCCATCAATCAAATCATTCTCAAAACCTACAATTAATCAATCTATCCATTAATCAGTCAATCAATTCATCTATCTCAGAATCTTTCCATCCATCCATCCATTGATCTATCTATCCATCCATCCATAAATCCATTCATTCATCCATCTATCTATCCAAATTTCCACAAGTATCTACTCTCTCTCTATCTCTCTATCTATCTATCTATTCATTCATCCATCCATCCATTAATCCATCCATCCATCCATGCATCCATCCACCCATGCATGCATCCATCGATCCATCCATGCATCCATCCATCCATCTATCTATCTATCTATCTATCTATCTATCTATCTATCTATCTATCCATCTATCCATCAATCCAACCATCCATCCATCAATCCAACCATCCATCCATCCATCCATCTATCCATCTATCGATTCATCTTTCTATATCTCTTATCTATCTTTCCACCAATATCTATCTTTCCCACCAATATCTATCTATCTATCTTTCTATCTATCTATCTGTCTGTCTGTCTGTCTGTCTGTCTATCAATCCAACCATCCATCCATCCATCCATCCATCCATCTTTTCACCAATATATATCTTTCTATCTATTCATCCATCCATCCATCCATCCAACTTTTCACCAATATCTATCCATCTATCAAGCTGTCTATCTATCTGTCTATCTATCTATCTATCTATCTATCTATCTATCTATCTATCTATCTATCTATCTATCTATCTATCTATCTATCTATCTATCTATCTATCTATCTATCTATCTATCTATCTATCTATCTATCTATCTATCTATCTATCCATCTATCTTTCTATCTATCTATCTATCTATCTATCTTTCTATCTATCTATCTATCTATCTATCTATCTATTCTCTATCTATCTATCATTCTATCTCTCTAGCTATCCATCAATCTATTCATCAGTCTATCCATCATCTATCAATCTGATATAATGTATCTCTTTGTCTCTAAAACCTTTCTGAGTAGATATGAATGGCATTTTGAACTGAAATTGATATTAATTTTTGATTCTAGTTAAAGAGAGATTACTAGATAATCTGAAATATTTTTTCTTCCACAAATATACAAATCACAAATCTAAGAGAAAATTTGGACAATAAAAAACTATCTGTTACTAATTATCAAAAGTTTACTTTTGATTAAGAAAGGTTTAGCTAGTTGGCAATTCTAACATCCCTCTAGGGGTATATTACAAAATGGGGACTTGGTTTAATTAACCAATCAGACTTTTAACTTCCCACAAGCCCCAAAAAATTATTTTAAAAAAATGATAGAAATTGACAAAACTTTTCAAATTGATATCAAATGAAAGAAAATCATCAGTAAATTGAATTATGTAAAAAATTAGACAGAAATAATATTAGGATTTCTGTTGTTGTTGTTGTTAAAAGAGGCTGGATGTTTGCATAATTCATGAATGGCAGCCATTTTGAACTTTTAGCACAACATGAACATGTTGACAGATAAGACATCTCAAAGGTAATTCTTGTTTCTTTTCTTCATCAAACATTACAAGTATGTTCATTTTATCACTGTATTTCAATAAAAGATATGTATTATGTAATTGGGGGAGATTTCAATTAAGTTATGTAAGTCAATTAAGATGTGTAAGTGATTGTCTGGTCCAATACACAAACACTGGTTTTAAATGGTGTGAACAACTTGATAACCAGTTATACTGTAAAAGGTGTTTAATTTCTTAGTAGTTTTTTTTATTTAATTGTGTTTTTTTTTTATTATTATTTACTTTTCTGTTGCAAGGGAAACTGGTGTAAAGCCTCACTTTGGCATATTATTGTATAATTATTTTCTCAAGGGGGATTTGTTAATATCAAAAAAGTAAATAATTTCAATTTAAGGTAAATGATGTCTTGATTTCTGGTGCTAAATGCTAAGTAGAAGTGTGATTGTATATTGCCAGCTGATGGAATGTGGTTAAAGCTGAAGAGTTACTCCACCCTTCACTCACTAAAGGAATAATCTGAACTAAAACTTCTGAAATGATAGAACTTAAACAGTAAGTTGCTTTGTTGATTTTTTTTAGAATAAAAGTTGTATGTTTATGTTCAACTAAAAAGTATACAAATAAAAATTTGCTAGCTATGATGAACATTTTTTAATGTGTGTGCAATTAGTACAATGCAAAAATACATGAAAAATTTAATAGGAAAAATATGACATAAGAGAGAAATTGATTGATTGAATGCCACTTTAAACAGTATTTCAGTCATATCGCAGCCGGTGGAGCACCTAACAATGGATTCCTGGTATTTCTCACACCAGTACTGCCACTACATTCTTTCCTAGCCTCCAGCTGCTATCCCACTTAGGTTTATGATTATCCACCCATTGATGAGAGACAAATGTCGGAAAGAATATGTGCAGCCGCCGGGGATTGAACCCATGACATGGGCTATTGACTGCGCTAAGACAGCAAACGATATAAGAGAGAGACAAACTGTCCTAGAATTATGTTTATAAAAAGAAAGTTTTTGAAATTTCTTTTTGATTTTGTTTAGATGATATTTTCAGAAACAACTGACATTAACCAATTCTTTTTGTCCCCCCCCCCCAAGAGGATAACACGATAAAGGGTCGAAAGACTCTTATTTCCATCGTGGTCCTAACTAATACAAGATCTTATCATGCACATATAGAGAGAGGCAATGGATTCTAACCCATGCTACCCACTTTTACAGCTTGGTGGACTGGGGCTCTGTAAAGTGTCCTGCCCAAATACACTACCGGCCTCCGGTGGGGCTCGAACCCGCAACCACCAGATTACGAGTCGACCACGCTAACCTCCCAGCCAACTAGCCAGACAACTAGCCATCTTTATTAACCACAATGCTTTATCTCAAAAACGAAAAAAATATCAAACTTTCACTAAACATGAATGTAATTTATAACATCTTCCAATTTGGACTTGTTTAAAATTTTGGTGTTTGGTTTGGGTCAAGAGGTTAAGGCTTTAACCATTAACCCCACAAGAAAATTTAGACTGGTCCAAATTGAAAGGAGTTGCAGAGGACATTTTAATGTTTGTGAAATTTTAGATTTTTTCAAATTTCTGGTAGAAAACATTGTGTAAAAGAGAGAAATTACTTGTAATAAGCAATTTCCTCATTTAACACATTGTTTTCTCAGTTGTTTTGTCCTGAGGAGCGTCCAAAGGCGTCACTGTGTCGGAATGGGTTCATTAAAGCCATTTTTCAAGTCTATCCAGATAAACTCCTATCATGTCTGTGTTGGTAATTAATTAATATCAAACATCAATTATACCCCTGCTTCAAAGAAGAGGGGGGTTATACTGGTTTACCTTTGTCCATCCTTCCATCCGTCTGCCCGTGTCCAATAGATTTTGTCACATTTTCAGACATAAGGTGGTATAATGGTATATTTTCATCACATTTTTCTCAGCAACTGTTGAAAGCATCAACTTGAAACTTGATGTGAATGTTCAGATGGTGCTTACCAATTATAGGTCTGCACAATATCACATGTTTAAAGATCCAGTTTATTTTTCGGAAATTTATTGGGATAGCGGTATATTTTTATTGTTTATAATATTGTATTTCAGTCATAGTGTGGCGGCTTGATCATGTAACCAAGGATTCCTGGTATTTCTCACACCAGTACTACCACTATATCCTTTCTGAGCACCAGCTATCCCACTTAGGTTTACGATTATCCATCCTTTTGCAGGTGACACATATTTGCTGCAACCCGCAATTTAACCCAGGACCTCATGATTGAGTCTTATGGGCTATCAACTGTGCTATAGCTGTGGCCTTGTCAGATGCAAAAAATTGACAGTGATATTTGTTTCATAATTTTAGGTATTGATATGAAACTTAGAATATATGTTTTGTTAAAATATCAATTTAAAGCATTAAAGCCATATCTTCCCTCAAAACACACTATTAACCCATGTCATGCTGTATAAACTACCTTACTGAATTGCTGTAAGATCAAAGGGCTGAAATCACTGATAGAACTTGATGGTGAAAATCAATATTTCTTTTAGAAATCAATTTCAAAAACAAATCTGGCAGAAAAAAAAATGAGCAGGAGGTGTACACCAAGATAACACTGCACTTACATGCAGGCTGATCTTGGTCTACACCTCCTGTCAAAAACAGAATATTCCGGGTTCAGCATGACAAGTGTTAAATTAATTAAAAAAAATATACACCAGGCTTAAAAGCATAAATAAATATGACAATTGATATTATAAGATCAACATAATTCTACGCAGTAAGCTTACAACTCATGAAAGAAGTTACAATATTTTAAAATGTGACCCGCCAAAATTTAAGGTTTGTTTACAATAAAATATGACGTCAGTGATGACGTTTTATCTTTTGCTAGTCATTCAAATGACTAGCTGGGTCATGAAGATTAACGAAATCATCTATAAAGTTCATTCATCAGCGCCTGCGCATATAACAGTCAATGCCGAAGATTAGCGAAGATTTCTGGTGAATTGTCTGGTGCATTCGTCTCGATTTCAAAATGTAAACAAACACTAATTGAAATCCACAAGAAAAACACAAAATACTCTTTCTAGAGAACATCACTTAAAACCTGCTTTTGCATATTGATATTAAGAAAGCTTGTGTTTGCTTTAGTGATCAAATAAGCGATAGATTATTTCAACTATTTTTTTCTTCCTTGGAGAGCAGATATGGCTCTAAGTAGGATAATTCTGAACTTATGTTTAGCTATGCTATTTTTTTAGTTGTGATGCTGGGCAATAACAGTTTAGAAATCTTGAGTAAAAAGATGCATAATACTTTCAATCTATACTATCAAGAGAGGCAACTCTAAATGCATAATATCTATTTTGATTTATTGATTAATTATTTAGGGTTTTACATCCCCTGAACAAATGAGATCACATGAAGACAGGGCCTCCATAAGGTAAAGTCTGATCAGAATATCTGCAGAAGTTGCAATCCATTATTTTTTAAGATATTTTGTGAAACTTGGTATATATGTTTACTATTATCTGAGAAGTTCATGCCATTAATGGAGGTAACACTAAGAAATTTTGTAAAAAATATGTCCCCTTTTCAATTAGGAATATTATCAGATGAGCCTGGCACCCACACATGAGGCTTTTGCTGAAATTAATAAGTAGATATACTGATAAAATCAATATTGAATATAAATCCAATAATTGATAATTGAAAGTATCAGTTGCATTAATATTTGGAGTTTCAGAGAAATGTTTTTGTTATATTGTAGTGACTGGTGACCTAATCACAGCTCCTTGTGGATTCTCCCGCTAGAACAGTCAAAACATAACTTCAAAGCCATCAGCAGCTCATCCCTATTAAACTGGCAGCTTAGTGTGAGACAAATGAAGCCAGCCACATTGATATTTATAAAATGTAGGAGAGAGTGTTTGTTGAGCCTGGATTGGAAATAACAACCCAAGGATAGAGAGCACAGGGTGTTAAAGAATGATCAAACTGATACAATCCACTAAAAACTTTACAGGATTATTGTTGTTTCTTAAATATTTTGTGTTTTTTTTAACTAAATTGTGATTTCAATAAGTGCTTCTTAACCCATTCCCACACAATGATGCTTTTAGAAGCACCCAATGAAAAACAATTTGGAAAACATTGTGGAAAATCAAGGAATTGCTTGTAACAAGCAATTTCTTCATTTTTCACAATGTTTTCTACACAGAAAGTTTAAAATATCTTAAATTTTAAAGACATCAAATTGTTGTCTGCAACTCCTTTGAATTTGGACCTGTCAAAAATTTTGATTCATCATCATATATTCACCATATATTGTAGCTTCGGTTAATTAAATGATTGCTTTTCCAATTGTTTTATGCTGTTTAATTGCTGTATCAACACAGCTGTGGTAATAAGATTTTAACCCTAGTCCTACTGTATATTTATCTTTTTTCCATTATATTTTAAAAGTTTGACATAATTTGATCAATGTTGGGTTTGAAGATTTTCTCAACACTATGACAGCAAGCAGGTAGTGTAAGCTAAGATCAGATTTATTTGTGCAGTCTGATCTTAGTCAACACACTTGCCAAAGCCCACATTAAAGCAGCAATATTCCAGGATCAACATGACAAGAGATAAAATAATCTTTTTGCATTCTAGAAATTTGCAGCTTATTGGCAGCTTAACTGCAGCTTCCTCGAAACCCAGCTCCCTGTTATCATCAAACGCAGCTCTGCGCTTTTAAAACTCAGCCCTGCATTTTGATGCGCAGCTCTGCGTTTAAAAAATGCAGCTACCATATATTTACGCAGCTCTGCGTTTTTCATCCATCAAGCTGGATAAAAGCTGCGTAAAAGCCGGCTAATAGCCGGCTAAAAGCCGGCGGTATTGGCACCTGCGTAAAAGCTGCGTTTACGCAGCTTATACGCAGGTTTTGAAAAAATAAAGGCAATTTTTTGTAAAGTCTGAATTTTCTGCGTTAAAGCTGCATTTACGCAGCTTTAAAGCAGAAAATGCGCAGCTTTTGAGATTATTTGAGATAAAATTCCATGTAAGCTGCGTTTACGCAGCTCTGGGTAAAAGCTAGCTATTACGCAGGTGCCAATACCGCCGGCTTTTAGCCGGCTAAAAGCCGGCTTTTACGCAGCGTAAAAGCCGGCTTTTAGCTTGATATTTTTCGCATGGGAATGATGCTTTTTGATGCCCCTCAAGAAAAACAATTGGTAAAGCATTATGAAAAATGAAGAAATTACTTGCAACAAGCTATTTCTTTATTTTCTACAATGTTTTCTTACCAGAGAGTTGAAAAAAATTAAAATTTTACATTGTCATCTGCAACTTGTTTAACTTTGGACCAGTCTAAAATTTTGTCATGACATAATGTGCAAATGTGAATTAGGAACTTGTAAGACATGTGGAAAGTGCTGACCCTGGTCAAACTTGGTGTGATGTACTGTTTTACCATGTTGGAACTTTATGCTTTTACTCCTTAAACACACAATTCCTCTTTATAACAAGTTGAGAAAAATTATGAATAATGTCGTGAGAAAAGAAGCAAATGCTTAAAACAAGTATTTTCTTCTTTTCCCACAATAGTGCCTTCTCTATTTAACACTCATTAAACACTCAACCTTAACAAACTTTTGAATATTGTTTTCCAAATTTTTCAGTTTTTGATCAGTCTAAAAATTTGTTGTCTAATTATTGATCGCCCTGCCTATTGACTTTACTGGCCCCGCCCACTGACTCCTAATGGAAAGTCTACTTTGATTTTAATCGGTGTTATTTTGCAAAATAATGTGACTAGTGACTTGTAAGAGAAAAAATACAATGGTTGATTGGTGATGGAAATATGGTAACTAGAGCTTGAATAAGCTAGTTGTTATGTTAAAGTTACCAAACCAACAAAAATGCTTCATATAATTGACGGCCTTTAGTTCTAAGTTTGGTAACTTAAACCATTACCAGACGGCAACATTTTAGACTGGTCCAATTTGAAAGGAGTTGCAGACGACAGTTTATAGTTCATGAAATTTTAGATTTTTTCAACTTTCTTGGTAGAAAACATTGTGTAAATGAAGAAATTGCCTGTACCAAGGAATTACTTCATTTTACACAATGTTTTCCAAAGACTTTTTTCTTCAGGGGCATCAAAAAGACAAAAAAAACTTGTTGGGTAGAAAACATTGTGTAAAACGAAAAAATTGCTTATTGAAAGCAATATATTCATGTATTCATGTTACAATTTTTTTCCCAATTGTTTATCTTGAATGGTGTTCAAAAGCATCATTGTGTGGGAATGGGTTAATGCCTCTCAATATGAAAGCTTTGGAAAACATTGTGGAAAATGCAGAAATTTCTTTTTACAAGCAATTTCTTCATTATCCACAATGAATTCTGCCCCAAAAGACAAAGATTTTAAAGATTTCATCAACTTAAAATTGTCTTGTGCAACTCCTTCGAATTTGGATTAGTCTAAAATTTTCTTGTGTGGGAATTGGTTAAAGGCCATAACTCCTGTTGTATCTTGCACCAGTACAGCATCATTTGATCCAAGCTACCACCTGCTCATCCCACTATGTCTCAATACTTAACCCATTACCAGATGGCAGAATTTTAGACTGGTCCAAATTGATAGAAGTTGCAGACAAAAATTTTAAGTTTATGAAATTTTAGGTATTTAGCTCACCTGAGCACAAAGTGCAAGGTGAGCTTTTGTGATCGGTCGTTGTCCGTCGTCCGTCTGTCCGTCAACAATTTCTTTCAAAATCTTCTTCTCCTAAACCAGTAGGCCAATCAAGCTGAAACTTTGCAGGGATGTTCCTTGGGTGAAGTTCTACAAAAGTTGTTAAAAGAATTTAATTCCGTCAAAAACTCTGGTTGCCACAGCATTTAAAAATGGGAATCTTTAGTAGATCTTTAAAAATCTTTTCCTCCTCAACCAGTAGGCCAATCAAGCTGAAACTTTGCAGGGATGTTCCTTGGGTGAAGTTCTATGAAAGTTGTTAAAAGAATTTAATTCCGTGAAAAACTCTTGTAACTGCGGCATATGAAAATTGGAAATTTTAGAAAATCTTTGTTGTCTTTTTTTTCACAGACTACAAGGCCAAAGGCATTTATATTTTACCTAGAACTTAATCATATTGTTCTCTACCAAGTTTTTAAATATTTAATCTCATGGGTCAAAAATGGCCCCGCTCTTGAGGTCCGAAGTTTGGAGAAGTGCTTAATTAGAGAAATTTCAAAAGACTTCTATTAAACTATAAGGTCTAGGATATTCATATTTGGTATGTAGCATAACTAGATGGTTTTGTACTATATCACCAAAAAATGTCTTCCTCAGATCAAAAACGGCCCTGCACTAGGGGTCCAAAATTTGGAAAAACGCAAAATTTGAGTATGCAAAAAAAAAAATCTTCATTTTAAGGAGGAGGGCATTTATATTTTGAGTGTAGCATAGCATGACTGTTATCTATCAGTTTTGATTAAATTATACCTGTAGGTTAATAAACACCCCATCCCTGGGTGTCCAAAGTTTGTAAAAATGCTCAATTAGACCATGTTCAAAAAGTCTTTTCCTCCCAATCTACAAAGTCTAAGGCATTCATATTTTGTATAAAGCATATCCAGATGTTTGTCTACCATGTTAGCTAAAATCTTAGCCCTGGGATAAAACATGGCAGTGCCCCAGAGGTAAAATTTTTTGGAAAACACCCAATTAGAGCAACATCAAAAGTCTTCTCCTGAAATATAAGGTGATGGGCATACATATTTGGTATGTAGCATGACTAAATAATTTTGTACTATGTAACAGGAAAATTTGCTCTTAGAATAAAAAATGTCTCTGCTCCTGGGGTCGAAAATTGCGTAAATTGCATTGAAAGATTTCTTCTTAAATATAGGTTCTAGAGCATTTACATTAAAAACATTGGATAACATTATTGTTATCTACCATATTTATATCCTTTGGACAAACATGGCCCTTCCCAAGGCATCCAATGATATGAAAAATTCTCAATAAGAGCATGTTCAAATATCTTCCACTCCTCATGTATAAGTTGTAATGCATTCATATTTTGATTTATAGTACATCCAGATTGTTCTCTACCAAGGTTGCTAAAATTACACCCATGGAAGTTTCAGACAGTAATTAGAGTTTGATTGAAATCTAAATACAAAGAATTTCAGGTAGAAAACACTGTGAGAAATGGATAAATTGCTTGTCACTTCCTTTCTCAATATGTTTTTTTTCAAACCTGAGTGTGACAAACTCTTGGATAGGTTGGTAATGGATTACACTATAAAGCCAAAGGAATTCATTCTTATTGTAAAGCATTACTGGATTGTTTTGTACAAAGCCCAAAATCTTATATTTGTTTTATTTATTTTGCTCAAGTTGTGTCTTTTTTTTTAATAAAAAGTACTGTAATTTGCAGATGCCTCAGGTGAGCGATTTAGGACCATCATGGTCCTCTTGTTTCATATTCCTTGGTAGAAAACGTAGTGGAAAAATTTACGTAATGTTTTCCAAATAGTTTTTCTTAAGGGATGTCATAATGTGTCACTGTGAATGGATTAACATTCACCCATTTGTGAGAGACTAATGAGGTATGTAACTGATGTTGCGCCAGACAATTGATGCATCCCAAGTACTGTTGAAAAACAAATTTAACCCTTCCAAGAAATCAACAAAGTCTCATTCTGCACAAAAACTTCATGCTAAGGGGCCATTTTGTATCATTTGCATATAAGTTATGGGCAAAAGATGCAATATGTGAAAAGACTGATAGCCTTGCTTATGTGCATCAGGAACCAAAATATAACTGAAGTACTGTTGGAAGTGGTGTTAACCCATTACCGCTCAATTACACATTTTGATGCTCCTCTAAAATAATACCAAGGAAAATATTATGGGAAAAAGAGAAATGGCTTGTAACAAACCATTTCATTTGCTCCCACAATGTTTTCTACCATTTTTAGTCATTATTTTTTTTCATTTTACACACACTTTGAAATGTTATCTGCAACTTCTTTAATTTTGACCTGTTCATGTTTTTGGTAAACACAATCCACGTTGTATGTTTTGTAGATGGAAGTTAAACCCTAAAATGAAAGCATTACAAACACAGCCTACAGTCAGTCCCACCCTCATACATCATATACAGAGACATGATGTGAAAATTGTACCCAACATTCAGGTATGCTGTTTTTAACCCTTGTCATGCTGAATATAGTCCCTATTAGAATTGCATAAAAAATCATAGGACTGAAGGCTCTGGTAGTAGGTATTGTTCAGTTGTCAATACTTCTTTTAAAATAAATTTAACAACTCTAGTTTCAAAAGGACAGGCCGCCGTCATAATGTAGTCGATAGTGCACCAGACTCCAAATCTTCAATCATGGTTTCGATCCCAAGGTGCAGTGCATGTTCCTTCCAACATTTGTCTCTCACCAATAGGTGGATAATCGTAAACCTAAATGGGATACCAGCTGGAGGCTAGGAACAGATGTAGTGGTAGTACCGGTGTGAGAAATACCAGGAATCCATCGTTAAGTGCTCCAGCCGCCACGATATGACTTAAATACTGTTAAAAGTGGTGTTAAACCTATTCAATCAATCAATCAATTCAAAAGGACAGACAGGAGGTGTAGACTTAGATCAGACTGCACTTATGTGCGGTCTGATCTTTATCTATACCTCCTGCTAAAACTGGATTATTCCGGGCTCAGCATTGTAAGGGTAAATTCAGTTATGTTAGTAATTCTAATAAGATAGCAAAAATACATATACAGGAAGAAGATATTATTTGATCTATTGCCACACAACAAAATTTTAAAATGGTCTGAACTGTAAGAATTTACAGATAATTTGAATTACATGTTTTTGGATTTGAAAATGTTTTGTCCTTTTGGAAAGGACAATGGGGATAATGAAGAAATTGCTAATTTTACACAACATTTTCAAATGTTTTTTTCTTGATGGATATAAAAAATGGGATTGTGTGGGAATGGGTTGAGAGATGAAGATATGTTTTCAGATTGCTTTTCCTGAATTGCAGATTTTAAGGTCACCTGACCAAAGGTCATGGTGACCTATTGCGATTGTGTTTTGTCCCTCGTTGTGCGTTGTGCCTCGTGCATTGTGCCTTGTGCCTTAACTTTTTACATTTTTGACTTCTTCTTAAGAATCCTTGGACGGATTTCAATCAAACTTGGCAGGAAGAATCCTTATGGGAAGGTGCTTCAGATTTGTACACATCATGGAGTTATCTCCCCTTGGGGCTCCATAAGGGGCCAAAAAGGGTACATCTTTAGAAATCTACTTGTCACAACGCTGTACACACGCTCATTTACCCACCATGAACACACAGGACGCACATCGTCAGCTTGTATCTAATGCTAAATTTAGAAAGTCAAATGAGAAACAATTTTTTCGAGTACAGAATAATTATCATATATGATTTCAAAATGTAATTTAAGATTTAAACTTTAAGTAAGAATAAAGTCAAAGAATCAAAGTTAACAAATTCACATAAGTATATTATCAAATAAAAACCTTGACATATCTGTAATGATAGAGGCGTTCTTAGTCTGTACAAGTTTATTTGAACAGTGAATGACCAAGAGTGTGTGTGTGTATTTCCATTTATTTATCGTCGCTACCGTAGCACATGCCCATATGAGCAACGCCCCCAGAAGACGGTTAGTTGTCACGGGGGATAGTGCAAGAATACAGGTCAAAACTACTGAGAGCCCCGCCTGGTTCTTTAACGTGCTTGATGGATAGCATCGGGGCCTTGGTTTAACGTCTCATCCGAAAGACAATTAGTTAGTTAGTTGATATTGTCAGCCCAGGGCTCGCACCGGTGATCTTGAGGTTTGAAGTCAAGTGCTCTACCAACTGAGCTAATCGGGCTGACAATAAACAAGACCATCCTACAGCCATCTTATATAGCTGTTCTCAGAAACAGGTGAGAAGTGGCTAAGCCGGATTAAATTAGTTGCATCTTTGCCTAAAGACACATCAAAAGGAAGTACAGATTGTTTGGCTGCCAAACCATTAGGCTTATAACACATGTCAAGCGGAGTGTGTTTTCGCAGCTGATTATTGATCTGTTGTATGTTTGTTAATACCTAATAAGAACTTGAAACAAAGAAATATTTTTCACAGTTTTCTTATACATAAATTAAATCCACATCTGAGACAGAATAATGCATATTTTTCAAATCTATTTGACCCTTTACCTATGGCATAATATCTTCCCTGGTCTTCAAAGACTTTGGACTCCAAAGTTTTAACAACTTTCTGTACAAAATCAAATGAGTTTTACAAGTATTAAAGTGAAAAGATAGTTTACGGACCTTAAGAATTGTACCAACAAGAAGGAAAGCTAATATGACAGTTACTCCCATAGTTACAAACAGAAGTACATTTCCAAATGAAAACCAATTTGATTGAAGGTTTATCTGGCCATCTAGAAGTGGTTCAACAAGTGACTGAAAAACCGTAGAATCCGCTTTTGCTGCTTCAGCCATTTTCTTTAAGCTCAGATGCCTTTTTGCGTCTGCAGCTATAACATTATGCATATCATGCTGATAAAGATTTAATTTTGGTAGAGACACATTGACAACCATTTGGGAAAGCGTATTAGCTAAGACATTTTCTATTTTTGTTGTATCAAAGAAATGTTGTAGTACAGCCAAATTGACTGGATGAACCTTTGTAGTAACATTATCTGAGTGTTTACAAGAACCAAACCTAAGAGCTTTAAAATGTTGAGGAGTAGATACAGAACACTTACATGGAACGTTGACAATACAAGAATCACAGCCTCATTCTATAGGTGGTCATATAATTTAAAGATAACAGAGGAGTCTTATACACCATGAGCATGTTTGGTTCCAGTTGCTGAATATGAGGGGTAATCACATTGGTTAAATATCTAAAGTTACAAAGTGATTTAGCTTGAGTGACATCATTGGCAAAAAAAGCAAGAATATATGACTTTGACGTAACTGGTGACATAACAATATCTACCCTAAAGTTTTTACCCTGACAGGGAGAGAAATCAAAGTTATTTCCAGCAAAGTAAAATTGATTATCATGAAGTAAGCTGGCATGTCTAATAGCTGAGTAGCATGTTGTGATTTACTATTCAATGGAATTGGCATTGTTATGATCTGAAACAGTTCAAGAGGTTCTTTATAGAATGAAATTGGTAGTTCAGGGTGATGAAAATTTTAGATCCGTTTCTAGCAAAAAGAAATGAAAAATCAGAGTACACATGATTTATATTTTTGATGTTTAAATGAAACCCATGGAATTTTAACAATAAGAGATGTTGGATATCTTGTATGGTTGAAGAAATGACATGTTTAGAGATTAATAAAGAGGATAGTTTACCATTGGCAAGATCAGATATTCCCAGTCTTAACTCGTCAAACTGATGACCTAGTTTTGAGCTGGTTCGTAAATGATCTTCCATTGTTGACTGTTTGCTCTAAATTGACGGTAGTAGTGTGAAGCTGCTTATGTATGTATTTTATAGCTAACAGTTTATCCTGAATGCCCTCCATAAGGTTATCCTTTCTAGCATTAGTAGTGGTAATGACAGATTCTAGTTGTTTTTCTTGGTGCACAAGAGACTTAGCTAAATTGTTAGTGATACTATTCAACTTATTCATATGATTGGCTAAAATATTTACGTCATCCATGGTAGCCGTTCCAAACAAGCCACGTGATAACTTTCCAACAAATGGCAGAAAGGAATGTTTACTTCTGGACCGCTTGAATGAAACATCGGGTATCATCTCCTTAATAAATTGATTGGTCTCATTTAATTTTGCTGACGTTTCAAATTAAATACTATCATTTTGAGTCATGACATGTTCTATTAATGCACAAGTGACATTATCTTTTTTACAAGGTGGGTTTCGTATATGTTTGATTGGAGTTGGCAAATTCAGTTCATATGTGTGATACCAATAGTCAGTAGCCATTTATATAGGCTCCCTTTGCTTGAACACTACACCATAGTTAATTCTTTGAATGAGCTTCTTGGAAGAACAGGGTTGAGCCAGGGTAAGCAGCATAAGGATAATGAATACCCATCCAGCACTCCAGAACCCTGAAAGTGAGAAGAGAAGGGTGAGTCCTTGCAGTGTGACAACTAAGAGAGGTTGCTTTCACTGGAAGAAAATCACATTCAGGATACGGAAGATAATAACTCATAATATCAAGGGGAAATGTGAATTATATATTGTAACCCATTATCAGCAATACAATTTTAAACTGTTTCAAATTGACAGCAGTTGCAGCTATCTATCTCAAGTTGGTGTAATTTAGAAAATCTTTGCCTTTTAGGTCTGGGATAAAACCATTGTGGACAATGAAGAAACTGCTTGTAACATGCTATTTCTTCATTGTCAACAATGTTTTCCAAAGCTTTTTTTTTTGAGATGCTAAAAAGCCCGATTGAGTAGGAATAGGTTAAGCATCAGATGGTTGTACTTAATTTGACATGCTTACTTTCAAATTCAAAGCTGAAATTGTAACAAGTGTGTTGTTTAAACTTACAGCTTTGCCCATTCCCACACAATGACCTTTTTACACCCCTTCAGAAAACAGTATGGGAAACAAATGTTAAAAATGAAGCAATACTTTTTACCCAGAAATTTGAAAAAAAAAAAATCTTTGAATGGTCATCTTCAACTCCTTTCAATTTGAACTAGTCTAAATTTTGCCATCTAGTAATAGGTCAAAAATGGTAATATAAACTCTAAAATCAAGGATGGTACCTAAAAATTAATTTTCATAGGAACTTTGTGATTTTTCATCTGAGGTTTATTACTAACCTCGATCCTTTAGAATGTTTCAGCCAAGGTTCAGGCATCTGCATACAAGAGTTATGCTCAAGATATTCAGGACCTTCAGTCCTTTGATCTTGTATTCATGGAGGTATGAAGCTGAAACATTAATCACACTGTATGAGGCCATGGTTCAACTTTACAATTTTCAAAGATCATGTATGGTACAAGAATTGTATTATAACCAAGTTTCCAAAAGGAAAACCTGGTTAATATCCCCGCCGTTTTGGTGAAGGGGATATAGTAATGGTCTCCATCCATCATTCTGTCACTAAGCTTGTCTGGAGCTTATCTCCTAAAGTATACAACTTGAAACTTCACAGGTGGATAGATCTCATTAAGGAGAAGTGCAGTGCACAAGAACCACAACTCTTGCTTGCATAATTGTTGAGTTATTGCCCTTTCTTGTTTTAAAGACTAAGATTGTGTCCGGAGCATATCTCTTAAAGTTTAATAGCTATTAACTTGAAACTTCATGCACACAACTCCTCCTACAATTCTTCATGGATTATAATTGAATTGTCACAAAATGTTCACCTTCATGTGACCTAGCACATTTTATCAGTGTTCCGTGATTTTATGCTTTGTCATGCAAAAGGGAGACTTATTGTCAAAATTACTGTGTGCATAACCACTCCCACAATTCTTGATGGATTTCAACAAAATTTCACCAAATATTTGTCTTCATGAACTGGCTCATATTGATGGTTCAGCTCAAAACAGTTGTAACTTCCTATATGTTTATAGGCAGTTACAACTGCTTTGGGCTGAACCACCAATGTTATCCTTGTTTTGTGAGTCATTGCTGCATCATGCAAAAAATAGACTTAGTTTGAACATTCTTGTATGCATAACTTCTCTTACAATTCTTAACAGATTTTGGTGAAGCCTTGAAAACCTGGTTTTATGTCTATTTTGTCTCTCAGTAATCTTTACAATAGATTTTTCAACACCCCTTAACAATTTACAAAAAGTATTTGATAATAAAAATTTGAAGACAAGCCCCTTTAGGCATTTATGCACCCCTTTTGTTCAGTAAAAACTCAGGTAAGCAATCTTTGGCCATCTTTGCTCACTTGGTTTGAAATGTTATCTACATTTTTGAATAACTTTGAGTTGGACAGACCAAGTTTAAGTTAATAATTCAAATAATTATACCCCCCATAACGAAGTAATGGGGGGGTATACTGGAATCAGGTTGTCCGTCCGTCTGTCTGTCTGTCCGTCCGTCCGTGGACATAATTTTGTGTCCTCTTCTCCTCCCACATTTTTTGACCAATTTTGCTGAAATTTTATCAGGTTGTTTCCTATCATATGAAGTTGTGCACCTGCAATTTTCATCTTGATCCAGTCGTTAGTTTCAGAGTTATGCCATTTTGAACTTTTTAATGGGGGGGGGGGAGTAGTCAAAATTTAAAATTGCAAAACTCAGTAACCATAAGGGGAGTTACCAAATTTGGTAAGTAACATCATCTTGTTGACCTTTACAAAATATCGAACAGTTTATTTCCTGAGGTCAAATTTGACCCCACCCCCCGGGGGTAAAAATTTAACATAGGCTCATATTGACTTTTCGTGGATATAATTTTGTGTCATCATCTCCTCACACAGTTTTCTTTAACATAGGCTCATATTGACCAACCTTTCCTAATCAGTCAACTCTAGCAACAAACACAAAATCAGAAAGAGGTGGAGGGTTGGCAATGTTCATCCACCACGACATGCATGTGATTAAACAGCTTCAAATTCCACTCCTTCATAGAAAAGCCTTTTTAGCGGTGTGGGGGGTATTCTCGTCAGCCCTTGAGGGCGACAGCTCTAGTTTTAATAAAGAATTTTTCAAATCTTACTGATATCTTTGAATTATCTTTTTTTTCAGAAAATGGATGGAGACAAGGTACTTTTCATCAATGGGGAGTCTGCAGAATTTGACCACATTATTCTGTGTACAGGTTACCAGATTGATCTCCCTTTTCTTGATGAAGATGTGAGAGTTCGTGTTCTTGATCCAGACACAAACAAAATAAAGGTATAGGATCTTTCAAAATAATGTCATCCAGTATATTTGCCTGATAAAGAAAGTATTTTTTGTTTTCATTGATGTATGAACCAAAAAACTTAATCACATTCTATGAATACACAAAGTACACTCATACATTAGTGTGATTTAGTTTTTAGGTTAATGTCGAAAGAAAAATAAAGGTATTGTCTTCGCTTCTTTTAAGTTTATGCCAGCAAGCAAAACAAAGCTAATTTATGGATCTAGTTTATTGGCAAGCATGCAAAATATACTAAGAAAAAAGTTTAGCAATTTTTTTTTCGACCTACATTATTTTTCAACGTAAATGTATAAACCTTATAAAATCAGTCTCGTTTGCAATTTTTAAAAGCTAACTAACTAATTATGCATTAAGAGCACGTTTTCCTTGCTTCAAAAGGCTGTCTGACGCAATTTTGCTGCAAAAACGAACTGCACGTGCTTCCACATGTACGTGAAGTCTATATCCACAATATCTATCCCAGTTTATTGGTTATCATCAATAACGAGATAACTCATTATAACTTTCAAAATAATTCAAATGGGACATTGCCAAGGGCTTAACTTAGACCAATGGAATGTAGCCATCCGTATGCTGGCTGGTGGTATGATGGTAAAAGAGGTGGCTCAACATTTTGGCGTGAGCCAAAGTTCCATTTCAAGATTTAGAACAAAGTATCATCAATTAGGCACAGTCAAAGACCGGCCACCTTCAGGCAGGCCACCTAAGACTACCCAACGTGAGGACAATTACATCGTGACACGTTCACGGCGTAATCGCTTCCTCAATAGCACTCGTATAGCTGGTTTGGTCCGAAATGCAATGGGAACACAGGTCTGTGCTCATACTGTAAGAAACAGACTTCGTTCGGCACATTTACACGCACGTAGACCTTATATTGGCATTCCTTTGACACGTGCACACAGACATGCAAGATTGTATTAGACAAGGGTACACCGTCGATGGCCAAGACGAATGTGGAATCAGGTCCTTTTAATTTGATGTTTGAGGATGGCAGGGTACGTGCTTGGAGGCGTGATGGTGAAAGGATGGATCCCGCCAACATAATTCAACATGACCGTTTTGGAGGCGGCAGCGTCATTGTTTGGGGTGGTATATCATACCGGGGCAAGACTGACTTGGTAGCTATTCAGGTAAACTTAAATGCCGTTCGATACTGCACCGAAATTGTCCAGCCAGTGGTATTGCCGTTCTTGCGTCAAGGGCTTGCTACCATTTTTCAGCAAGATAATGCCCGCCCACATGTCGCTCGGCACACCTTGGACCTTTTACAGACTAATAATGTTGATGTGTTGGATTGGCCAGCCAAATCACTGGATCTGTCTTTGATCGAACACCTTTGGGACCATCTGGGTAGGAGAGTAAGAGACAGGAATGACGTTAATAATGTTAGAGACCTGGAACATGTTCAGTGTCAGGAATGGGGCCGTATCCCTATGGCCATTAAGTGTAGGCTCCTTTTCAGCATGAGAAGACGATGTGATGCCGTTATTGGCGCAAACGGTGGATACACAAGATATTAAATTGTTACTTTTACTTCCCTACCCCTGCCATGTTTGACGCTGTACAACAAACACGTATGACCTTGAAATCATCTGATTTTTTAAAATACTGTGGCTAACACATAAAAGATCGATGTGTGGAAATATGGTTTGAATCCAAAGCTAGACACTGGAGAAATTGGCTGTAACGTACGAAATTGCTAAACTTCTTTCCCTCAGTATAGTTGCAAAATAGTTGCATGCTCAAAACTATGTTTATGGAAGTATAAAAAAAAAAAGTTTAACCAGCCAAAACACTTGAATCTAGGTAGACAGAATTTGAACCCACTACCACTCCAGACTTGTCCAATTCAAATATGTAGCAAACAACAAATTTTAGGATATGATAGTTGGGATTCTTTTCTCTTCTTGGGTGGAGAACATATGGATAATTAAGAAATTGCTTGTCCCAAGAAATTTCTTTGTTTCCCACAATGTTTTCCAAAGCCTTTGTTTCTTTGCTGTGTCCTAAAGCATCATTATGTGGGAATAGTTTAAACAGTAAATTTAAATGATCTTACAGGGTAAAAAAAAAAAAATTATGTATCAATTCACCAGGTGTTGTAATCAAAGAATATGTGTTATTTGAACCCGAACTAGAGGCCACTTTTAACAGAATTTCAGTCATATCACTGCTGCTGGAGCACCTAACAATGGGTTCCTAGTATTTCTACCACTACATCCTTTCTGAGCCTCCACCTGTTCATTCCCCATAGGTTTGTTTTCCCCCGAATGCTCGGAGACAAATGTTTCTCGGCAACCATAGGATCGAATCTTGGATCCCATGTTTAGGAGTCTGACGCACTACTGGACTATGGCTGCGGCCTTGGAGACAAGAAAGAAGTTGGAGACAACATTTCAAAATATAATTAACATATTACCAAACGATGAAATTTAAGACTAGTCCAAATTGAAGGGAGTTGCAGACGACAATTTGAAATTTTAGATTTTTTCAACTGTCCGTATCGAAAACATCATGTAGAATGCAGAAATTTTTTGTAACAAGTAATTTCTGCATTTTATATGATCTTTTCACAATTATTTTTCTTGAGGGGCATCCAAAAGGGTCTCTGTGTGGAAACGGGTTAAATAATTTCTTTATCCAGAAACAAATCAGTGAAGGTATGAGGAGGTTTTGAAGTGTATTGTAAGTATGTGTGATTTGTCACCTGTATCAGGTCATTACCAGACTACAACATATTTTAAGTGGGCCAAATTGAAGCATATAATGCGGACCATAAATCTAACAGCTTTAAAATCAAAGATCAAGGTCGGACTATCATTCAAAGGGTCCCGGGTTTGATCCCCGACGGCGGCAATACTCTTTCCGACATTTGTCTCCCACCAATGGGTAGATAATCGTAAACCCATGTGGGATAGCAGCTGGAGGCTAGGAAAGGGTGTAGTGGTAGTACTGGTGCGAGAAATACCAGGAATCCATTGTTAGGCGCTCCAGCCGCCGCAATATAACTGAAAGATTGTTAAAAGCGGCATTAAACCCCATTCAAACAAAGATCAAGTTTTAAATAGGATGGAAAATTTTTTTAGAAAAGAGGATGTTGCCTGAAACAAGCAATCATTCTCCTTTTCAACAAAGATCAAGTTTTAAATAGGATGGAAAACATTTTGAGAAAAGAGGAAATTGCTTGAAACAAGCAATTTCGCCTTGTCAACAATTTATACCTTTTGGTGTGTAAAGTCAAAGTTGTTAGATAATCCTTTCCTGTTTGATCCCTGGTTTTTACGTCCCTGTGTTTTTTATATTCAAGAAAACATTGTGGGTAAAGAAGACACAAGTAACAAGCAATTTCTTCTTTTTCCACACTATCTTCTAACATACTCAATGATTAAAAAGAAGCTCTAAACTGTCATCTGTAAAAACCTTAAAATTTGGACCAGTCTAAAATTAAAAAAAAAAAAAAAAAGGAAAGTGTTAAAACTTGATTTTATCTGATAAATTTTCGTTTGCTTTTTAGTTGTTCAAGAATGTGTTCAGCCCGGAGATTGGACCATCTCTAGCATTTGTCGGTTTTGTTCAGCCTGCTTCCGGCGGAGTGTTGACCATGTCTGAGATGCAGGCTCGATGGTTTGCAGAGGTTTGTAAAGGAAGAGTTAGATTGCCCCCAACCGAGGATCAATTACAAATTATGAAAGAGGAGGAGGTATATCGAACCTGTTCTATATATATATTTTTTCATTAAACACCTTTGTAAAGATATTCATTCAATTAAATTGTATACATTCCACACAGACAAAATTGGATACGTTAGAATAGAGTCCATATCTGATGGTGTCAAATACGGTTCCATGTAAGGCAGTCCATGATGACGTCATTTTCATTCTGTAAATGCAGTCATTATGCGAATAAACATAATCAGATGGTAAAGGAGAAAAGAGATCTTGTAGAAATATAGATATTTCTTTACTATATCATCAAACTTATTTTATAAACAAATGAGGCATATGATAAATGGAATACTATGTTATGATAGAGATACAACATCTTGTACTTATTGTGGAGGAAACTTTGATATTCCACTCAACCTTCGGACTCGTAAAATATCAAAATTTTCCTTTGCAGCTCAAAACAAATACTAGATGTTGTATCACTATCTTCCATTTGTGACCAACTGCTGTGACTCCAGGACACAGTGACATTGACCCAATTTTTAAAACTTTAACCGATAACTTAACTAAACCAAAACTTCAACCTTGCTTACATTTTCTGAATGCTTTTACATAGCCCCATCGTATATGACATGTGCACTCTTCAAAGGATTGGCTTTCATTTACAAGTTTGTACCATAATCTTATGACCTTGACCATTAACCTACCTTTCAAGAATTGAACCAAAAACTTTAACCTACCTTATACTTTGTGAATGCCTTTTACATAGCGAAATTATATTAAATTTGACCTATGCTCAAAAAAAAAAGATTGGCTTTCATTTACAACTCTGTACCACTGGCTTTCATTTACAACTCTGTACCATTGGCTTTCATTTACAACTCTGTACCATTGGCTTTCATTTACAACTCTGTACCATTGGCTTTCATTTACAACTCTGTACCATTGGCTTTCATTTACAACTCTGTACCATTGGCTTTCATTTACAACTCTGTACCATCCCCTTGTAGCCTTGACCCTAAAATTACTTTTCAAAAGCTTTTATGAAACTTTTTACCTGGCATATACTTTCTGAATGCCTGTACAAAGGGCAATCATATTTGACAAATGCACTTATCTAGGGATAGCCTTTCACTTACAACTATGTATCATGACCCTGTGACCTTTGATCTGGCTTACATTTTCTGAATGACTTTAAATAGAACCTTATTTACAATTCCCCCTTGATATTCTTGATATCTCCCCAAGTTATTATTGACGTCATTGATAGTAGATAGTAAACCTTTCGTTCAGTTAAAAAATTGTCTGCTGCAGCTGCTTTGAATTCCCACCGTCTAAAATTTTGTCATCTGATAAGGAATTAATGTTCAAAACAGTTGTATATAAGGCCGTTTTTAAACAAATTGTATTTCTTTTTCATTTTTCTTATCTGGAAAGATATTATTTTTAGCTCACCTGAGCACGTAGTGCTCAAGTGAGCTATTGTGATCGCCTTTTGTCCGGCGTCCGTCCGTCGTCCGTCGTGCGTCGTGCGTCGTGCGTCGTGCGTCGTCCGTCAACAATTTCTTTAAACAACATCTCCTCCTAAACTACTGGGCCAATTTGAACCAAATTTGGCAGAAATGTTCCTTAGGTGGTCCCCTTCAAAAATAGCTAAAAGAATTGAAATCCGTTAAAAACTCTGGTTGCCATGGCAACAAAAGTGAAATTTTAAAATAATCTTTAAAAATCTTCTCCTCCTGACCCAGAAGGCGTAGAGCCTTGATATTTTGCATGAAGCATCAGTATATTGACCTCTTTCAAAATAGCTAAAATCATGATCCTCGGGTCCCCAGGGGCGGAGCCCCAGGGGGGTGGGGTTTATATAGAAATAAAGAACGATTTTTTAAATGACATCTCCTCTCAAACCACTGGGCCGATTTGAACCAAATTTGGCAGAGATGTTGCTTAGGTGGTCCCCTTCAAAAATAGCCAAAAGAATTGAAATCCGTTAAAAACTCTGTTTGCCATGGCAACAAAAGTGAAATTTTAAAATAATCTTTAAAAATCTTCTCCTCCTGACCCAGAAGGCGTAGAGCCTTGATATTTTGCATGAAGCATCAGTATATTGACCTCTTTCAAAATAGCTAAAATCATGATCCTCGGGTCCCCAGGGGTGGAGCCCCAGGGGGCCGGGGTTTATATAGAAATAAAGAACGATTTTTTAAATGACATCTCCTCTCAAACCACTGGGCTGATTTGAACCAAATTTGGCAGAGATGTTGCTTAGGTGGTCCCCTTCAAAAATAGCTAAAAGAATTGAAATCCGTTAAAAACTCTGGTTTCCATGGTAACAAAAGTGAATTTTTAAAATAATCCTTAAGAAACTTCTCCTCCTGACCCAGAAGGCGTACAGTCTTGATATTTTGCATGAAGCATAAGTTTATTGACCTCTTACAAAATAGCTAAAATCATGATCCTCGGGTCTATTTGGGCAGACCCAGGGGGGGGGGGGTGTATAGGCATGAAGCATCAGTTCACAGACTTCTTTCTTATTTCTGAAATTATAACCCATGGAAAAAGTTTTTTCCTTCTTTCAAATCGGCACTAAAGCCTTGGAATTTGTAATTCGGACTTATGGATTCCCAGGTTCATAGTCTTTATATGTAATTGTGGCCCACTTGTTTCATAATCCTAACCTTAACATGAAACTAGACTGTTGAAAGAAAAAGAGCCTTTATCTCAGGTGAGCGCCCCAGGGCCAACGGCCCTCTTGTTTTACTTTAGAACATGAAAAAAGTCAGGTATTCCTGTTAAGCCTTTCCTATTTTGCAAAATTTTATACCTGTCTAAATTCAAAGGTTTTGAAGACAAAAATTTGAAGAGGATTTAATTTGAAAAATTACTTATCAATAGGGTAGAAATTATTGTGGAAAAAGAAGAAATTGCTTGTTACAAGCAATTTCTTCTTTTCCTACAATGATTTCTCAATTATAAAATCACAAGGATGTAAGAACCAGGGATTGAACAGTAAAAGATAATTTTCTTTTTGATCACAGGAGGCACAGAAAGGGAGATATTACCAGTCAGCAAGGCACACTATACAGAGGGACCCAATTGTTTACAATGATGAATTAGGGTCCTATATAGGGGCCAAACCTAGCCCCCTAATGTTTCCTGACCTAGCATGGAGGTGAGAGCGATCTTCTGATTGACAACTGTTCAAATTGAAGAAGCATTTCTTACAAGATTACAACTCCCCTTAATTAGGGCATCTAATAGGATCACAATTGCCTTAATTAGGGCATCTAATATGATCACAACAGCCGTTTATTAGGACATCTTGTAGGATCACAACTGTCTTTTATTGGGGCATCTTGAAGGATCACAACTGTCTTTAATTAGGGCATCTTGTAGGATCACAGCTACCTTTAATTAAGGAATCTTGTAGGATCACAATTCCCTTCGATTAGGGAATCTAAAATGAAAGTTCTGTTCTATTCTGATTAGGACATCTTATATAAAATAAAAGTTCTGTTTTGTTCTGATTAGGGCATCTTATATAAAATAAAAGTTCTGTTTTGTTCTGATTGGGGCATCTTATATAAAATAAAAGTTCTGTTTTGTTCTGATTAGGGCATCTTATATAAAATAAAAGTTTTGTTTTGTTCTGATTAGGGCATCTAAAAGGGTCACAACTCACTTTAATTAGGTCATCTTGTAGGATCACAACTCCCTTTATAGGGTATCTTATAGGATAGGATACTGGTTGTAAGTGTTTCTCAAACACATCTTGATCAAATTTCAGATTATTGCTTGGTTCCTGCGGTGCTTATCAGTGGAGATTACAAGGACCGAACTACTGGGATGGGGCCAAAAAGGCGGTGAAAAAAGTTCCATTAACAGAACTAATGCATTATTCGGGTCTTCTAGTCATTATTGTTGTATTTACATTCTTGTTTTATCTTTGTAAACTTGTCTTTTAGGATTTCAAATATTTTATTAAACCATCATCAGATGACAAAATTTTTACAGGTCCAAATTGAAAGGAGTTGCAGACGACAACTTAAAGCTTTTGAAATGTTGGATATTTTTACTTTGGGGTGAACATTCTAGATAATGAAGAAATTGCTTGTAACAAGCAGTTTCTTCAATTTCGACAGTATTTTCCAAAGCTTTCTTTTTTTGATATCCCCCCCTAATTTATAGTGATTTTTTGTAAACTTTCACTTTTATATTGATTATTCAATACCCTAGTTAATTAGTATTTCATTCTAACTTATTGAAACTATTGGGTGCAAATAGGCAACACAATACATGCGTATCTTAACCCATTCCCAAATGATACAATTTTAGACCAGTCCAAATTCAAAGAAGTTGCAGACAACAATTTAAAGTTGATGAAATCTTTAAAATCTTTGTCTATTGTGGTAGAAAACATTGTGGATAATGAAGAAATTGCTTGTGACAAGCACTTTCTTCATTTTCCACAATGTTTTCTGAAACTTTAATATTGAGAGGAGTTTAAAAGGGACACTGTGTGGGAATGGGTTAACCCAATACCAAACAACAAAATTTTTGACATGTCTGAAATTGAGAGGAGATTAAGTTTACTATTCAAATTTTTGTTTCAGTTTACAACATATGTTGAAAAGGGGTGAAATCATTGTGATAAATAAGAAATTGCTTCTAACAAGCAATTTGTCTTTTTCCCATAGTGTTTTCAAAAGTTTTTTGTCTGAGGTGTAAAAATGCAAGATTATGTGGTAATTGGTTTACCCATTCTCACACATTGCTGCTTTTGTCCACCTTTGAGATAAATGCTTTTGAAAACATTGTGGAAAATGAAGAAATTACTTGTTAAAAGCATTTTCCTCATTATCCTCAATTTTTTGTGTGTCTGTCTCAAGCCTATTATACTATCTAGCCCTTTACAATTCAATCCCTTGCTTTTTATGTCCATATGAATTTATAATTGAAAACATACTGTAGAAAAAGGAGAAATTGCTTGTAGCAAGCAATTTCTTCTTTATCCACAATATTGTCTACCCTACTGAATGGTTCCATATTTATTTTTCGTCTGCAGCAAAACCTTGGAAATTGGAAAGGTCTAGAATTGTGAAAACAGGAAAGGCCTATCATACTAGCCTATCATACTAGCCTATCATACTAGTCTATCATACTAGTCTATCATACTAGTCTATCATACTAGTCTATCATACTAGCCTATCATACTAGTCTATCATACTAGCCTATCATACTAGTCTATCATACTAGTCTATCATACTAGTCTATCATACTAGTCTATCATACTAGTCTATCATACTAGTCCTTGTAATTGGGACCATTTCAATCTATTTCTGTAGAGTGCTATTTTAGAAATTATTGGAAATTATTGTCTTTACCAATGGAGCCTATGCGTGACATTTCCAACCATTTTGCAAGTGCGTGACTCGCATACATTGAGCACCCTGGACAGCCATTGCGGGCAATTAGAATATTCAATGATTGTTCAAAGAAGCTTTGGGTCACTATCTATCTTTAAGGCGCAGAGTGAAGACTCTGATCAGACTGTGGGGATGCACAGACTGATCTGAGTCTTTACCTTGCGCACATGTGTAATGGTCCAAATGTGACGCATGCGCTCAATTATTTCACAATCCAGTGTTCTTATTTTACATTTGCAGTCAGAAAAACATAGTTTTGCAGAAAAACTTTGTTGGAAAAGGAAATACTGCTTGTGAAATGCTATTTTCTCTTCTCACCTTTTTATACCCCAATTGGCACTTATTTTTCAATTTAACTCATTCCCACGCAGTGACGCTTTTGGACGCCCCTCAAGAATAACAATTAGGAAAACATTGTGCAAAATGAAGAAATTGCTTGTGACAAGCAATTTCTTCATTCTACACAATGTTTTCTACCTAAAAGTTGAAAAAATCTAAAATTTCATACACTTTACATTGTTGTCTGCAACTCCTTTCAATTTGGACTAGTCTAAAAGTTTGCCATCTGGTAATGGGTTAAATTCACTTTAAATTGACTTCTACTATCTCTAACTATTTGGATTAGTCTAAAGTTGCTGTCTGGTAGTTGGTTAACCCTTTTACCCTTTCCTGTTAAATCCTGGAGAATTTACAACCCTGAGAATTTACAATTGAGAAAAAATTGTGGAAAAAGAAGATATTGCTTGTAACAAGTAATTTCCTCTTTTTCAACAATGTTTTCTACTCTATTGAATGCTTATTTTTTTTCAAATTAAATCCACTTAAAATTCTCGTCTGCAAAACCTTTGAATTAGGACAGGTCTAAATTTTTGTGAAAAAGAAATGGTTAACCCATTATAGACTACAATATTTTAGACCAAATTGAAAGAAGATGCCTCAGATCTAGGAAATAAATGCCAAATAAGGTAATCACTGTTTGAAAAGGAGAGATTGCTTTTCTCAGGTCTTCTATGATCATACTTCTCCAGGGTGTCAAAAAAGTGGCATTGTGTGGTAATTGACCAGTGGGTGCTGTTGAATTCCCGACGGCAGCACTCATCCTTTCCGACTATTTGCCTCCCACCAATGGATCGATAAGCGTAGACCTATGTGGGGTAGCAGCTGGAGGCTAGGAAAGGATATGATGGTGGTACTGGTTTGAGAAATACCAGGAAACCATTGTTAGGTGCTCCAGCAGCCTTGATATAATTGAAAGATTGTTGAAAGCGGCGTAAAACCCCATTCAAACAAACAAAGCTGTCGAATTGAATCAGTTGGCAGATTGAATCATTCATTTATACAGGAAGTGAACTTTGAACTACGACATTTTCCTACATTTTTGTTAAGCGTTTTAGTTGGTTTGGTGTCTTTAAAACCTTTTCCCATACGACTAAATTTTAGACAGGTATATATTTAAAGAAGCTGCAGACGATAATTTCAAGTTGATGAAATTTTAAATTTTTTCCACTTTTTGGATAGAAAACATTGTGATAATGAAGAAATTGCTTGATATAAGCAATTTCTTAATTTTCCACAGTGTTTGCTATTACTTTTTTTGAGGGGTATCAAAAGGAGGTATTGTGGGAAATGGTTAAATGATAACTTAAATGGATGGTTGGCATCTTAAGCATCATAACTCAGCTTATTCAAGCTGTAGTTATGATGTTTAGGTTACCAACCAACTATTCAAGTTTTATTTGCATGTTACTTGCCATTAATTCTGCAAATATTAACCCATTCCCACACAATGACCCTTTTAGATGCCCCCAAGAAAAAAGCTTTGGAAAACATTGTTGAAAATGAAAAAATTGCTTGTCACAAGCAATTTCTGCATTATCCACAATGTTTTCTACCCTAAAAGACAAAGATTTGATAGATTTCATCAACCTAAAATTGGTGTCTGCAACTTCTTTGAATTTGGACTGGTCTAAAATTCTATCGTGTGGGAATGGGTTAAAGTGAAACTTGCTGGCCGAGACAGTAGGTGTGACCAGAGATCCATCAATTATGTGGTAATGGGTTAATCCATTCCTAGATAAGAAAATCATAGACTGCTCCAATTTGATAGAAGTTGAAGATTACAATTCGAAGTTAGTGAAATTTTAAAAATCTTTGTCTTTTGGCATAGATAGCATTGTGGATAATGTAGAAATATCTTTTCACAAAATTTTTTTATAGCTATATTTCTTAGGCATGTCAATTGGGATTGTGCTGTAATGGGTTAAGAGTTGATATTGTTCATGGGAAGCAATTCTGTGATAAATTAGTTTGTAAAAGACAATAAAGTTGTTATATTCTGTATTTTTCCTGAAGCCTTTTGTTTTTGAAGCCTTGAGATATGATAATTAGGAATATATTAAACCATTACCAGACGACAAAATTTTAGACTGGTCCAAATTGAAAGGAGTTGCAGACAACAGTTTATAGTTCATGAAGTTTAGATTTTTTCAACTTTCTTGGTAGTAAACATTGTGTAAAATGAAGAAATTACATGTACCAAGGAATTTCTTCATTTTACACAATGTTTTCCAAAGTTTTTTTGTTCTTGAGGGGCGTCTAAAAGACAAATTGCTTGTAGTAAGCAACTTATCTCATTTTCCAAAATCTTTTTTCTATTATATAAGATCTTTTGTTTCTTCAAATTGGTTGTTTCTTGAACTTAATTAGTTTTTTTACCCGGTATATGCCACCTAGGGTGGACTTATATTGGTATATTTGCAGTCCGTCCATCGGTCTTGATGTCTGTTCAGTGGTTTGTCTCGGTACATCTTCATCTTCTTAACACATCTCCTCCCACATTTGTGGATGAATTTAAATCAAATTATTCCAGAATGTTCTTAGTCACCTGACCTTAAACATATTGTCTGGTTCTGCCATTTTAGGCTTTCTCACAGGAAAAGAGGGCTTAATGTAAAATTTCATCTTAACACAACTCATCCTCCATTTCTGGACAGATTTGCATGAATTTTTTACAGAATGGCATCTTTGTCGACCTTTTAAGCTCACCTGAGCACAAAGTGCTCAAATGAGTATTGTTATCACCCTTTGTCAGACATCCATCCATTAACAAATTCTTACACAACATCTCTTCCTGAACCACTGGGAAGAAATTTTCTTGTGGTGCCCCTTTAAAAAAAGCTATAAGAATTTAAATTTGTTGAACACTGGTTGCCATGGCAACAAAATTGCGATTGAAAAAAATCTCCTCCTAGCCCAGATCTTTGAAATTTTACACGAAACATGAACATATTGATCTCTTTCAAAGCTACCGGTAAAATCATTACCCTTTTGTCCCTAGGGTCAGAACCCCAGGGGGTAGGGTCTATATTGAAATAAAGAAAGGATTTTTGAAAGACATCTTCCTAAACTAATAGACCAATTTCAACCACATTTGGCAGAAATATTCATTAGGTGGTCCTCTTTCACAATAACTAAAATTATAGAAATCTGTTAAATCTTTAAAATCTTCTTTTTCCTGACCCAGTTGGCCTTCAGCCTTGATATTTAGCATGATGCATTAGTTTGTGGACCTCTTTATTACCCATGGATCCAAAGGGAGGAAAAAGTGTTCTCCTCCTTTCATATTAGTCCCAACTTTGAATTTGTCATTAAGACTTTGGGATCCCCTGGTACAGAGCCTATATATGGGCAAACAGCTCTCTTGCTTTTACAATAACCAGCTGACAAAATATTTGAATAGACCAAATTCAAAGATGATGCAGATGATAACTGATAAAACTGATAAAGATTGATAAAATTTAGAAATTCTGTAACAAGCAATTTCTTCATTTTCCATAATATTTTTCAAAGCATTCCATTCCAACCGTGTAAAACAAGTGATGTCCATTGACAGCAAGGCTTGACTTTTCTAGCAAATCAATGTTGTCATTAGGCATAACTCCACGACATAAGATCATGGCCGCAGTGGTAGTGCGTAGGACTCCTAGTCAAGGGGTCCTTGGTTGGCAAAACTTCGATTTGTTTTTTTGAATGGGTTTTACACCGCTTTCAACAATCTTTTAGTTAAATCGCGGCGGCTGGAGCACCTAACAATGGATTCCTGGTATTTCTCACACCAGTACCTCCATCACATCCTTTCCTAGCCTCCAGCTGCTATCCCACATTGGTCTACTATTATGGACTCATTGGTTGGAGACAAATGTCGGAAAGGATGAGTGCCGCCGTCAGGGATCGAACCCGGGAGCTCTAGATTGACAGTCCGACGCCCTACCAACTGCCCTATGACGGCAGCCCCCCCCCCATCGAACTTTTTTCCAGAAGCGGATTTTGGCGACGAATACTCTTCCAGACATAAGCATCCCACCAATGGGTTGATAACTGTATACCTAAGTGGGCAATATGACTGAAATACTATTAAAGTAGGCGTTAAACCCCATGCAATCAATCAATCCATAACATGAATGTCAGAATAATGGGAAATATTTAAATCATGAGATGAAAAATCATGCACTTCTAAATAAATTCTACATTAAAAAGGTTAGGAAGAGGGCCATAGTGGCCCTAATTTGCTCACCTGAGTTGAATGTCTCGAATTTTTTATTTAATTTCAATGATGACAATTGATTGGGCAAAAAATATGGCCTCTAGAGTGCATACAAGGTTTTTCTAAGATTTGATTCTGTAACCTAGTTTTTGACCCTAGTTGACTCAGTTTCGATTCATACAATATTTTATCACAACAATCATTCTGACCAAATTTCAGGTTGATGGGGAGAAAAATGTGGCCTCCAGAGTGCATGCAAGGTTTTTCTTAGGTTAGACCCTGTGACCTAGTCTTTGACTCCAGTTGACCAAGTTTTGAACTAGCACAAGATTTCATCAAGACAAATATTCTGACTAAGTTTCAGATTGATCAGGCAAAGAATGTGGCCTCTAGAGTGCATACAAGGATTTTCTAAGATTTGACCAAGTGACCTAGTTTTTGACCCAAGTTGACCCAGTTTTGAAATTACACTAGATTTCATCAAGACAACCATTCTGACCAAATTTCATGTCAATTGGGCATAAAATGTGGCTTCTAGAGTGCATACAAGGTTTTCCTAAGTTTTGACCCTGTTACCTGGTTTTTGACCCCAGTTGACCCAGTTTTGAACTCGTACAAGTATTCATCTTAATCCTTCTGACCAATTTTTAGGTTGATTGAGAAAAATATGTAGCCTCTAGAGTGCATACAAGGTTTTTCTAAGATTTGACTCAGTGACCTAGTTTTTGACCCCAGATGACCCAGTTTCAAACTTGCACAAGATTTCATCAAGACAATCATTCTGACCCAAATTCAGGTTGATTGAGCAAAAAATATGGCCTCTAAGATTACATACAAGGTTTTTCTTAGATTTGACCCAATTACCTAGTTTTTGACCCAAGATGACCCAGTTATGAACTTGTCTAAAGCTTCATCAAGACAATCATTCTGATCAAATTTTAGGTTGATCAGAAAAAAAAAATGTAGCCTCTAGAGTGCATACAAGGTTTTTCTAAGATTTGACCCTGTGACCTTGTTTTTGACCCAAGTTGACCCATTTTGGAACTTGTTTGACATTTCATAAAGACAATCATTCTGATCCAATTTCAGGTTGATCAGAAATAAAATGTAGCATCTAGAGTGCATACAAGGTTTTTCTAAGATTTGACACAGTGACATAGATTTTGACCCAGATGACCCAGTTTCAAACTTGCACAAGATTTCATCAAGACAATCTTTCTTACCCAATGTCATGTTGATTGAGCAAAAAATGTGGCCTCTAGAGTGCATACAAGGTTTTTCTAAGATTTGACCTTGACCTAGTTTTTTACCCAAGATGACCCAGTTTCGAACTCATACAAGATTTCACCAAGACAATCATTCTGACCTAATTTCAGGTTGATCGGGCAAAAAAAGTAGCCTTAAGAGTGCATACAAGGTAAATGTTGACAACAGATGACGGATGTCATGACCCATGACGGACATTCACCTAACCACAAAAGCTCACCTGGAGCACTTTGTGCTTAGGTGAGCTAAAAACTCAAGCAAAATAAACTTCATTGTATTGAAATTTGCAAAAGGCGTTGATATGATCACAGAGGCAAATGTATAGTTTCACAGCAATGGCAATAGTTGGTACAGTTATTAGACATTTGCATGTAAAACTGTAACCAAGAATTTCATAGTTGAAAAAGGGTCAACTTTGCAAAAAAATTAATGTCAGAGTAATGAATCTTTTGCTATCAGATAATAGGATGGTCACAAGAACATGTGCAAAGTTTTAGAGCAATAGCACTAGTATAAACAGAGATATCAGAATAATGATTTAACCAAATGTCTAAGTCAAAAAAGGGGTCTTAATTCCATTCAAAATGAATGTCATGGTAACAAATCTTTAGGGGATGATTTGATGGTCACAAAGGCCTGTGCAAAGTTTAGGAGCAATAGTTTAAGTAGAGACATAAATATGAGACTAGGAAGTAAAACTTTAACCAAAGTATTACCCTGACACCAACATGGATACACTGTTGACTGTAATAGCCCCCCTTTACTTCTATTAGTCAAGCTAAAAAGTGGGATTGTGTGGGGATGGGTTATATTAATTATGTTAACCCTTTAAAAGACGGCAAAATTTTAGACCGATCCGAATTGAAAGGAGTTGCAGACGACAATTTAAAGTTTATGAAATTTTAGATTTTTTTCATCAGTCTGGAAGAAAACATTGTGGAAAATAAAGAAATTACTTGTTACAAGCAATTTCTTCATTTTACATAATGTTTTCCCAATTGCTGTTCTTGAGGGGTGTAAAAAGGTGTCACTTTGTGGGATTGGGTTAATGGACTCAATTAGAAAGCCTTAGACAAAGTTGTTGTTATACATTTATTCATCAATTAAATAAAAGAATTAAAAGATCGCTTTTTGTGACTTACACATTAATACATGAATAATCAAAACATACTAACAGCAACTCATATCTAAAATACATCCTTACTTTTCAGACAAACTAATAACAACATTTTAGACTAGTCCAAATTGAAAGGTGGTAGGTAAATATAGTGAATGTAAATTGAAAATAAGAATCTTATGGGTAAAACATGTACGACAAGAAGGATAGATTCAGTCAATCTTGCTCAGTTGACCACCTCTATTAAGCAACCTTTTCCTTTAAAAGACCACTATCGAAATCCACTGTTCAAAAACAAAACCACTTGTAAAGAAGTGATCGTATTTGAGAATTTTAAGCCTTGTCATGCTGTAAAAATTACCTTAATACTGAATTGCTTCAATATCAAAGGGCCGAAAGCACTGATAGAACTTGTTATTAAAAAATCAATATTTCTTTTAGAAATCAACTTCATAAACAACTCTGACGGAAAGAATACAAGCAGGAGGTGAAGACCAAGATCAGATGTGCAGGCTGATCTTGGTCTTCACCTGCTGCCAAAAACCGGAATATTCCGGGTCCAGCATGACAAGGGTTATGTTGATGAAATTTTCAAAATCTATGTCTTTTGGGGTAGATAACATTGTGGATAATGAAGAAATTGCTTGTAACAAGCAATTTCTTCATTCTCCACAATGTTTTTCAAAGCTTTCATATTGAGGGGCGTTAGTGGGAATGGGTTAACAGTTATGGAAACCAGTACAAACTGCACATTTACACAATGCATTTGGAGGAGTTAGCACAAAATGGTCTTTGTTTATAGGTACTTATTATAGCTTTATGCTAACCTTTGAATGCCTGCTTGTGCAGATGTGTAGGCTAGTTAAATCTGTGTCATACTCAACTCGGAATTCCTGCTTTGAAAGGAGGTATAGACAAAGATAAGCCTGCACAAATGTGCAGTCTAATCTTAGTCTACACCACCTGCTGGTCTCTTTTAAGCCACAGTTGTTAATAAGATAAATTTTCTTAAGGATAAATTTTCAAAAGGAAAACAATGTCCTATGACTGGTGCTTCCAGTGCTTTCAAATCTTTGATTTTTCTATTTTAATGAAAATATGTAGAGGATTTATAATACAGCATGACAAGGGTTACATCTATATTTGGGCACCATTGTCCTTGTTGGAAATGTCAACACACTGACTATGTTGAGTAATAAGAGAACATACATCTCTAATTACCTGCATGGCATTTCTTAAAAGTAAAGACATAGATCAGCCTGTGCATCCATGCAGTCTGATCAGAGCCTTCATAATGTACATTCAATCTTGTAATAAGTGACCTTAGATCAGCATGCGCATCAATACAGTCTGATCAGAGCCTTCACAATGTACGGTCAATCTTGTATTAAGTGACCACTCGAGTATTTCAGAGTTCTTGCTAAATCCTATGTCGTTGGAACTCATTAGAATCATCTCATTGAGAGATCATAGGATTTAGTCAGGATTCTACATTTTGGCAAAACACCTTCACTTCTTCAGAGATTTTGCTTTTATAAAAGGGATTATTATTGTCACTTAATAGACATGTTTGCTTAACCCATTTTAGACTGGTCCAAATTGAAAGGAGTTGCAGACGACAATTCAAAGTTTATGCAATTTTGGCATTTTTCAAAGTTTTGGGTGGAAAACATTCTGGAAAATGGAGAAATTGCTTGTGACAAGCAATTTCTTTATTTTCAACATTGTTTTTTAAAGCTTTTTTTCTAGAGGGGCATTTAAAAGGGCTATCGGTGGGAATGGCTGACATGGTCACTCCAGCAAGATTGACTGTGCCCTGTAGATAGCTAATGGGTCAAAGTTCCTTTAAATAACCAGTAACTATTCCATATGCACTGTGTGGATGTACTGTCCTAGGCTGCTAAACATGAGAGATTCACACACACAGATGAATTGGTTGAAAATTTCACACACAGGCTCAATTGACCAATCACAGCTGTCAATCAAGAAACCAATCGACCAATCTAATCATTCATTCAGCCTTGAATATAGCTCTGAACTCCAACATTGGTCACAATTTTTGTTGGTTTGGTGACTTAAACGTTGTAACTACAGCTTATTCAAGCTGTGGTTACAATGTTAAGGTCCCCAACAAACCATTCAAATTTCTATTTCATGCTGACTTGCATAAATTTTGCAAATAACGCCGTTTAAAATTGAAGCCGAACTTGGGGGAAAGTTGTTAATGTGGGTGTCTTCAAGGACATTACGGGTATTAAGGAGTAGGCGGGTCAACGATTGGTAAATTGTACAATTTTTCTGATCCTTGACAAGGAAGTGAAATAAACCTATTGAACATTCTTTACATTAAATGCCAATATATACACTAGTGTAATATATAACTGCAAATTAGCTAGTGCCTCTGGCTTTTTGTGACTATGTTGATAATGTATTAATGCATGCATTTACATCCTTTACAAAGAATGATGTATGTTTCACTGACTATTTCTTAACCCATTACCAGACGGCAAAAGTTTAGACTGGTTCAAATTGAAAAGCATTGCAGACGACAATTCAAAGTTAAAGAAATTTAAGAGTTTTTCAAATTTCTTGATAAAAAACATTCATAAAATGAAGAAATTGCTTGTTACAATCACTCTTCATTTTACACAATGTTTTCCCAATTGTTTTTCTTTAAAGGGCTTCCAAAGGCATCAGTCTGGGAATCGGTTTACAAAACAGTTCAAGAGTTTCTTCACATAATGGTCACATCATGAGTAGTATATAAAATCTGTCATAAAAAACATAATTTTTATCTCCCTTTACACGACACATTTGATAAATCAAATGACAACAGATTTTTAGACTTGTCCACATTCAAAGAAGATGCACACAACAATTTCAAGTTGATCATATTTTAAAAACCATAATCTTTTCAGGTACAAAACAATGTGGATAATAAAGAAATTTCATCAATATCCAATGATTTTCAATTCATTTCTAAGGGGTGTTAAAAAGCCGGATTGTGAGGGAATGGACTAATAAATTAGGTATTTCATGAACATTTATTCAATATCCTGATCTATTAGCCTGTAGCCACCTGTAGCCAATCACCACACACTTCGATTAAAGCTTAAAACGTTCACGTTTCTTGAACTTTTAGAATGGTCCAAATTGAAGGGTTGCAGACGACAGTGATAATTGGATGCAAATTGAAATGAAACCATCCTATGTGGTAAAAATATTGTGGAAAAGGAGAAATTGCTTTTAAGAAGCAATTTCTTCTTTGGCCACAATATTTTCTCAACTATAAAATCACTGCAATGTAAGATCCCAGGTTTGAAAATTTGACTTTCAGTAACAAGATACAACTTAATAAGTTAACCCCTTTCCAGATGGTAAAACTTTAGACTGGTCCCAAATTGGAAGGACTTGTGGGTTTAAGTTCTTAAAATTTTAGATTTGTTCAACTTTCTGGGTAGAAAACATTGTTAAAAATGAAGAAATTGCTTGTTACAAGTAATTTCTTCCTTTTACACAATGTTTTTCCAAGTTGTTTATCTTGAGGGGCATCAAAAAGCATCATTGTGTGTGAGTGAGTTAAAACTAAATGAATAAAAAATATTCTCACAAACATTTCTCCCATTACATGTATAAGCAGGTGATTACCAGATAAATATGTCCTTCATTATCACGATTCCATGTAAATATTTTTGAAATGGCTTTAAAATCTGAGATTCTTTCCAATGAGAGGTGTTTCTGTTCTACAGCACAGTACTTTCTTCATTTTGTGTAAAAATTGATGAATTGCCACTGCAAAACAAAAATTAGTCAACCAATCAAATCATTCATTTAGAACAGAGGTGACCTTTGGACTCAAACATTTATCTAATGTGTTTTGTTGGTTTGGGGACTTAAACTCCCTTGCTAGAGCCTATTCAAGCTGCAGTTATGACGTTTAGGATAGCAACCAACAATTTGCTTCCAGTTTGTGTCACTGACATTGAATTGTACAAAATGATATTTTATTTCCTCTCGTGAACTGCCCTGTAGGAGGTCAATGGTCAGAGCAAGCAATCCATCAGTTTGTAACGGTATTCATGGTTCGTACAATATAATGATGAACTAGGATTTTTAGGAATTCAACAAGTTTCAAATCAAGGGCCAGGTATGCACAAACGGAATATTCTCCTTGTTAACCCATTCCCACACAATGATGCTATTAGACTCCCCAAGAAAAAAAGCTGCAAGCGATTTCTTCATTACCTACAATGTTTCCTACCCCAAAGGTAGAAAAAATCCACTATTTCATAAGCTTTAAATTGTCGTCTGCAACGTTAAATTAGACCAGTCTAAATTTTGCCATCTGTTAATGGGTTGATTATCAAAATCTGTTAATGATTGTTAAATTCTATTATCTTCCTAACGATTCTAACCAATATCTTAAATGTTTAGTCAATAAGTCCTTTTATATAACAATATGCATTTTTGTGCAGTGTGTTAATAAGTAATTTCTACTTTTCTCACAGTGTTTTGTATCTCATAAAGCCCTATTTCTTAAGTTTGAACGAACTTTTTTTGTCTTTCAAATCAAACAGTTCTAAGATTTTTGTCATTTAGGATTGTGTTAAAAAGGATCAAATCGAGAGGGCTTTTAAAGACCAGCACAGACATGGTAATGTAGCGTTAATTGATTGTAGCGTTAATTGATTGAAATCTTTCTTTTATATACTGTACAGTAGAAACACCTATCTCTTTAACAGGTTCTGAAGGAATGATATACTATGAAACACATACTAATTTGCCTTTTGGGAACATTCTATCTCAAACAGAAACAAGAGGACCATGATGGCCCTAAATCGCTCACCAGAATCATCTGCTGTTAAAAAAAGCAACTGGAGTCAAATAATTATTACCAGGTTCAAGAAGATTGATCCATAACTGTGGGCTCTAGAGTGTAATCAAAGAAATTGTCATTAAGGACCCATTTCCTGTGTTTTCCTATAGAACCTTCCCATAATAAACAGGGTTCATCCTTATGACATAACTATTATGGCAAGTTTTATGATGAATGAGCCCAAATTTTGGCCTCTAGAGTGAAATCAAAGAAATTTTCATAAGGGCAGTAAGGCCTTTTCCCCTGTGTTTTCCAATGGAACCTTCTTATTATCATAAGGGTTCACCCTTATGACCTAATAATTATTCTGGCTAAGTTTCATGAAGATATAGCCAAAATTATGGCCTCTAGAGTGTAATCAAAGATATTGTCGTTAAAACCTCTTTTCCAGTGTTTTCCAATAGAACCTTCCCAGAATCAATAGCAATAGGGTTCATCCTAATGACCTAATAATTATTCTGGTCATGTTGCATGTAAATTGAGTGAAAACTGTGGCCTCTAGCATGTAAACACTTCAATTGTCGACCATGCTCCATGATGCACGATGGACGACAGACAATCAATGATCACAAAAGCTCACCATAATCAACTTGTGCCCAGGTGAGCTAAAACTGTAACAAGGTAGATGCTGTATTATACTTCTTCAGGAATGGAATCTCATAGAAACGCTGACTACATTGCATATTGGATGCATTCTACGTCAAACAGATAAAACATAGTCATGAAATTAATAGATTGCTAGCCACGCCAATTAAGTTTGTTTGTTTGAATGGGGTTTTACGCCGCTTTCAACAATCTTTCAGTTATATCGCGGCGGCTGGAGCACCTAACAATGGAATCCTGGTATTTCTCACACCAGTACTACCATTACATCCTTTCCTAGCCTCCAGCTGCTATCCCACATAGGTCTACGATTATCGACCCATTGGTGAGAGACAAGTAGTTGGAAAGGATGAGGGCCGCTGTCGGGGATTAAACCCAGAACCTCTAGATTGACAGTCCGACGCGCTACCAACTACGCTATGACGGCGGCACGCCCATTAAGCCACAACACGCTTCTATATTAGATGAAGTTATCATGGCCTGTAACATGTAACAAACAAATAAAATGGTAGGCAACCTAAATGGGGTAATTACAGATTGAATAAGCTGCAAGTACAATTTCTAAGTTGCCAAACAAACAAAATACTTAATATATATGTCTGCCAATGTCAGAGTTCCAGGCTCACTTCTGGTCTGAATGAATGATTTGATTGGTTGATTGGTTCTTTGATTTACAGCTGGGATCAGTCAACTCTGACTTCTTAACCCCCCATAGACGCATGATTTCCTTGAACACTAAAAACACATTTTCCAAGAAATTACCTTATGATATGGTATGAACTAGTGGCACTTGAGTGCCTGTATCACTCTGCAAGCCTGAATATACCGATTTAGAGAATTTGTAGGAATTCAATATCTGAATCATCTTTGCCATATCCAGCAAATAATATCGTGAAAATAAATAAAGTCAATGACGTCTTTGAAATGGTTCCAGAGCAAAATTTCGAAATTTCGGAATTTCAAAGTTCTTATGCACAACAGACATCATAGGGAGTAATTGGGCCAAGTTTCAGATCATGTCCAATTGATAGTTTAGAAGGGATTGCACACACAAAACAGTGATTAACGTTCAATTCAAGGGGCAGATAATTCATGATAACTCTTGCACAACTAGACATCTTCGGGAGTATTTGTGCCAAGGTTCAGCTCATTCCCATTGATAGTTTAGGAGGAGTTGTGCACACAAAGCATAGTGATTTTAGTTCAATTCAAGGGCAGATAATTCAAGATAACTCAAGAATGACTTGAATTTGAATTTCAAAGGTTTTATGCACAACTAGACATCATAGGGAATAATTGTGCCAAGTTTCAGCTCATTCCCATGGATAGGTTAGGAGGCACACAAAAAATTGCTAATGGACGGACAGACAGACGGACGTATGACCGGGGCCATAATACGACCCTTGGGTGTATAAAAAAGCTTTGGAACATTGTATACAATGCAGAAACTGCAATTTCTTCTATGTCAACAATGTTTTCTACCCTAAAAGACAAAGATTTTCTTAATTCAAACAAATTAAGATTCCTATCTGCAACTTCTTTGAATTTGGACCAATCTAAAATTTTGTTATGTGGTAAGGGTAAACCCTCAATTTACTAAGACAGAGTTACTAAGTCAGACTCAATTTTCAAGTGCATATTAACTTTGTCAAGCTGAACCTGGAATATTCCAGTTCTGGCAGTTGATGAAGACCAACATCAGCCTGCACATGAGTGCAGTCTGATCTTGGTCTACATCTCCTGCTTGTAATTTTCCTGCCAGAGTTGTTTATGAAATTGATTTCTGAAGGAAATATTTATTTTTGAACTACAAAGTCTTTTATTGCTTTCAGCCCTTTGATTTCATACAATTCAGTAAGGTAAATTATGCAGCATGACAAGGGTTAACAAATAATACAACTCCATTAGTGTTAGTGGTTGCTTGTTATGATGTACCACAGAGTGGCATCCATGGTCAAGAGGTAGAGCGTCTGCTTCCCATTCAAGAGGTCCAGAGTTCGATTCCCAGAAGCAGCTATTGATCTTGAATCTGTCATCTGCCCACGCTTTAGCGCAAGTACTGGTGTATTTTTTCAGGAAGCAGAATGGAGAGGAACTAATCTAAGTTGGAAGAACTTGTTTCCTAATTGATGTAAAATAAATTGGTTACAACCTTCAATGTTATGATATTTCGCAGTTAGACAATCTTGCAAGAATTTTACTCGGGTTGACGGACACTGTGCTCTGATGAAGTAAAAATATTAATAGACAGAAACATGAACGACATAATGACATGACATAGCCCCATAGGCCTTTAGCCGGGGAGCTAAAGATAAAACATTGCACAAGGTTACCCATTTTTTTATAATGATTATTTTGTGTCAAGAATAGATTCAAGTTTATCAATCTATCTATTCATACATGTACAATTTATTCTTTTTACTTCTTACCAGAGGGCAAAATTTTAGACCAGTCCAAATTGAAAGGAGTTGCTGATGACAATTTCAAGTTTATTAATTTTTCAACTTTCCGGGTAGAAAACATTGTGAAAAGGAAGAAATTGCTTGTTACAAGCATTTTTTTTTTTTATTTTACACACTGTTTTCCAAATTGTTTTTCTTCAAAATGTGGGAATGAGTTAGCCATTTATTACATAATACCGCATTTTCACATAAAAAATATAGCTATTGAAAAATTAACAGATAAGGAGAAATTGTCATAGGCATTTGCTCCCTTCCCATAAATTTATTATATCCTTTCAGTGACAAATTTGCACTGAATGTACAAAATATAATGTAAATCCCCTCCAATTTCTTTAACCCTTTCTCTTTTTTGGAAATTTTAGACTAGTCCAAATTGAGAAAGGTTGCAGATGACAATGAAAACTGGATGCCATTTGAAATGAAACCATCCTATGTGGTAGAAAATTTTGTGAAAAAAGGAGAAATTGCTTGTTACAAGCAATTTCTTCTTTTTCCACAATGTTTTCTCAAGTATATAATCATAGGAATGTAAGATCGCATGTTTGAACAGGGTTAAAATTTAATCAGTGTAATATGGAGTCATCTGGTTATGGGTTTACATGTCTTGATTTGGATTTAAAACCTTACAACCAAAGTTAGGTTGACCCTATTTCACAAACCATTTGAAAGATAAATAAGAGGTGTACAAAAGAGAACATTATTGGAAAAAGGATAAATTGCTTGACACAAGTAATTTCTCCCTTTCTAGCAATGTTTTCTAAGCTAGTATTTATTCATGATACATTGCCTAAGTTAGACATACCTTGGAATCAACTTCTCCATCTTTCCAAACATTAACCCTTGTCTTGCTGAATATATTTTCTTTCAGAATTGCATCAAAATTGAAAGCACTGATGGTACTGATGTCGTTCCATCATCAATATTTCTTTTGAAAATTAATTCCATAAAAAATTCTTGTTTGAAATGGAGAGACAGGAGGTGTAGACTAAGATCAGACTGCACTTATGTGCAGACTGATCTTTGTCTATACCTCCTGCCAAAACCAGAATAATCCGGGTTAAGCATGAGAAGGGTTAAATGCAAAGCATTTTTCTTCATCTCTAAACTTGGTACAGCATCAACTTTGGTATTGTGTTCCTTTGATAGACTACAAACGTTTAGATGCGTCCATGGAGAGAAGTTACAGATGACAAGTCAAACTGTATCTAAATTGAAAAATAAATGTCAAATAGGCAAGGAAGCATTGTGATAAAAGGAGAAATTGCTAGTTATTCTTGCATTTTCTCCTATTCTCACAATTTTTTCATCAATATAGTACATAAGAGGCATCATACCAGATTGAATTATAAAGGGTAAAAGTCAGAGATGTCAAGAAGTAGTAGACAAAAGGGAAAAAATTCTCATTAGAAGTAATTTTTACCCTTTGAGTACGCAACCTTCCATGTTGTCCCCACCTCACCATTGAGGCATTATCTATTTTAGAAACCAGACATCAATTTCCCTTAATCCATTACTAGGCAACAAAATTTTAGACTGGTCCAATTTAAAGGAAGTTGCAGATGACAACTTCAAGTAAGTCGCCATCTTTTGGGGAAAGAGAAAATGTGGAAAATGAAGAAATTGCTCACTACAAGCATTTCTTCATTTTTTACAATGTTTTCCAACACTTTTTTTATTGAGCCAGAGAGATGTAAAAAGACTGGATAGTGTTGTAGGTTGGCCAAAGTACTAAGATTTCACAAACAACATTTTGTTGTTTAACCCATCACCACATGACAAAATTGGAAAAATTTGTTACTGACAATTCAAATTACATTTAAATTGAATACTAAGCTCCAAATAGCAAAAAAATCCAAATCGTGGTAAAAAGAGAAATTACTTGTTTAAAGCAATATCTCCTTTTACCAAAATGTTTTCTGTAACATATACTTCAGGGGTGTAAAAATGCAGAACTGTGTGGGAATGGGTTAAAAGGAAAAAAAACCAGAAAAAACTGATCCTACTTAAGTTAGAAAATAAGCCCATTTCCACTCAGTGACATTTTTTGACACCCCTCAAGAAAGCAACTTGGACAATTGTGAAAAAAGAAGAAACTGCTTGCAACAAGCAATTTCTTCATTTTCCACAATGTTTTCTACCGAGTAAGTTGAAAAAAAAAATTCATAAACTTTAAATTGTTGTCTGCAACTCCTTTGAATATGGATCAGTCTAAAACTTGTCCGTTTCATATGGGATTAAAGAAAAAAATAGCCCGAACCCTGGCTCAGCCACCATTCTTTCTGACATCCGACAGAACTCAACGCGACATGAATCATTTATCTCTCAACTGTGATAGGAAGTGAACTAATGAGGAATAAGCAGCTAGTGGTTCTGATTTAATGTTGTGGTTGTACTGGTGTGAGACATGACAGCAACCATTTGTTAGGAACATCAGCCTCCACAATATAACTGAAATACTGTTGAAAGCAGTGTTGAACCCCATACAATCAATCAACACAAATGAAGAGGACATAACAAATATCAATTGTTTATTGTTTACAATCGACCTCTGTAAATGATAGGCAAATAAAAACTTATCACAAGTGTCAACATTCAGCTGTTGAAGCAGGAATTCAAAAGTGAAGATATACACCAATTAAAATGTGTTGCTTAGCAACTGCATCCACCATCATTTTCAATTGGTTCCATATGTTGTTCTTTTGGTCGGAGTTCTATATCTGAAAACATCTGTCAAGGAAAAGTTTGATCATACAAGGTATTGATGTGATTTAAACAAAAGTTGCATTTCATTCAAAGATAGTTTTACTTCACTATTTTGATAAAATTGAGACGTTTTGCCATAACAATTTGAGGGATCTGCATAAGTCTACAAAAAAACTGACACACTTTTTTTTAAATATATACATTATTCCTATAGAGACTCATGTAACAATTTTAAACTTGAAATAATCTGTATAATCATAATCATTATCAAAAGAGTAATCTATTCCAAGAAGGGAGATAAGTCCAAGTTTGCAAAAATTTTACCTTTTTTATTTCAAATACGTGCTTAAGAAACCACTTTATTAAGCATCCATGTCCATATTACAACTAAATCCTATGTTGTTGGAACTCATTAGAATCGCCTCAATGAGATGATTTTAATGAGTTCCAACAGCATGGGATTAAGCGAGTATCCTGTAATAATTTATCTTTGCAATCAAATCTATCCTTCTTATCTTTGTCAAAAAAATGTACTTAGCGATCATTCTCTAGAGCGACCAATTTTTGTCGTTCCTTCAGTGTTTGCTTAACTCACTCCCACATAGAGACACCTTTTGATGCCCCTCAAGAAAACTAATTAGGAAAACAAGCAATTTCTTCATTTTACACAATGTTTACTTTCCAGAAAGTTGAAAATTTCTTAAATTCCATTCACTCTAAATTGTCGTCTGCAACTCCTTTCAATTAGGACCAGTCTCAAATTTCACAATCTGGTAATGGGTTTATACGTGATATACTGTATCCATATTCAGAACCTACAGTAACCTACAGTGTCCATATTCTGTGCTTCTTGTCAAATTGACCTACCATGGTATGAAGGACATCAAGAATTCTAGTTTAACCCATTACAAGATGGCAACTTCTTAGACTGGTCCTAACAGAAAAGAGTAGCAGACAACAATTCAAAAGTTATGAAATTCTAGATATTCTCAACTTTCTGGAAAGAAAAATGTTGCATAAAATGAAGAAATTGCTTGTTGCGTCATTTAACACAATGTTTTGCAAATGGTTTTCTTGAGGGGCGTAAAAAAGTGTCATTGAGTGGGAATGGGTTAACACTGTTTTAACAATAGCAGGTTTTGCTAGTCCATGACAATGGAAAGATGTCTTCTGCACTATTTATTCATCACCTGTCATCTGAAAAGGTACCATCTTGAAATCGTAAAAAGTTTCAACAATAACACTGTGCAGGTTGCCAAGAATAGAACCTTCCTCCCTTATACAGATTTCTTGACAGAAGGATGGTTATACTATCTCATGGTTTATTCCTGATTATTATTTGAAATTCAAGCTTTGATTGACCTGTGCCAAACCAAATCTCCTTCTGACTTATTCCCAGAAAATGACACTTTTGGCACCCCTAAAGGACAATAATTGGGAAAACATTGTGTAAAATGAAGAAATTGCTTGCATCAAGCAATTTCTTCATTTTACACAATATTTTCTACCCAGAATGTTGAAAAATTACTAAGTTTCTTACACTTTTAATTGTTGTCTACAACACTATCAATATGGACCAGTCTAAAATTTTGCTGTCTCGTAATGGGATAAGATTTTCCAGAGAGTCCTTTTTGGCATGATAGGCTTCACTTACTTCTTTGTTAGGCATCAAGCATGGCTCATAAATAAAGAAAATGGCTTTTGGCACTATTTACATTTTATTTGCATGTTCATAATTTATACAGAAACAATAATTTAAACCCACTATATGTTAGTATGACATAATTAATGGATAATTTGTGTATACCATATTATGTACAAGATCATGCCTAACCTGTCATGCTGAATAAAAATCATATACAAATTTGTGTGAAAATCAAAGGACTGAAAGGACAGAAAGCACTAAAATAAGGTTGGTAATTATTTAGAAAATTATTTCAATAAACAATGCTAGCTGTAAAGGGACTAGCAGGAGGTCTAGATAAAGATCAGACTGCACATATGTGCAGGCTAATCTTTGTCTATACTTCCAGCCAAAACAGGAATATTCCAGGTTCAGCATGACAAGGTTTAAAAGAAGGACCAAGATACTTGTCTTTCACTCACCTAAGTTAGAATCCTTGACAGAAATCTCTATTTAAACATGATTATTAAACACAGGGCATGGAATACCCATGCCCAACTTGTCGAAAAAGGGTTTTTATAATTGTAGACAAGTATACTTTTAAGGCCATTCTCTGGCAAAAAATAAATGCAAAGATGCCCCACCCCCCAGGGCTGTGACCTTGAACTTGGGAGTATCCAATAGAACTTTACAGTAGACAGTAGTTCTCATCAAGGGGAACAACTTAAAAGTAAGTTATTTTGAAATTTATCAATTACTGCAGGAGATATACTCCTGACTGAGGTAGCATTATATGCCCGTCACCATTACATGGCAGGGGCATGAAATTATAATGTCTACACTGAAGGGCAGATAATTAGTGGTAAATGAAAATAAAGCTGGGTTCAAGCATTTTCTTCATTAACAATGTTTTCTCAGCATTTATCTCCCCCTCATTTTTAGAGGACAAGTTCAATTTAATTTTGGACAAGTACACAGTACTTCAATGTACAGCATATGCATAAGTATTTAGAAAAATAAGTTATAACAAGAATGTTTCTACCCTATGTGGCACTTATATTTCAAATTCAAGTAACTCTGCAACTTCTTTGAATTTTGATCAGTCTAAATTTTCTAGCAGGTAAAAGGATTTGAAGGATAAGAATTCTATCTTAAATATCTACAGATAGATGAACATACAGACTGTAACCAATCACAATAACTCAGTCTAAGAAATCTATCCTCTTGTGAGTTAGAAAAAATTAACTCTTGTCATGCTGGAATATTCCTGTTTGGCAGCAGGCATAGACAAGGATCAGCCTGCACATATATGCTGTCTGATCTTAGTCTAAACAACCTTTTTGTCATTTTAAGTCTAGAAAGGTTTGTCCCAAAATTAATTTTCAAAAGAAATATTAATCCACTAGTGCTTCCAGAGCTTTCAGTCCTTTGATTTTAATGTAAATTTGAAAAGTTTACTATTCAGCATGACAAGGGTTAAGAACATCAATAAAACTAAACTGCAACATCAAATGATTTTCATTTTTGCCAAAGTAATAGTGTAATATTTATTGAACACATTATCACTGAATTCCTTGTTTTGTCACCCCTGAATAAAAATTACATCATACCAAACATAGGAGACCTCTCTTGTGAAAAACAATTTCTTCTTTTTTCACAATGCTTTGTGCCCTTTGTAGTAGTATTTGTTCATTTCACAGGCATTTTGAAAAGCTTACTAAACAGTTGTTCAATTAACCCATTCCCACAAAATCACGCTTTTTGAAACCCCTCAAGAAAAACAATAAAGAGATGAAGAGAATATTTTTTGTTTTCATGGAGGTATGAACCTAAAAACCTAATCACACCGTATGAATACGTGAAGCGGGTTCATAAATTGTGTGATTAGGTTTTTCGGTTCATACTTCCATGAAAACAAAAAATATTCTCTTCATTTCTTATAATTTAATAGCATCGAGCGAAAAAGCTTTACAAATTTTGATACCTTCTTGCATGGGACTATTTTGTGCAGAAGTATACAAAATCGCTGCGTGCTCAAAATCTTGTTCATGGAGTTATGAATAATTTTTTCGACCAATCAGAACGCTCGTTTTTGATAGACGAAACTAAAAATTAAATTATTTGGGAAACATTGCAAATGAAGATATTGCTTGAACCAAGTGATTTCTTCATTTTTCACAATGTTTTCAATCTAGAAAGTTGAAAAAATCTTAAATTTCTTAAACTTAAATTTTTCATATGCAACCCTTTTCAATTTGGACCAGTCTAAAATTCTGCCATCTGATAATGGGTTAATACAAACATCTACACTTCTGGTAAATTGGTATGTGGACGAAAAATCTACATGTCTGCTCACTGGTATGTCTACTGGTTGACATTTTTTTGAAATTCTTTGTCTTTGGGAAAGAAAACATTGTGGATAATGGAGAAATTGCTTGTAACACACAATTTCTTCATTTTCCACTATGTTTTCCAAAGAGCAGTTCTTGAGGGGCATAATAGTGTGGAAATGGGTTAAGCAAAGTTATGAGTAAGGTACAAGTGGGAGGTTGTTTAAAATGTTTTAAAACACCATGCAACAAATAATAAAAGTTCTAACAGCTAAAAAGCATATACATGGAGCTTTCAGATTTTAATTGGTATTTTTATATTTTGATATATACATTGCCCTAGCAGCAAGCCATTTTTTCCTCGCAATATCTAAATTCTTACATTACCCCTTTTTGTCACTTAACCCATTTCAAAACAACGTAAATTTTTACACGCCTCAAGAAAAAATATATTTAGAAACATTGTGGAGAATGAAGAAATTGCTTGTTACAAGCAATTTCTTCATTATCCACTATGTTTTCTACCCCCCAAAAACACACACAGAAAATGAAATTCAATGCACTATAAAAAGTCATATTCAAGTTCTTTCAATTTGAACCAGTCTTAAATTTCTTTATTTTGGAATGGGTTGAAAAAAAATCTAGAGTTACTTCTGCAACTTTTTTTCAAACTAGACTAGTTGTCTAGGGATGGGTAAAAGGGAAAAATCATATCTACAGATATCTTCTTCAATTTTGAAAATTAAGCTCATTTCAATCAATTTTGTTCACAGTGAATTAACCCATTCCGAAACAATGACGCTTTGAATATGAAGCTTTGGAAAACATTTTGGAAAATTGAGCAATTTCTCAATTATCCACAATGTTTTCTAACATTTAAGACAAAGATTTTAAAGATTTCATCAATAAAATTGTTGTCTGCATCTTCTTTGCATTTGGACTGATCAATAACTTTGCCATCTAGTACTGGGTTAATAGAAGCACAGGTTTTCTCATGAGAGTTAGAAAATTAACCCTTGTCAGGCTGGAATATTCCTGTTTTGCAGAAGGTGTAGTCAAAGATCAGCCTATACATACATGCAGTTTTATCATTGTCTATTCAACTTGCTTGTACCTTTAAAGCCTCAATATAATTTCAAATTAATTTTCAAAAGAAATTTGACCCAAATCTTGTGTTCCAGTGCATTCATCACTATGATTTTAAAGGAACTCAGAACAGTACACGTAAACATGTATATTCATTCAGCATGACAAGGGTTAATATAAAGGGGGGAGATGCTAACAAACATGGTGATCTTATTAGGAGAAATACGGTATTTCGACTTTGTCAGTTCAATAGGAGAAGATGAGAATAGAATTTTATATATGATATAGTAGTAGCCTATTCCTACATAGTCCTGCGTTTTTAAGCCTCTACAGAAAAAGCTTTGGAAAACATTGTGGAAAATGAAAAGAATCTTTTGTTACAAGAAACCTCTTAATTATCCAAAATCGTTACGACCCAAAACAGCAAAGATTTTTAAGATATCATGAGCTAGTAATTGTTGTCTGCAACTACTTTCAATAAGGACCAATCTAAAATTTTGCTGTCTGGTAATGGGTTCAGAAACATTAATTGAAAGATGAATCACAGATGACAAAAAGACAACCTCTTAGTACAATCCCTATAGCTTTGCTTGGGATTTGTACCCTGTATTTTGCATTTTGAGATTTTCCAGTACCATACACACATAAGCACATTCCAAACAGTGAACACAAGTGTCAGCACGCACAGCCACCTTCCTGCGCTTGAGGTTCCTGTGGGGTATCTTTTAACACAACCTCTGTCACTAAAGCGTACATTAAGGAAAACAAAAATTAAAGCAAAAGTGAAAGTAAACTAACACAGCAATACTACAACAACAGTTACTATAACTACATGAACTTAGAGAAATTTCTTTCCAAAAGTATTTGTTTTGACCCCAGCAGTTTAACCCATTCCCACATAATGCCACTTATAACACATTCCTGTTTTGGAAAATTTTAGACCTGCCCAAATTCAAAGGACTTGCAGACAATAATATAAAATTGATTTTATTTGAAAATTTGTTCAATTTGTACAAGTTCAAAATTCTATAGAGTTGGAATGGGTTCACATGAGCTATATATAATCATCCACAAGCAGAAATCGTTTTACCCATTCCCACACAACAAAAATTTAGACCAGTCCTAATTCAAAGAAGTTGCAGATGACAATTTGTAGATGATAAAATTTTAAAAACTTGTCTTTGTGGGTATAAAACATTTTGAATAATGAAGAAATTACTTGTTACAAGCATTTTTTCATTTTTCACAATGTTTTCTTCAGCTTTTTTCTTATCGTTAGGGAATATGTTAAATAATATTCAGCTCTTTCCCTTGCCATGCTGATCCCGGAATATTCCTGCTTTTGCAGGAGGCATAGACAAAGATCAGCCTGCACATAAGTGCAGTCTGATCTTAGTCTACACCTCCTGATTGAGTCATTCAAAACAGAGATGCTTTTAAGTTCAATTTTTAAAATAATTAATGGCCCTTAGCTAGTACTTCCAGTGCTGCCAGGCCTTTGATTTTAATGTGCATTTAGACAAGGATTATATTCAGCATGACAAGGGTTAAAACATAAAGATGCTGATAATAAGTGTAATGATGTACACTTGAAATGGATGCTATAGATGTTCACAATTTTTAGCAATTTTGGATGCGAAGGAAAACTAAACTTGTCACAAAATGGACTGATATCCCTCACCAGCATTTTATCATGTAAGTCGCTCAGTTGACCGTTGACTTACATGACCCCAAAACAGGAAGGCACTGCTTTGGATCATTGGCAACAATTGTATAAAGTTTCATGATTGTAGGTCAATAAACACATTACCACAAAACAAAATTTTACACCAGATTAAATTGAAAGAAGTTGCAGACGACAATTTCAAGTTGATGGAATTTAAGGATTCTTTGTCTTTTTTGGCAGAATAAATGGTGGACAATAACAGTGTTATCCCAATTGTCTTTCTTGAGGGGCAGCCAAAAGCATCACTGTGTGGGAATCGATTAACATATTGCTGACCCTACCCACTGAACTCTAACAGAAAGTTCTACTTCCATTTTGAACAGTATTATTTTGCAGAATTTATGGCCAGTAACATAGAACAAAACAAAAGAATGCTTGGTTGATGACCTAAATGTTGTAACTACAGCTGAAAAAATCTGCCAATGTCAGAGTTCAAAGTTCACTTGGTTTAAATGAATGAATTCATTGGTTTATTGGTTATTTGATTGACAGGTACAATCTGTCATTTGATTCTGAAGCCTGCAGGACAGACATGGTGAAACCAATATATCCCTTCTACTTCATAAATGGGGAGGTGAAGTACCATCTTAAAATTGTACTGATATACGTTATTGGTAACACTGCTCAGCAATGCAGAACAGCATGTGTAAATTTTAAAGATAAACTGATTAATTGTGTTTGGTTTAATTTCGATGTAGAGGATTTTTGAAATGTTTAAAGGATATTTGCTAACTTGCAATTCAGACTTTCAGACCTAGGAATTACAGCTGATTGCGAGGACAGCCTATGACAACTATATTCTCATCAAAAGTAACTAAAATTGTCCCAGAGTGGATTTCTGCTACCATCAGCATTTTGTCCATTGAGTAGCCTAACCCTGATCTCAGGTTACCCAAAACAATAGGGCACCTCCAAAGGTCAGTGTTAACATTTGTATAAAGTTTCAAAATCCTAGGTCAAAATGCCAAATGAGCTAGGCATCAAAATGGTTTTCAATTGTGATCTTGACCATTGACCTGCTTGACCCCAAAACAAAAAGGCACTTCCATAGATTATTGGCATTTATCGATACTAATTGTATGAAATTTCATGGTTGAAGGCCAATCAGTTCTAGAGTTAGAGCACAGCTAAGGGCTTTATGAAATCAACTTTTTATTTGATATATTGTAAAAAAGGAAATGAGGTAAGTTAAAGGATTCAATGAACAATCAACTAATTGTGTAAATATGCACTCAGTGAATAACTCTGACTCAAATTTATATTTTATCTTTCAAATAAATCTTGCCAAGCATTTCATTATTCAGGGATTCTTTCAAACCCTTTGCCAGAAAGAGGACATGAACAACATTAATTTGTGAAAATACACAAAATGACATGGTTCGTCTGCTTTTAGGACAGTGGAACTCTTGAATCTTTTGACAAATTCTGACAAACTACCACTGTTACTATCAACAGCTCATCAGAATTAACTTCTTATAACCCATGAATGCTCATTCAGTGTTTTAGCAAGGATTCGCGGTGGCGGTGCCGAGATTAGAAACTGACTGAAACTGTCAGCAGAAATGTACGAAAATATGCATGATTACATCAAATGTATTCGTCAAGAAAAGGCAAATGGTGGCCAGTTTGATTAAATTTTTGATAAGGAGAGCCAATACCTGCGTGATAAATGTATTCAATTGGAGCAATCATCTAAGGTTATCCCTACAACTATGTCACGCCCTCAACACAAAATCAATACCACACGCCAACCAATGAGTGCATTTCATTAATCTGATTTGCTGTCAATCAGAACTGTAATTAAATTTGGCAATGTGTCGGTCTTGTGTCAGACTCGATTACATAATTGACCCGATATTCTTTGAGCAATTATACACACCTCGGACTTGATTTCCGAAGATTAGTCAAAGTAAAAGTATGAGTTAAAAAAATGTCTTTTTTTATTGGCGCCATGAACTTTCGCCAAATGAAAAAAACTTGCGCCAGAATTTTATTTTTGTCGCATTTGGCGACAATGGCGATCGGCAGCGCGAACCCTGACTATTTTGCACTGGTCCAAATTCAAAGACATAGCAGATGACAATTTCAAGATAATTAAATTCTAAAAAAAATCTTTATCTCTCTGGGTAGAAAACATTGTGGATAATGAAGGGAAGGCTTTAGAAGTTAGTGAAGGAAATAGAAAAAAAAGCTTTTTATAGGAAAATTTTCCTGTCATAATAATGTTTCTACTCTACAAAATAATTTCTTTCCACTTTACATAGAATTTGAGCTGTTGTTTATAGTCTCTTTAAATTTCAATAAAACTAAAATAATTGTCTGATTATAAGTCATGGCTTTAATAAACGAATGTTTAGATTAGATGTTAATTCATCAATTTTTCTATTTCACAACAGGGAATCATGCATGACTGCATATTTCTATCTTCACATCTTCATCTAAAAAAAATTCTCAAAAATTTGATATTTAATCCATTACCAGAATAAAATGGAATGGTTTAAATTGAAAGAGGTAGCAGATGGCAATTTAAACTGCTTTTAACTTGAAAAGTGTCATACATGGTCAAATTATTGTGTTAAAAGGAGATATTGCTGGAAACAATTTCTCCATTTCTCACAAAATTTTCCTAATATATTTTAATCAGGGTGACTTATTGTTGGATTGTGAGGCTAATCCATTCCCACACAATGACCTTTTTAAACATCTCTCAATATCTAAGCTTTGGAAAACATTATGGAAAATAAAGAAATTGCTTGTGACAAGCAATTTCTTCATTATCCACAATATTTTCTATCCAAAAAGACGAAGAAATTTAAAATTCCATCAACTTGAAATTGTTGTCTGCAACTTCTTTCAATTTGGACCAGTCTAAAATTTCACCGTGTGCGAATGGGTTAATAACACACAAAAAAATCAATGTGAGAAAATAAGCTACTTTTTGCATATCATTATATTTGCCATCCTATGTCTCAATGAAAAGAAGGAATGTTTGTATCTAATTTGTAGGTACCGGTTTGTATGTAAAAGAAAAGATAAGAAAGTGACAAACAGACATATGATGCATACGAGGGTAATGAAAGCAATTTACTCCTACCTTAATAATTGATGTAAAATTTGTAAGAAATAGTGGAAATTGATCAACCGCGGCTGTCAATCATATTATCAGTTGACTAATGCAATCATTCACTTAGATTCAGCTTATTCAAAGTCCCGAACCATTCTTGTTTTTTGTTTCTTTATGCCATTTAAAATCAAAGTTGACCTGATGGAGTCAAAGAGAAAGTGGGCAGAGCCAGAGATCGGTTAATTTCCTGGTCAGTCTAGGGTCTAAGATTAAGATTTTCCTATAAAGGTACACTTTCTTAACCCATTCACACAAATTGATGCCTCTTGACACCCCTAAAGATAGAAACGGAGACAAGCAAATTCTTCTTTTCCACAATGTTTTCTACTAATTAAGTAGAAAAAAATCTAAATTCATTCAACTCCTTTCAATTTGTCTTTAATGAGGGAATCTAGTACAGCCATTCTACCTTTTTGCTATATTTTCCAATCACTATATTTATTTGATGTCTGCAGGATTCAATATTTGAAGGAGTTCTTGGGAGGTCTAAATAACTAAGTAGCACAGTTAAGATTCTAAAATCTCTGTTTTTGGTAAAGATGTTAGAGATCTGTTAAGCCTTTCCTGTTTTTGGAAATTTAAGACTGGTCCAAATTGAAAGAAGTTGCAGACGACAATTGAAATTGGATACCAATTGAAATGAAACCATCCTATGCGGTAGAAAAAATTGTAGGAAAATGAGAAATTGCTTTTTACAAGAAATTTCTCCTTTTTCCACGTTTTCTCAAGTATAAAATCACAGCAATGTAAAATCCCGGGTTTGAACAGGAAAATGTTAAGCAGGTTAAAAAATCAAAAGGAGTCACAAAGACAAACAGGTAAAAGGTATAGCTTATGATGATTAGGATAATGATGAGATATATGGTATAGTAACATACTGTTTATAATGCATGCAAAGATATAGAATATGGACCCCTATCTAGTATAGGTACTGTCTTGAAGATAGCTTACAGATGAAATATACCATCAAATGACCATTCATCTTTATAAACATTAACAACTCAAAATGACAATCAAAATTAGTTACTTAAACAAGTGCATTGCGAAAAAGATGCCTGAGGATTGGCTGAAGGAGTGCTGGAAAGAAAGCAAATTACCTAAGTTGAACAGAGGAATTATTCTGTCAAAAATATGTTTAGAGTTACCCCTCCTAGAAGTTTATTTTGCTCCTTATAATTGATGTTTCAAATTGATGCCTTTAGAAACACACGATATATTATAATTTTTTGCATGATAGTGAGGACTCCTATGTTGCAAGGCAATTGACCAATCGCGGCTACGAATCAAATTACCAGTTGACTAATGCAATCATTCCTTTAAAACAGAAACTCAGAACTCTGAAATTGGCCATCATTTTGTTGACATTTACTGTTGGTTTGGTGACTTAAACGTTGTATCTACAGCTTAAAAAAGCTGTAGTTAAGATGTTTAGGTTGCCAACCAACTATTCTACCTTTTTGTTACATGCTACTTGCCACTGATTTAACAAAATAATGCTGTTTAAAATTGAAGCGGAACTTCCTGTCAGAGACAATAGGTTGTGCAACCATAGTAAGTGGGCGGGGCCAGCAATTAGTCAGTTGCTATACATCGTTATTTCTCCGCAACAGCAAAGCTAAAAAGGATATTGTTGTCCTTAAACAACAAAGACATATTATTGTAAATCAATGAAGTGCTGGTTTCTGGCGGTATAACCTTAAAAGGGAATAGTCTAATGTAGTAAAGAAATAAACACCAATTCTATTTATATATCTATGTTCTTTCTGATAAAAGCAGACCAGAAAATATGGCAATTGTTTAAATTTTCCTGAAAAGGGCGTTGAATGCTGACTTTTCTGCATTTTCTCAAAAGCTGACAGACCAAATCAATTTCTTTCCTATAATTGAAATAGTAATTCCAGGTTATTTCCTTATCTGTAACTAGCATATAGAAGATGGTTATGAAGAATGCTACAATATCTGATTAAATGAGGATAGAAAAGGGGAGTAAACAACTCACTATGCACAACAAATACAAACAGAAGTGCAAGTACAACTTACCCATTAAGGGCTCCTTTCTAATTGCTAGTTGAAAATACTTTGAAATATGTTGTGTTCAGTAAATTTAAACTAAGTTCTTTTCATAAGTTCTTAAAATATATGGATTACACTTATTGCTCCATAATCACAGAAAAAAATATATGAAGTTAAACATCCTCATGAAAAAGGTTTAAATTTGGATGAAAATGTACGGTGGATTAAAGTTTATAGGGTAAAATTGTCTCTGCATTTCAAATACTTTGGGGTGACAGGAACACTTAACTACTCTTAAGTCTCACCTCCTGTTTTGTTTGTATACTGTTTCATGCCCCTTTGAACAATCTTGCAGTTATATCAAGCCAAAGTTCACCTATTCATGTGATTCCTGGGTATCACCAGTACTAGCCTCGGGCTCTGAAATGACTTTCCAAAGACTTACACATTTGACCAGGTGTATGTCTAGAACTTTAACCCACAACCCTTGACTTATCTCAGGTTACAAGTTCATAGCCCTCACCACTAAGCCCCTTAGGAATTCCCTCATTTCTTGTATAGCATGACTTCAGCTCTCCAAACCTGTAAAAATTTTGCCATTCTTAACCCTTTACTATTTTCCAAAATTTAAGACCTGTCCAGGTTTAAAGATTTTTCAGACAAAAATTTATTCTAATTGCATTTAATTTGAAAAATAGCCATTCAGTTGGGTAGATCATCTATTTTACAACGTACTATTAAAGCCTAGCACCTATAAAGGATACTCTGATCTTTTTTTGGTTCTGTTTGTTCCATGCCTGGTAACGCTGCTGCAACCCGTCGAAATAGCTGGTGGAGATAAAAATATCAAATTAGTTCATCTAGATAATAACAACAAATTAACCAAATTATGAAATTCAGTCTTTTAACCCATTCCCACACACTAAATTTTAGACTGGTCCAAATTGAAAGAAGCTGCAGACGACAATTTTTAGTTGATGGACTTTTAATATTTTTCATCTTTTGGGATAGAAAACATTGTGGATAATGAAGAAATTGCTTGTAACAAGCAATTTCTTCATTTTCCACAATGTTTTCTAAAACTGTTTTACTGAGGGGCGTAAAAAGGAGGGATTGAGTTGGAATGGGTTAATTTCAAATAAGGGATATATTGATGTAAAGAGGAAAAATAATGCTTCTTAGCAATCCATACTTTGAAATGTTCAATTATAACTTTTATCAATTTTCAATAAAAGCACCACTTGGCTTCAATGGTGGAGAGTGAAACAAGAGGACCATGATGGTCCTAAATCGCTCACCTGAGGCATCTGCAAATTACAGTACTTTTTAGAATAAAAAAGACACAACTAGAGGAAAATAGATAAAACAAATATAAGATTTTTGGCTTTGTACAAAACAATCCAGTAATGCTTTACAATAAGATTGAATTTCTTTGGCTTTACAGTTTAATCCATTAACAAACTATCAAAGAATTTGTCACCCTCAGGTTTGAAAAAAAAACATAGTGAGAAAGGGAGTGACAAGCAATTTATCCATTTCTCACAGTGTTTTCTACCTGAAATTCTTTGTATTTAGATTTCAATCAAACTCTAATTACTGTCTGCAACTTCAATGGGTGTAATCTTAGCAACCTTGGTAGAGATCAATCTGGATGTACTATAAATCAAAATATGAATGCATTACAACTTATACATGAGGAGTGGAAGATATTTGAACATGCTCTTATTGAGCGTTTTTCATATCTTTGCATGCCTTGGGAAGGGCCATGTTTGTCCAAAGGATGTAAACATGGTAGTTAACAATAATGTTATCCTATGTTTTTCATGTAAATGCTGTAGAACCTATATTTAAGAAGAAGAATTCTTTCAATGCAATTTACGCAATTTTTGACCCCAGAAGCAGAGACATTTTTTATCCTAAGAGCATATTTTCCTGTTACTTAGTACAAAATTATTTAGTCATGCTACATACCAAATATGTATGCCTATCACCTTATATTTCAGAAGAAGAAGATTTTTGATGTTGCTCTAATTGGGTGTTTTCCAAAATTTTTGACCTCTGGGGCAGTGCCATGTTTTATCCCAGGGCTAAGATTTTAGCTTACATGGTAGAGAACCATCTGGATATGCTATATACAAAATATGAATGCCTTAGACTTTGTAGATTGGGAGGAAAAGACAATTGAACATGGTCTAATTGAGCATTTTTACAAACTTTGGACACCAAGGGAAGGGGTGTTTATTAACCTACAGGCATGACTTAATCAAAACTGATAGATAATAGCCAGGCTATGCTACACTCGAAATATAAATGCCCTCCTCCTTAAAATGAAGATTTTTTTTTTTTTAGCACACTCAAATTTTGCGTTTTTCCCAATTTTGGATCCCTAGTGCAGGGCCGTTTTTGACCCGAGGAAGCCAACTTTTGGTTATATAGTACAAAACTATCTAGTTATGCTACATACCAAATATGAATATCCAAGACCTTATTGTTTAAGAGGAGAAGTCTTTTGAAATTGCTCTAATTAAGCATTTTTCCAAACTTCAGACCTCAGGGGCAGGGCCATTTTTGACCCCAGAGATAGAATATTTAAAAACTTGGTAGAGAACCATATGATTAAGTTCTATGTAAAATATAAATCCCTTTGGCCTTGTAGTCTGTGAAAAAAAAAGCCAACAAAGATTTTCTAAAATTTCCCATTTTCATATGCCGTGGTTATAAGAGTTTTTGACAGAATTAAATTCTTTTAACAACTTTTGAAGAGCTTCACCCAAGGAACATCCCTGCAAAGTTTCAGCTTGATTGACCTACTGGTTTAAGAGGAGAAGATTTTTAAAGATTTACTTAAGATTCCCATTTTCAAATGCCGCAGCAACCAGAGTTTTTGACGGAATTAAATTCTTTTTAACAAATTTTGTAGAACTGCACCCAAGGAACATCCCTGCAAAGTTTCAGACTGTTTGGCCTGGTTATTGAGGAGGAGAAGATTTTTAAAGAAATTGTGGACGGACGGACAGACGGACTGACAGACAGACAGATGACGGACAACGACCGATCACAATAGCTCACCTCGCTTTTTGTGCTCAGGTGAGCTATAAAGGATTTGGAAAAAGGACCAAAAATTAAAAATTTGTCCATCAATGAGCTAAGTCTTTGGCAGGTTACCCATCATCAAATGTAGTGCACTTACTCCTATTTAGAAGAATCATTTTGCAAAATATTTTGGGAAATAGATCATAGAATCAAGACCAAGAAACAGTCAAAATTTGACCTCTGGCCTTCAGGTGTGACATTGACTTCTATAGTAGGGGCCATAATCAAAACAAGCACACTTGCTCTCATCATGATGATCAAGTGTGTAAAAAATTATGACAATCAGTCCACAGAATAAACAGATATAAGTAGGGTCAAATTTTAACCTTTGGGAGTGACCTTCAGAGTGAGAGCCTGAGTCAAGATTAGCAGAATTGCTCTCGTCAAGCTATAAAAGTGTGTAAAATTTAACCCATTACAAGATGACAAAATTTCAGACTAGCCTAAATTGAAAGAAGTTGCAGACAACAATCTGAAGTTAATGAAATGTTGGGTTTTTCAACTTTCTGGGTAGAAAACATTGTGAATAATGAAGAAATTGCTTGTAACAAGCAATTTCTTGATTTTCCACAATCTTTTCTACAGCTGTTTTCCTTTGGGGTGTCCAAAAGCCTCACTGGGTCAGAATGGGTTAATAAGTTTCAAGGTATAAAGGCAAGATAAAATTTTGCATTTAGTTAATGCTAATTTATTTGATTTTGATTGAGATGACAGCTTTAATACATAGAGTCATTCTTGAACACTTACAATATAGATGTTTTCTCATCCCTTAACCCATTCCTGGTTTTGAAATTTTACATGAAAAATACATGCAATTTGAAAATAGACCAACCTACAGGTGAGAAATATTGTGGGAAAAGGAGAAATTGCTTGTTACAAGCAATTTCTCCTTTTTCCACAATGTTTTCTCAAATATATAATCATAGTGACGTAAAATCCCGAGTTTGAACAGGAAAGGGTTAAGAGAGGCAGTAGCTTAAACCCATTGCTACCACAATTTGTAGCAGGGTAAAATGGGCCTGGCTATTAACCCTTTCCCACATGTCAAGAATCTAGACTGGTCCAAATTGGAAGCTGCTGATGACATTTTTAGTTGAAGAAAATTTATAAATCTTGGTGTTTTTGGGTAGAAAACATTGAGGATAATCAAGAAATTACTTGTGAAAAACAATTTCTTTTTTTTTTCATAATGTGTTATCCAAAGCATTTTCTTAGGGAGCGTAATAAAGCGGAATTGCGTGGGAATAGGTTAAGTGTCTTTCCCATGAACAGCCCCTAGTTGGTGAACCTTCAGTTCACGAGTCAAGCATCTATACCATTCTGCTAAGGAAGCAGTCATTTGGCCTTATGATGTGACCTATATGAAATTTGCATTTTTGAATATTAGAATTAACCCATTCCAGGGAACATTAATTTTAGACTTGTCATAACTGAATAATTTTGCAGACAACAATATCAGGTTGTTGAAATTTAAAAAAGAATTTCCAAATATTTTGGACACTGAAAAAAATGCTTATTACAAAAGATTTCTTCAGTGTCCAACAAATTTCCAAAGCATTTTTCTTGAGAAAAAAAACTAGAACTTGTCACAGTAGGTGACTTAATACTCCCACTAGAGCCTTAATTATGAAAATGTGTCTTACTTGAAAGGGGGATAATTCTTCTGCCAGGGAGAGTTGAGACTTCTATATAGGGTATTGCAAAACTGAGACTTGTGATCAATGTATGTGTAAAGTTTGGTTACTTTCGAAGCGAAATTGTAGGAGGAGTTTGTGAAACAAAATTACTTGAATTTTCTGACACAGACTGACAGATTGACAGCAACACAGACGGATAGACAGGCTGGTTCAAAAACATTCAATTTGAAAGGGTATAAAAATATGAGGATTATGTGGGAATGGGTTATCCTCCTGGTAGTAAAAGTTTAACTTTTGATTGTGAATTTTCAGCCAAGATGCAGTCATATGTATTGCTGACACTGATGCGTGCAAAGCCATGAATAAAAAAATATCTTCACAAATTCCAACACAATCTTGTTTTTTTATTCCCTCAAGGAAAAGGCTTTGAATAGTATTATGGACAATGAAGAACTTGCAGTTAAAAGCAATTTCTTCATGGTACACAATGTTTTCTGCCCTCAAAGACAAAAAATCTGTTGACTTAAAATTGTGGTCTTCAACTTTTATAAATTTGGACCAGTCTACAATTCCTGTTATCTGGAAATGAGTTAAGTTTTATCACAACTAGTCAAGCTAGCAAAAGATAGTAATAAGAGGATAGATAACCCATTTTATAACATACCTGTTTAACATTGTATCCGGCTTTTGCACTAGTTTCTATAAACATAACATTTAGTTCTTTTGCTTTTCTTTCACCATCTTCTGTGGTTACTTGTCTGTGAATAAAACATTACAAGATCTAATTTATGTCTATGAGTAACTATCCATACTATGAAAAATACATGAGAACAATGATGGTCCTTTATTGCTCCCCTGAGTATGATGGCTCAAGGCTTTATGATATATACAAATATCAAAGCTTTTCGCCTTATTACTTTGGAGAGGAAGATTTTTAAAGATTTTCTCCTCTAAACAAAAGTATTTATTTGATCCCACAATAAAGTGCTAAATTCCTGGGTATGGTAATTCTTTGAAGTATTTGGGTAGAGGGTCAATAGGCAATGATAAATGCCAAGTATCAACACTCTAGGCCTAATAGTAGAGAATATTTTGAAAGATATTCTTCATTATTCTTATCTAAAACCAGGGATTGCAAAAAAAAGGTAATTATTTTCAGAGTACAGTTTCCTTTGAAGTATTTTGGTAGAGGGTCAATAGCAGCAGATTTATACCATGCATGAAAGTTCTAGGCCATATGGTTTGGGAGAAGAAGAATTTCAAAGATTTCCTTCTTTATTCCTATGTAAAATCAAGGATTGTACAGAAAGGGCTAACTTTCAGAGTATGGTAATTCTTTGAAGTATTTTGGTAGAGGGTAAATAGATGATGATATACCAAATATCAGAGCTCTGAGTTTTTTAGTTTGGAGGAGTTTTTTTTCACTTGGTTGCAAGCAAATACCTTTGTCTGTTTCAACAAACACCAATTGACCAATTGCTGGCCTCACCCACTTACTAAGTTGGTCTTGCCAATGACTCCAACAGGAAGTTCCACTTCAATTTTAAATAGCTTTACATGTATTTTGTAAAATTTATGTCCAGTAGCATGTAATAATAAGAGGGCCCAAATAGCTCTTAATCTCTCACCTGAGTATAATTTTATAATCTCTCTAAGTCTGATAAGGCCAGCCCTAAATTTTGAAAAGGGTCACCTAAGGCAAGTCCTTACAAGTCTGGACCAAATTTGCCTAAAAGTTTGGGAGGAGAAGATTTTGAAAGAATTATTCCATAATTTCTCTAAGTCTGATAAGTCAGGCCCTGCCACTCCCCCGTTTTTAAACAAATTAAAATTTTACAAACAAATTTTGAAAATGGTCAACTCAAGAACATTCTTGATAACTTTCATCAAAATTGGATCGGTAGTTTATTAGAAGATTATTAAGAATTATCCAATAATTTCTCAAGTTTTAATAAGCCTGGTCCTGCTAGGTCTAGCAAATCTTTTTCTTGCAAATCAAATTTCAAGAACATGTTTTGAAATGGATCGCACAAGGAATAACCTTGCCAAGCTTTGTCTGAATTTGTCCAATGGTTTAGAAGAAGAAAACTTAAAAAGAATTGTTCAATGGTATCTCTAAATCTGACAAGAGACATGTCGGAGATGGCCATCCTCAGCCATAAAAGCTTGATAGTAAACTGAAGCCAGTTAGATTTAGGCTTCTTGTGCACTGCATTTCTTCTCAATGAGTTCGATAATAGCTATTATACTTTCAGAGATATGCTCTGGACAAAATCTAAGTCTTAAAAAACAACAAAGGGCAATAACTCCAAAAGTATGCAAGAAAGATTTTTGGGTCTTGTGCATGGCACTATTCCTCAATGAGATCTATCCACTTATAAGGCTTCAAGTTATTATACTTTCAGAGATATGCTCCGGACAAAATGTTAGTCTTCAAAACAACAAAGGGCAATAACTACAAAATTATACAAGCAATAGTTGTGGTTCTTGTGCACTGCACTGCTCCTCAATGAGATCTATCCATCTATGAAGTTTCAAGTTGATAGCATTTATACTTTAGGAGATATGCTTCGAACAAGCTTACTGACAGAATGGCGGACAGAGACAATTACTATATCCACTTTGCAGAAACTGCGGGGGATAATAAGCCTGGCCCTGCAACACCCACATTATTTTATAAATCAACATTTCACAGGCAGTTATGAAAAGGGTCACCCAAGGATCATTCCTACCAAGTTTAGTCAATGAACTTTAGAAATGGCCAATTTGTTTAGGAAGAAAATGTTTTCAAAGAATTATTCAATGATTTCTCCAAGTCTGATAAGCCTGGCCCTGCAATGCCGATGTTTTTCTTTGCAAATCAAAATTTCAGGAGCATTTTTTTAATAAGGGTCACCCTGCTAAGTTTTGCCAAAATTAGCCCTGTGGTTTAGAAGGAGAAAATGGGTAAAGAAAATGCTGGCGAGGCATGACGCTCAACTGACGACAGACAATGAGTAATCCTAAAGCTCCCCTTGAGCATGTTGGGCTCAGGTGAGCTGGAAAAGTAAAATGGTTGGTTTGCAACATGAATTACATAGCTACAGCTTGCATAAGATGTAGTTACAACATTTAAGTTGCCATACCAACAAAAATGTTTCACACAAATGACTGCCAATGTCAGAGTTCAAAGCTTTATTTTGGGCTAAATGAATGATTTGATAGGTCAATTGATTCCTTGACAGCCGTGATTGATCAATTATGAAAATGTTTGGCAGCTCACTGTTTGTCTGAGTTTTATTTTCTACAAGTATTATAATTAAATTAAGATCAAAAAGGCCTAATGAAAAAGGCCAAGTGTCAAAAAGCCACTATTAGAAGTGACCTAAAAGCCCTAGTCCAAAAGTGCCCAATATAATTTCAAGGATGCTGAAGTAATAGCAAGCCAAATTGAAACTCAAGAATAACTGGAGCGATTTGGATTTCAAAGGTCTTATGCACAACTAGACATCATAGGGAGTAATTGTGGGGAATTTCATCTCATTGCCATATATGATGTAAGATAAGATGTGTACACAATAAACATAGTGATTTTCATTAAATTCAAGGGCAGATAATTCAAAATAACTCAAGAATAACTGGAGCGATTTGAATTTCAAAGGATTTATATGCAAATACACATCATAGGGAGTAATTGTGCCAAGTTGCAGCTCATTCCCATTTATAGTCTAGAAGGAGTCTGGCACACAAAACATATTGATTTTTGTTCAATCCAAGGGCAGATAATTCAAGATAACTCAAGAATAACTGGAGCGATTTGAATTTCAAAGGTCTTATATGCAAATACACATCTAAGGGAGTAATTGTGCCAAGTTCCAGCTCATTCCCATTTATAGTCTAGAAGGAGTCTGGCACACAAAACATATTGATTTTTGTTCAATTCAAGGGCAGATAATTCAAGATAACTCAAGAATAACTGGAGCGATTTGAATTTCAAAGGTCTTATATGCAAATACACATCTAAGGGAGTAATTGTGCCAAGTTCCAGCTCATTCCAATTTATGGTCTAGGAGGAGTTACGCACACAAAACATATTGATTTTTGTTCAATTCAAGGGCAGATAATTCAAGATAACTCAAGAATAATTGGAGTGATTTGAATTTCAAAGGTCTTTTGCACAACTAGACATCATAGCGAGTAATTGTTCCAAGTTTCAGCTCATTCCAATTTACTGTCTAGGAGCGGTAAAACTGTTATTGTCATTAAGGCCATCTTTTATTTCTTTGATACAATTTCCATGTAAATAATGGCAAAAGGTTGTGTTCACAAGCAGTTAAACAGATATTGTCATTAAGGCCACCTTTTATTTCTTTGATACAATTTCCATGTAAATAATACCAAGGTTGTGTTCACAAGCTGTAAAACTGATATTGTCATTAAGGCCACCTTTTATTTCTTTGATACAATTTCCATGCAAATAATGGCAAAAGGTTGTGTTCACAAGCTGTAAAACTGTTATTGTCATTAAGGCCACCTTTTATTTCTTTGGTACAATTTCTATGCAAATAATGGCAAAGGTTTTGTTCACAAGCGGTAGAACTGATATTGTCTGCGAGCAGTAAAACTTATATTGTCATTAGGGCCACCTTTTATTTCTTTGATACAGTTTCCATGTTAATTATGGTGAAAGGTTGTGTTGACGAGCGGTTAAACAGACATCGTCATTAAGGCCACCTTTCATTTCTTTGATACAATTTCCATGCAAATAATGGCAAAGGTTTTGTTCACAAGCGGTAAAACTGATATCGTCTGCGAGCAGTAAAACTGATATTGTCATTAGGGCCACCGTTTATTTCTTTGATACAGTTTCCATGTTAGTTATGGTAAAAGGTTGTGTTCACGAGGGGTTAAACAGACATCGTCATTAAGGCCACCTTTTATTTCTTTGATACAATTTCCATGCAAATAATGGCAAAGGTTTTGTTCACAAGCGGTAAAACTGATATCGTCTGCGAGCAGTAAAACTGATATTGTCATTAGGGCCACCTTTTATTTCTTTGATACAGTTTCCATGTCAATTATGGTAAAAGGTTGTGTTCACGAGGGGTTAAACAGACATCGTCATTAAGGCCACCTTTTATTTCTTTGATACAATTTCCATGCAAATAATGGCAAAAGGTTGTGTTCACGAGCGGATAAACTAATTTTGTCATTAAGGCCACCTTTTATTTCTTTGATACAATTTCCATAAATATGAATCTTCCTCATAACCAGGGCTCTAGAAAGTTTGAAATGTGAATCGGTTCAGGACAATGGCAATACACCCCCCCCCCCCCTGCAAAAATGAGCACCCCCACCTTTTTTTTCACCTTCTCATTAGTATGTAAAAGGGTTCATCATTCATTCATTAGTTGCATTCTTTTTCAAATATTCCTAGATAATTATAATCTTCAACAAGTGGAAGATAGATGAAAACAGCTGACAGATCCTACTTTCATTTGGGTTGTATATAAACTGCACTTCCCGCAATGTACAACAGTCCATGAAATTCCAATATCTTGTAAAATAAGATTGACAAATAAATCACTTTATCAAAATTTTCATGATTTATAGAATATTTCCGGGATGTATGACTCCCCAACCACACACCCGAGTACCCCCCAATTAAATATAGTAGTAACATACTTTTTCATGAACTATTAATTCAAAGTTCTGTTAATTTGACACAAGCCTGTGTTGATAGAACAAGAGGTCCAGAATGGCCCTAAAATCGCTCACCTGACTAATATAAGATGACTCAAAATTTTGTCAACACTTATGAAAAGGGTCACCCAAGGAATATTCATTTAAGTTTAGTTCAAATTGGCCAAATGGTTACTGAGGAGATGTTTAAAAATTTCAAAGTCAAAAACTGCCCCGCCCTGCCACGCCCATATCAAGGTGTCAATCAAAATTCTGCGAACACCTTTTGAAAAGGGGCACCAAAGGAACATTCATGCCAAGTTTTGTTGAAATTGGCCCAAAGATTACTGAGGAGAAGATATTTAAAGATTTCTAAATAAAAAACTGCCCAAACCTGCCACGCCCATATTAAGGTGTCAATCAAAATTTTGCGAACAAATTTTGAATAGGGTCACCAAAGGAACATTCATGCCAAGTTTTGCTGAAATTGGCCCAATGATTACTGGGGAGAAGATATTTTAAGATTTCTAAATAAAAAACGGCCATGTCCATATTTGGGCGTCAATCAAATTTCCCAAACACAATTTGAAAAGGGTCACCCAATGAACATTCATGCCAAGTTTGTTTGAAATTGGCCCAATGGTTACTGAGGAGAAGATGTTTAAAGATTTCAAAGTCAAAAACTGCCCTGCCCTGCCACGCCCATATTAAGGTGTCAATCAAAATTCTGTGAACACCTTTTGAATAGGGTCACCAAAGGAACATTCATGCCAAGTTTTGTTGAAATTGGCCCAAAGATTACTGAGGAGAAGATATTTAAAGATTTCTAAATAAAAAACTGTCCAAACCTGCCACGCCCATATTAAGGTGTCAATCAAAATTTTGCGAACAAATTTTGAATAGGGTCACCAAAGGAACATTCATGCCAAGTTTTGTTGAAATTGGCCCAATGATTACTGGGGAGTAGATATTTTAAAATTTCTAAATAAAAAACGGCCATGTCCATATTTGGGCGTCAATCAAATTTCCCAAACACAATTTGAAAAGAGTCACCCAATGAACATTCATGCCAAGTTTGTTTGAAATTGGCCCAATGGTTACTGAGGAGAAGATGTTTAAAGATTTCAAAGTCAAAAACTGCCACGCCCTGCCACGCCCATATTTGGGCGTGAAACAAAATTATGCGAACAACTTTTGAAAAGGGTCACCCAAGGAACATTCTTGCCAAGTTTGGTTGAAATTGGCCAAATGGTTACTGAGGAGAAGATGTTTAAAGATTTCAAAGTTAAAAACTGCCACGCCCATATTTGGACATAAATCAAAATTCAACGAACAACTTTTGAAAAGGGTCACCCATGGAACATTCATGCCAAGTTATGTTGAAATTGGCCTAATTATTACTGAGGAGAAGATGTTTAAAGATTTCAAAGTCAAAAATTGCCACGCCCATATTTGGGCATAAATCAAAATTTTGCGAACAAATTTTGAGAAGTGTCACCCAAGGTACATTCATACCAAATTTGGTTGAAATGGCCAAATGGTTACTGAGGAGAAGATGTTTAAAGATTTCAAAGTCAAAAACTGCCACGCCCTGCCACGCCCATATTTGGGGGTCAATCAAAAATCGGCGAACAACTTTTGAGAAGGGTCACCAAAGGAACATTCTTACCAAGTTTGGTTGAAATCTGCCCAGTGGTTACTGAGGAGAAGATGTTTTAACAATTTTTGACGCCTTCCGACACACAACGCACGACGGACAAAAGGTGATACCAAAAGCTCACCTTGAGCACGTTGTGCTCAGGTGAGCTAAAACACTGCAGACATCACAAAAATGTAGGTTCCATTCTACCCTATAGAAGCACAGAGACATGACATACACCAAAAAGACCGACAAGACAAACTTGAAATGGTTGCCCATTGTTGTGTAATTTTCCCATAGTATACTAAGGTAAAAAAGTTTAGCAATTTTTTTTTACCTACATTATTTTTCAACGTAAATGTATAAACCTTATAAAACCAGTCTTTTTTGCAATTTTTAAAAGCTAACTACCTAATTATGCATTAAGAGCACGTTTTCCACGCTTCTAAAGGCTGTCTGACGCAATTTTGCTGAAACACACTCTGCACGTGCTTCCACATGTACGTGAAGTCCAGGGCTCCGGAAATTTGGAAATTTAAATCGGTCCGGGAATCCCCCCCCCCCCCGGCAAAACTCCCCCCCCTCCGCCGACAAAACGAATACCCCGGCCTTTTTTCACCTTTCCCGTACGTAAAAGGGTTCATCATTCATTCCGTAGTTCCCCCCCCCAAGTATTGCTATACTAACGTAGCCATCGGTATGCTGGCTCGTATGCTTGTAAAAGAGATGGCTCAACATTTTGGCGTGAGCCAAAGTTCCATTTCAAGATTTAGAACTAAGTATTGTCAATTAGGCACCATCAAAGACAGGCCACGTTCAGGCAGGCCACGTAAGACTACCCAATGTGAGGACAATTACATTGTGATGTGTTCATCGCATAATCACTTCCTCAATAGCACTCGTATAGCCGGTTTGGTCCGAAATGCAAAGGGAACACGGGTCTGTGCTCGTACTGCAAGAAACAGACTTCGTTTGGCATGTTTACGCCCACGTTGACCTTACATCGGCATTTCTTTGACATGTGCACACAGACATGCAAGATTGTATGGGACAAGGGTACACCGTCGATGGCTAAGACAAATGTTGAATCAGGTCCTATTCAAAGACGAATCCCGTTTTAATTTGATGTTTGCGGATGGCAGGGCGTGATGGCGAACGGATGGATCCCGCCAACGTCATTCAACATGACCGTTTTGGAGGCGGCAGGGTCATGGTCTTGGGTGGTATATCATACCCTGGCAAGACTGACTTGGTAGCTATTCAGGGAAACTTAAATGCCGTTCGATACTGCACTGAAATTGACCAGCCAGTGGTATTGCCGTTCTTGCGTCAAGGGCTTGCTACCATTTTTCAGCAAGATAATGCCCGCCCACATGTCGCTTGGCACACGTTGGACTAGTAATGTTGATGTGTTGGATTGGCCAGCCAAATCACCGGATCTGTCTCCGATCGAACACCTTTGGGACCATCTTGGTAGGAGAGTAAGAGACAGGAATGACGTTAATAATGTTAGAGTTCTGGAATGTGCTCTGCGTCAGGAATGGGGTCGTATCCCTATGGCCATTTATCGTAGGCTCATTTCCAGCATGAGAAGATGCTGTGATGCCGTTATTGGCGCAAACGGTGGACACACAAGATATTAAATCTTTGTGTTACTTTTACTTCCCTTCCCCTACCATGTTTGATGCTGTACAACAAACACGTATGACCTTGAAATCATCTGATTTTTTTAAATACTGTGGCTAACACATAAAAGATAGATGTGTGAAAATATGGTTTGAATCCAAAGCTTGACACTGGAAAAATTGGCTGTAACGTATGAAATTGCTAAACTTTTTTCCCTCAGTATAGATTTCGTGCACAAAACATTTATTAAGTGTAGCTGATTTTCAATTTATTCAATTAACCCCTGAAGTAATATTCCATGATATTATGTTTTTTTTCATTACATTTTATTGATGGAACTAGCAATATTAATCAGCAGTTGTTTTCATTTGTATTCAAATTATCTGCATTCTGCAGATTTCCACTTATTTGAATTCTGTCTGCTACAATAACATATATTAACGATGTGACCTTTTTTATACAAGTATCAAGCCCAGTCTCACGCACTTACTTGTGATAAATAAATTTCATAAAAGCGTTGTATTGAGCCATTCCGATTTTATATGAACAGCAACTGCCGGCCAGTCAGGTGCCCATCTGCACGTGGAATTTGATAGAAGGTGGGCAAGTTTAGCAATAATTCAATGTGAAATTTTATTTAGATTTCGAACCTTTTTTGTGTTATTTATGGGAATCCGATCAGGTTGGCAATAAAAAATTCCGGCAATTTATCGGTTTTCCAGAACCCCACTCATAATCAAACAAATATTTTCAGCTAGTTTGAGAAAGATTACTATTAAATTTTGACCTTTAGAGTGGTATCAAGGAAATTGTCACAAAGTATTTTCCAAAGAGCTTGAATCAAGCACATCACATTTGCTCACCTCAAAAAGATCCCATGTATAAAATATTATGAAATTGGACAAAAGGATCAAGACATATTGGATAGGTAAAATTTTTACCTTGGACAATCTGGACAATCTGCTGTGCCTTAACCTTTAATTTCCCTGTCTAAATCAAGAACAGAACACTTGTTCAATAAGTTGTACAAGTGTGCAAAGTATCATGTAAATCATCAAAAAGATAGGTGTTGACCTTTGAACTGCTATGTCCTTAATTAAAAGAAGAACAGAACACCTGCTTTGATAAAGATTTACAAGAGTGTGAAACAACAAGGAGGTTGGATTGTAGTACCACTAGAAATACTCAAGGTCAAATATAACATTTGACCTTCTGTTGTGACCTTGACCTTGGTTTTTGAAGAAAAGAGCCTGAGAAAAGGGCAGCACATTTACCCTTGTGATGATGAACAGATATAAGAATCAAGCACAAGATTTCAGAGATATGGGAAAGGTTAGAGTTTATCATAACAACAATGTTAATGGCAGTCAAAGGGATGACAAAAGCTTGACTTTTTCCAAAATAGCCTAGATAAAAATTGTTTATCAGCTCTCTTTCTCTGACTGATCTGTTTTATTTTCTACAAGCATTATTTTTATCTCAATCTCTCCCAACATACATCAATTATGAAAATGTTAACTTACCTTTTGTCTGACAGATCTGTTTTATTTCCTACAAGCATTATTATTACATCACTACCTCGCTCTGTTCTAACATCATCTATCCATTTTGAAGTTTGTTGAAAACTATTGGCATCTGAAATGGAAAAAAAAATTAAATAAAAGGTACTACAATTGTTGAAAAGTGGACTAATACCCCACCAGGATTCTGTCACTCAAACTCTTTAGTAGCACAGTTTACCTTAGATCTTTTATGCTCCAAAACAGTAGGGAACCTCCTTGGGTCATGGATAACATTTGTACAAAGTTTCAATGTCAGGGAGCATCTAACAATGGATTCCTGGTATTTCTCTCACCAGTACCACCACTTCATCCTTTCCTAGCCTCCAGCTGCTATCCCACTTAGGTTTACGATTATCTACCCATTGGTGAGAGACAATTGTTGTTTACTGGTTTAAATCAAAAGCGAAACTTCCTGTAAGAGTTAATGGGTGGGGCCAACAATGTAAGTGGGTAGAACCAGCAATTTGTCAATTCAATGTATGTACGAAGTAACTATGTCGCTCCACAGGCCTGAACTTACTGATTAAGCAAATAATGTTTTCAGAAATTCAGTACAAAGTGAATCATCTTTGCCATATCTGGCAAATAAATTTGGTCACTGAGTTCTTATAAATAGTTCTATAGAAGCATTTTTAACTAGCAAAGTTTTCACTGTTTTACGACAGTCAAGTTATGTAAAATTCATTTACTAAGTCAAAAGAAAAGGTATTTACAAAATGCATCAACAAGATTCTGAGGATTTTCAAAGTTTCAGAATATATTCAATGTATGGAAATAAGCCTCCCCCACACTAATAGCCATGTTCATCCAATCAAATCATTGAAGAAATCTGATCAAAGGTCTCCAAAGGAAAATTCTCAAGAATTTTGGTAATTTGATTGAAATCAATTGCCTAGTTTCTGAGAAAGAGATTTTTAAGGTTTTCACAATAATCCATATATGGAAATAAGCCCCGTTTAATCTATATTTTCCATCCAATCAAATTTCTTTGAAGGAATATAATAGAGGATCACTCGAAAATCATTATTTCAAAATTTAGTCGAATTCTGTTCAATACTTTCTTAGAAGATTTTTAAAGTAAAAGTTTACCAACAGACGGGTGGACAATGGACACCACTCCATAACAAAAGCCTCAGAGCTGTATGCCAGTGGAGCTTAAACTAGGACTTGCTTGTACACAAGCAAGGTCTGATCGGTCTTCACTTTCTGGTCTGTAGACAGCTATTGACTAGAAGTTTCCCAACAGACGGGTGGACAATGGACACCACTCCATAACAAAAGCCTCAGAGCTGTATGCCAGTGGAGCTTAAACTAGGACTTGCTTGTACACAAGCAAGGTCTGATCGGTCTTCACTTTCTGGTCTGTAGACAGCTATTGACTAGAAGTTTCCTAGCAACTATCACAGATCTGTGTTGCTCTCAGGGCTGCTGAATGTCTGCCATTCCCAAATATTAATGGGTCAGTGCAAAACAGTTGTAACTGCCTATATGTTTATCCCTTTACTGTACAATCACTGGTTTTTATGTCCTTGTGATTTTTATAAATGAGAAAACATTGTGGGAAAAGAAGAAATTGCTTGAAACAAGCAATTTCTTCTTTTTCCACAATATTTTCTACCCTACTGAATGGTTATTTTTCAAATTAAATCCACTATAAATTGTCATCTGCAAAACCTTTGAAATTGGACAGGTCTAAAAATTAAAACAGGAAAGGGTTAAAGGCAGTTACAACTGTTTGGTGTTGACCAATTGAAATGTGAAATTGTGATTTGTCAAGCAGGAGGTCAAACAACAAGATTACTTACTAGTTATATCATAAACAACAACTGCTACAGATGAGTCTCTTATATAACTAGGAATTAAACTACGAAACCTCTCCTGACCTGCAGTGTCCCATAATTGTAATCGTATCTGAAATTATTGGAATAATTGGTTAAAGTTAATAAAGACTTCCATCTCAGTGCAGACCTCCTATTTTGACATCAAGAGTTTGACCCAATGTTGTATGGACTTTGCATACATATATGTGACCTTTTTATGACATAAATCACATATGTATTAACCCATTCCCACACAATGACACTTTTTGACCCCTCTTTCCACCAAGAAAGAATAACATAATAAAAATTTGCTTGCAAAAATGTTCTCTACCAACAAACTTTAAAAACCTTAAATTTCATAGAATTTACATTGTCTTCTACAACTCCTGTTGGTTTAGACCAATATAAAAATTTGCCATTCCGTAATGGGATGACATCAACAACTTAACCCATTACCACACAGTGACGCTTTTGGACGCCCCTCAAGAAAAACAATCGGGAAAATTGTGTGAAACGAAGAAATTGCTTGTAACAAGCAATTTCTTCATTTTACACAATGTTTTCTACCCCAAAAATTGAAAAAATCTAAAATTTCATAAACTTTAAATTGTCATCTGTAATTCCTTTCAATTTGGACCAGTTCAAAGTTTTATTGTGTGGGAATGGGTTGAGTAATCGATAGATTGCTGGCAATGCCAACTGACCTCCACTACCACAGTTCAGCTGAGGTATCAAATAATATCATCTGAGTTAATATATAATCAGGTACATTAACTCACTTCTCTACAATCCCTGATTTTTATATATTAGTGATATTATACTAGAGAAAACATTGTGGGAAAATATTCCTCGTAAAAAGCAATTTCTTTTTCTACAATACTATTTCTTTTTCTACAATATTTTCTATCATACAGGATGGCTACTTTTTTAATTGAACTTATCTTATAATGCCTTCTGCTGCCCCTTTAAAATAGGGTAAGTCTATATTTTTCAACATGAGGACCATTGGCCCTGGTGCACTCACCTGAGATACAGACTCTTACTTTCAATGGTCTAATTTAACCCATTACCACACAGCAAAATTTTAGACTGGTCCAAATTGAAAGAAGTTGCAGACAAAAATTTAATGCCTTTGAAATTTTGCATTTTCTTAACCTTTGGGGTAGAAAACATTGTGAAAATGAAGAAATTGCTTGTGACAAGCAATTTCTTCATTTACTACAATGTTTTCCAAACTTTTTTTCTTGGGGGTGTCTAAAAGTGTCACTGAGTGGGAATGGGTTAATATTAAGATTAGGATTATTATACAAATGGGTCTGACTATACTTTATACATCTATAGGCTCTCTACCTTGGGATCATTAAGTCTTAATGACAAATTTCAAGCCTCATGGACTGAAACGTCGAGAACACCTTTTTCTCCCCTCTTGATCCACAGGTTATAATTTGACAAATAAGAAAGAAGTCAATTAACCCTTTCCTGTACAATCCCTTGTTTTCACGTCCCTGTAAATTTATACTTGAGAAAACATTGTGGGAAAAGAAGAAATTGCTTGTCACAAGCAATTTCTTCTTTTTCCACAATATTTTCTAACCTGTAGGTTCGTTACTTTTCAAATTGCACCCACTTTTGATTGTTGTCTGCAAATCCTTTCAAATTGGACTGGTCTAAAATTTTGAAAAATGGGAAAGGGTTAACTGATGCTTCATGCTAAATATCAAGGCTGAATACAAACATGGTCAGGAGGAGAAGATTTTTAAAGATTAAACTTTCATACTTCCATTTTAACCAATGTCCTCCCCTAAATTTGTATAATTTAAGCCAATATCAAAGAGGATCATCTAAGGAAAATATCAGCCAAATTTAGTTCAATTTGGCCCTTTGGTTTGGGAGGAGATGTTATTAAAAAAGCATTCCCACATCCCTAGGACCCTGCCTGTTGAGATCTTGAGATCTAAGGGTCATGATTCAGCCATTTTGAAAAAGGCCAATGAACTGATGTTTTATGACAAAATATCAAGGCTCTACGCCTTATGGGTCTGCAGGAGAAGATTTTTTATGATTATTTGTAAATATCACTTTTGTTGCCATGACAATCAGAATTCACAACAGATTTTAATTCTTTAAGCTTTTTTCAAAGGGGACCACTTAAGACATTTCTGCCAAATTCGGTTTGAATTGGCCCAATGGTTTGGGAGGAGAAGTTGTTTAAGGAAATTTTTGATGGATGACTGACAATGATGCATACAGGATAGATTCTGGGAAAAAGGTAATCACAATAACTCACTTGAGCACTTTGTGCTAAGGTTGAGCTAAAAACAGTAAATGGTTGAACAAAAAAATATATTGTAGCTGGGGGTCTAAATATTATAAACCTAGCTTAAATAAGCTGTAGTTACAATGTCTGTAAGTTGATTTTTGCAATGTAAAACTACACATGCTTTAACAGTAAAATTAAAAGTGTGTAAACCACAAGATTGAAAAAATTCCTTGTTTGAAAAACAGTTTCAAAAAGATGAAATTATTTGTTATAAGCAGTTTCCTCTTTTCTCACAAAATTTTCCCAAACAAAATATCTTTTGTGACAAGATAAAGTAAAAGTATTGATTGAATTGTGCAAAAAGAAGTGATTTGTTAAAATTGAATTTGAATGACAACAAGAGCTGTCAGGACAACAACCCTCGACTATATTCTGATTGCTGGATGGCTACAGCAACTCCATGTCGACATTAGGCATAATACCCCGTACCTAAGTAGTAATAGAGATTAAATATCCTTTAATAGAATTTTAATTCCAGAACAGATTAAGATTCACCTAAAATGAATGTCTAAGTAATGAATCTTTGTCTAGTAGATGACATGCTGGTCACAAAAGCATGTCAACAGTTTCAAAGCAATAGCATTAGTCGAAAGAGAGTTATCAAAGATATATGACAGTTGCATGTAAGGTTTAACCAAGAATTTGTAAGTCTAAAAAGGCTTAGAAATCCACTGAAATGAATGTCTGAGTAATGAATCTGTGTCTAGGGGCTTATATTATTGTCACAAAAGTATGTGCAAAGCATAAAAAGTATAGAATTGGAAGAAAGACAGTTATTTAAGATGTATGACATTCCAAAGAATTCCCAAGTCTGTAAAGGATTGAAACTCCACTAAAATGTCAGAGTACTCAATCTGTGTCTAGAGACTGATATTATTGCCACAAAAACATGTTCAAAGTTTAAGAGCAATAGCATTAGTAGAAATGAGATATGGCACTTGCATGAAAGGTTTTACAAAACATTACACCGATGCCCAGGTGACTGGAATAGCCCCCGATTCTTCGAACAGTTAAGCTAAAAATAACAGGAATGGGACTGCAGCTTGGGAGCTACTGTCAAACTTCCCAGTAAGTCTCAGGACTTGGGTCCAGGGGCTGGTGCTAGTGTTGACCTGTGAAGGCTTTTACAAATTGAACAATCTCAGCTGTCAATCAAATAACCAGTCGACCAGTGAAATCACGCATTTAAACCAGAATTGAGATTTGATTTCCGACACTGGCCACCATTTTTGTTAATCTTTTTTGTTGGCTTAGTGACTTAAATGTTGTAACTACATCTTGAATAAGCTGTAGTTACAACGTTTAGGTCACAAACCAACTATACTACTTATTTTGTTACATGCTACTTGCCATATTTTTTCTCAAAATAACACCATTTAAAATCAAAGCAGGCAAATGAAGTAAATGGGCGGGGCAAGCGATTGGTATATTATTAACAAATAAAGAGAAAACTTACTGTTCTATCTTCCAGGTACATTGTTTTTGAAAGGAAATCTATCCCAATGGTTGCCTGAAAGATAAAAAGGAATTATATTGTCTTGGCAGTAAATAGTAAGTATAACTTGACCAAGTCCTACACAGTTACACTTTTTAACACCCCTCAATAAAATAGCTTTGGAAAAAATTGTGGAAGAAATTGCTTGTTACAAGATTTCAAAAATTTAAACAACTAAAAATTGTTGTTTGCACTTCTTGAAATTTTGACTGTCTAAAATTATTGTGTGGTACTGGGTTAAAATGAAATAAGTTTCAGAACATACAAATCAACAAGAGCTATCCTCATGCCAAATATAATCTTTGTAACCTAAACCCATGCCAACACAACACAAATTTAGACTGGTCCAAATTGAAAGAAGCTGCAGACAACATTTTTCAACTTGATGGAATTTTATATTTCTTTTTAATCTATTTTGATAGAAAACATTGTGGATAATGAAGAAATTGATTGATACAAGCAATTTCTCCATTTTTCACAATGTTTTCCAAAGCTTCTTTCTCAAGGATTGGAGGGATTGAGTGTGAATGGGTTAACCCATTCCAGCACAAACCTACTTTTTATGCCCCTCAAGAAAAAGGCTTCTAGGGATTTTTTTTCAACAAAATTTATTGAATACCATCTAAAGCTTTATTCTGCCCCATATTTCAAGCCAAGTTCTGGGCCTATATAGAGAAGCCTAATGAAAAACAGGCTCTCTTATTACCCTAAATAATTTTCTTATGTTAAACTTTGTTGGAAAAGGAGAAAATACTTGAAACAAGCAATTTCTCCCTTTTTCAATAATTTTCTACCCTGTGTGGCATTTTCTTGAAATTTAAACTGCACAACGAATATATATATTCAGGGCCTTAAAATGTGGTATTTTGTGGTAATGGGTTAACGAAATATTTGCCTTTCAAAAAGGACAAACAAATTATGTAAACTTAGATCAGACTGCATGTATGTACATGCTGATTTTTGTCTATGTTTCCTGACAAAGCAAGAAAGACAATGGATAATTTACCATGAAAAGGATTGAACTTCATTGCTTATTATTTGCTTATTGTGTACTAGTTGTCACAGTTAACCCTTTCCTGGCTTTTGAAATTTTAGACAATGAAAATTGGATGCAATTCCAATTAAAACCATCCTATGTGATAGAAAACATTGTGGGAAAAGGAGAAATTGCTTATTATAAGCAATATCTCTTTTTTCCACAATGTTTTCTCAAGTATGAAATCACAGTGACGTAAAATCCCGGGTTTATCCAGGAAAGGATTAAACAATTTCAAGAAGCAAAAAAGCTTTGCATCCATTTATTTATATATTGTACTTGAGTTGTAGGTTTTGACTAAAAAGTTTACCTGGTAAGTGTTGTCAAAACTGTCATACATAAACCTTGTTATCAAAGATGTCTTTCCCACTGCAAGAAAGAAAAAATATCCATAAATAAAACAAGAGCTGTCAGAGTACAGCAAGGCTCGACTAAAAACAAAGTCATTATTTCAATAACAACTTTCGAGAAATCCTATAATGCATGTTAGGTTTCACCAAAATCTCCAATAAGATAAAAAAAAATCCACTAAAATGAATGTCTGAGTACAGAATCTTCGCCTAGAAGATGACATGCTGGTCACAAAGAGTAGTGCAAAGTGCAAAAGCAATGGCATTGGTAGAAAGAGAGTTATTAAAGATATATGACAGTTGCATGCAAAGTTTAATGTATAATTTCTGATATTATGATATTAGGCTGATATTATTTCACAAGAACATATGCAAAGTTTCAAAACAATAACATTGGGTGAAAGAGTTATTAAAGATATATGATAGTTGCACGAAAGATTTAACAAAGAATTTCCAAGTCTGAAAAGAGTTAAAATTCAACTAAAATGAATACCAGAGTATTGAATCTGTGTCTAGAGGCTGTTATTATTGCTACAAAAGCATATGCAAAGTTTCAGAGAACAAGAGCCATGTCGGACAAGGCCATCCCCCCCATTAAAAGCTTGATAGTAAACTGAGGCCAGTTAGATTTAGGCACTGCATTTCTTCTCAATTAGTTCGATAATAGCTATTATACTTTCAGAGATATGCTCAGGACAAATCTAAGACTTTAAAACAACAAAAGGCAATAACTCCAATATTATGCAAGCAAGAGTTGTGGTTCTTTTGCACTGCACTTCTCCACAAAGAGATCTATCCACCTATGAAGTTTCAAGTAAGTAGCTATTATACTTTCAGAGATATGACCTGGACAAAATCTTAGTCTTTAAAACAACAGAGGGCAATAACTCCAAAATTATGCAAGCAAGAGTTGTGGTTCTTGTGCACTGCACTTCTCCTCAACAAGTTCTAATCACCTATGTAGTTTCAAGTAAATAGCTATTATACTTTCAGAGATATGCTCCGGACAAAATCTTAATCTTTAAAACAACAAAGGGCAATAATTCCAAAATTATGCAAGCAAGAGTTGTGGTTCTTGTGCACTGCACTTCTCCTCAATGTCATCTATCCACCTATGAAGTTTAAAGTCAATAGCTATTATACTTTCAGAGATATGCTCCGGACAAGTTTAGTGACAGAATGATGGAATGATGGAATGACAGAAGGATGGAATGACGGACGGAGACCATTGCTATATCCCCTTCCCTGAAACGGCGGGGGATAAAGAGCATTTGTAGAAACTGAAATATGACACTTGCATGTAAGGTTTTACCAAAGCATAAGTTTTACCAAAGCATTACGCTGATGCCCAGATGATGGGAATAGCTCCCCTACTCTTTCAAGAACTAGACCAATACCCCTAGAACTGCTCAATGTCACAGGAAAGGACTGACGGACAGACCTACCAACCAGCTGAATTCTATATATCCCTCAAAGAGAGTTTTGAGGGTATAGCAAGAGTTGTCTGCAGACAATGTAGCTCCCCCAAGTTCTATTTGAACCAGTGTTAAATGTTAAGGGCAAAAGTTCATAGAGTCAAGGTCATCCCCTCAATAAATATCAGAGACAAAGCTTCAGGTACAGAAGTAATTTCAATAATTCAATTATAAAGTTATAATTCTTGAATAAAAGAACAGAGAAAAGGGTGGAAGAGTAAATGAGTTGGATAGAAAATTCTTTTACCCATGTCCACACAAGGACGCTTTTTGACAACCACCAAGAAAAACAATTGTGAAATTGCTTGTAACAAGCAATTTCTTCATTTCACACAATGTTTTCTAACCCAGAAATTGGTTAAGTTCAAAATTTCATAAACTTTAAAATGTCATCTGCAACTTCTTTTAATTTGGATCAGTCTAAAAATTTGTCCATCTGATAATGGTTTAAAGGTAGGTATTGATGTTTTTTAATGTCACAGATTTTAATTATTCTTATTCCCTTTCATACAATTTTTATATTCAATATTCTGAAAGTAGTTTTGCAAAAGTCAGAGGTCGTTTATCAGTATAAACTGGGGTGTTTCCCTAATAGCCTGTTAATCTATTTGTAGATTAAGCCAAGACAATTTCAACGAATATTGGGTCATTCATGTGTTGCTTATTACCGTATGAATCCCGCATTTGGTTTGAATTTGCTCAAACCTAGGTCATTGGTACGTCATCGAGAGTAATCAGGGCTCTCGGAAACGACAGTACTGTCGTCTGAGACGACAACTTTACGCAAGGGACGACAAAAAATCCTATCAAAGGATTCCGACGGACGACAATTTTTTTAATGACATGCGTCCGACGTTAGCAGTCTTTATGTCAATGTGACTCTGTAAAATCATCTGTCATGGTTCAAGGGTCATTTAAATAGTAGATAGATTATTGGAAAATGTTAATTGATTATCCTAACATACACCACAATTATTGATAACACCCAGCTTGATTGACAATTACCACTTCGCGGTGACCAGTCATGCTTCGACGATCGTAAGTGACAGGTGTTAGAAACCTGTAAAACTTGGGTAAAATTATTTTAGTAGCACTCTTATCTCACTGAAAATAAATTATTATTGAACAGTTTAGTGAAAAAGTAACAAGAACATAATAAAGAAGTCAACTTATATTACAAAATTAAATTGTCATGTGTTTTCGTGGATACAACAGGCAATTCAATTGAAAATAAAAATTATTAGATAAACTTTTTGGGCTCTTAGACTTCTAAAGCTTGGCATGAATCATAAATTCACTGTCATTTGTCAGTTTAAAAAATTGTCAATATGTGACATTATTTTGTCCAAATTTCAACAAAAAAGTTAACCCTTATCAAACTGAATAAAAATTTCATCAAAATCAAAGTGGTAAAAGAAGGGATTGACTGATTGTAAGTCAGTATTTATTTTGAAAATACAATTTTTAAAATGGTTCACTTTAAGAAGGAAAATTAGGCGGTATAGACTAAGGTCAGACTGCACATCTTTGTCTTTACTTTTTGCTAAAAGCTGAATCATACATTTAGTGTGACAAGGGTTTACTTAATTACCATGTGTGCTTAGAAAAAAAAGAAAAGAAAAATTACACATGTTGGATAATTCTTTCATTTGCTCTATTTTAGCATTAATTCTTTACTTCTTAATTAGATTTATAAATAATCCTATTTAAGAGAATTTGCTGAAGATCAAATGAACATGATCAGACATGTAAATAACATAATAAGGGCTAGAAAATATAATAATTCTTAAAACCAAAATGTATCTCCCTTTTCACACTATTTTCAACAAAGAAAGTGCTGTAAAAAAGGATTTTTGCAAATCACATTTAGTATGAAAATCCTGCCCGATCAGACTGGAATCCAACTTTTCTGTTTGGAATCCAACTTTTTCCTAAATTGGATTCCTGGAATCCTACTTTCAAAATCCTAGTGAGAGCCCTGAGTAATGTTTGCTAGCAGGTCTTCAATTCTGTAAAGATCAGTCCAAAACTGTCGTAAGCATTAATACGAATATAGACACTTAGCCTAATTTTACGCTAACCATTTGATGTGACATAATTTAGAATGGTGGTTGTTTTGCTTGTCAATTTGTAACCTTCCATTGACTTAGGGTCATATGCAAATGAGGTCATGTGGTGTCGACAACTGATGTCTAAAAATAAACTGGTAGTCCGCTGAGACTTTCCTATATAACCACAAAAAGCCACTTTAAACCTATCAGATTACCGCAAGATAAGGTCTGACTCATATGTAAGTATCAAACGTTCATTTCAGCCTATTTTCGGCAATTGAAAATCTTTGTTATCTAGATTTTAGAAACATCCATACCTCCCTTTAACTAATCCATGATCTGACCAAATGGCCAATATGTTTACAATGTGCATGTGTGTATCAAAACGTTTGATTTTTTCAGCATAAATTACTTCTAACTTAAAAGATTTATAAAAAGCTACAAATTTCAGAAAAAACTTTGATTTAGTTTTGGATTTGTAATTCATTGTCTGTTAAGAAAAATGTATGATTTACAGCTGATTTCTATACATCAGACCAGAGAAGACAAATAAAGTAGTTTATATTTTCTTAACTTGTATCAATCACTTGAATCACTCTGTTCAATTTGGATTGTAATACCCAAAATCTTTTCCAGGTATCAGGCACAAGGATCTCTTGATATCCTGTGCTATTCAAGGCCGTTTTAAAATCCTCAAAAGTGATTTAACAGATTTTCCGTAGACAAGAATGTTTTGGGAAATGTTAACATATGTGTTTCCTGATCCTCCAAATAACATTTTTTGTATTCATATGTAATTCATGTTTTATCTACTAAACTCACTATAAATTCAATGATATATATTCCCTATGACCTACTTTGAAACATTGGAATTTTTTGGATGAGGTTGTTAGTCTTTGGGTAATGTGGATAACAATTGAATCCCTAGCGGAAGCCAGTGACTAATTGATATGTCATGGAAAAGACAAACAAAGCAATTTTCGGTCCAATCAATAGACAATGTATTTTCCTGGTGAATTTAAGTGCCATTCTGGTTGAACTTCATTAATTAATTTTGTGTCGTAAAGCAAAAATATTTTTGCTTCTTTTTTTTTGGAAAAAACCTAAATTTCATAGTCCTGTATTTTTGTGTTAGCTTCCGGGTTTTATGTTTTGTGTAACCTTAATCATCTGCATGTCGAAATGAATAACTTTGAAGTCTAAAAAAAAAAAAAAAAACACAGAAACTGAGCCTTCAAATAAATAAGTTTGCAATCCACTACTTCACTACTTTGTCAAATATTCTAGCAAGTCAACCTCCGTGGCTAGAAAAAAGAATGCATACGTAAATGGATTCTTCATCGAGATCTAAATATCCATCCCGATCAGTAAAGTAAATTTTCAAAATCAGGGCTCCCCCTAGGAAATCTTTTTTGCGCCAATGAAATCGCAAATGGCAAAAATTTGTGGCCACTTGGTGCCAATTGGAGACAAAAGTGGAGCCAGTATGAATAAGTGAATGGAAGAAATCTACTATATTTAAAACAAATGACCGTTATCTACATTTATTATGTTGAATAAATTGGGAATAGATTAAAAGGTGCAAAACGAGAGAATCGACATTTGAAAATTAAATGCCAAGAGCACCTCTATGGTGGACGACAGGCCAAACGTTTGGTAACCCACAGTACTTTGATTACTAATGTCCGCAGTACTTTGATTACTAATTTGATGTTTCTCGTTTCTCGGAAATTCACTGGACTTTGTTGAAGCTATTTTTAGCTCAAATAGCACATTGGCATATCCTGTGCAGAACCTATTTGAATGATCAAAATTGAAAGTCATAATTTATCTTAAATAATCTGTGCACGCGCTTTTTAATAAATTCTCACACAGTGGCACTTTCAGATGCAAGATTTCTCCATGGTCCATGTTTTTTAAACAAAGATAATCAATTTCAAAATTTCACCAACTAAAAGTTATTGTCTGTTGCTGTTTTGAATTCAGACCAGTCTAAAATTTTGTCATCTGGTACTGCCATTCATGTTCAAGTTCTTTTGACGAGATAAGAACAACTTTATCTTTTAAATCAGGGTTACGTCTTGAGTGCTAGGGACGGTTGCTCTATTGTTTGGAAGGTTATTCATTTCTTACGATCTATTCTTCTTTTAATTGTGATCATGGTTTAGACATGCTCATTTCGTGAAATTTGACAGATCTGTCAAAAGTTGAAAGGCCCTAAACTTACCGCTTTGTTCTCCTAGGAAAACCAATTTGAACTTTCTCAATGGATTACCGAACTCCCCGCTGGATCCCATGTTTTAAAACCTTTGATTGAGTTAAAAGTACAAGGTATTTAAATAGTCAGTTGACAGAATATTCCATGTAAATTATGCCGTTTTGTAAACGGAAGTACAGCCACGTTCTGAGTAATCACGCATGCGCACGTGCACTGTATATTAGACTAGAAAATTAGACATAAGACTTAGTCTGGGACTTTGAATGGCGTTTGAATTAATCGCCCATCAAGCAATCATTCGATCGACCAGTCTTTCTTTCAACCAATCGATCGATCAATCGATCGATCAATCAATAAATTTACCAATCAATCAATTGTTTATCCATCGATCGATCAATTAGCCCATTAACAAATTAATCAAGCTATCTAGTTAGCTAATAAGTTTATATCTTAGTTACTTATCTTCCATCTACCATTCACTAGACAAACCAACCCTTACTTACCTACAAACAACCTTAAGTGACATACTTGCCGGGCCGCACCCAACTTTGCCGCATGAACCAAGTGAATAGTCAACCAACCAGCCAATCTACCAACCAATCTACCAACTTAACAAACAAACAAGTGATTTCAGTCTTTGAAAAAGAACCAGTCAAAACAGTGCAATCAGATAAACTCTGCATAAAACTAGAGTTAGTTAGTTCTCAGCCCTCTCAGAACGAATGATTACAGCTCGGGACGAAAATTCCGGTAGATAAAACTTCTGATATAAGTTCGTTTGCCACATATGTGTGTTCGCGGAAACCAACATTGTAATCCATTCCCTTTCACACAATGACACCTTTAGACACCCCTCTAGAATAAAGCTTTTGAAAACATTGTGGAAAATGAAGAAATAATTACAAGCAATTTCCTTCATTATCCACAATGTTTTCTCTCCCAAAATATGAGGATATTAAAGTTTAATGAACTCTTAATTCTCTTCTGCAAACTCCTTTTAATTTGGAGCAGTCTAAGATTTGTCGTAATGGGATATGGGGGAAAAGCCCTCGAAATAAACAATAGCCGGAATTGACGGTGTTTTGATAAACCTTTATTATCCCCCGCCGTTTCGGCGAAGGGGATATAACAATGGTCTCCGTCCGTCTTTCCGCCACTAAGCTTGTCCGGATAATATCTCCTGAAGTATAAATGCTATCAACTTGAAACTTCATTGGTTGATAGATCTAAAGAACCACAACTCTTGCTTGCATAATTTTGGAGTTATTGCCCTTTGTTATTTTAAAGACTAAGATTTTGTCCGGTGCATATCTCTGTAAGTATAATAGCTATTAACTTGAAACTTCGTGGATGGATAGATCTTGTTGAGGAGAAGTGTAGTGCACAAGACCCCTAACTCTTGCTTGCATGATTGTGAAGTTATTGCCCTTTGTTGGTTTTAAGACTTAGATTTTGTCCCGAGCATATCTCTGAAAGTATAATAGGTGTTATCGAACTCATAGAGAAGAAATGAGGTGCACAAGAAGTATAAATCTAACTGGCTTCGGTTTACTATCAAGCTTTTACGATTGGGGTGGCCATGACCAACATGGCTCTGTTGGTCATGGACCTTGCTTGCTTTTGAAAAACATTATTAAATAGGAATAGTTGGTAACAAATAGTAAATGTGTCACTAGAAGCCAACTGATCTCGGTCATGGTCTAGCCGTGCCTCAAAACCACGATACCGTGTTGTTGTTATTGATGTTGTTTGCAGCTAGTTTTTAACCTGAGATTGCGTAAGCAATCTCAGGCTAAAGTTACAATGCTTAAAATTCAAACCCATGCAGAGTTTGATTTGAAAACATAATGTAAAAACATCTACCACAATCAATGTGATCTTCTGTCGCATGAAAAGTAGATCAGATCTGACCATAAATTAATACGCCCGATAGAGGCGAGAAGGACGAAGACGAGATATGACTCATTGAAAGCTGTCGGCTTGATGTACAGTACTTTTGCTTAAGTGTTCTGAATTTGGCAAAATTATCAAAACTTGACGAGTGAATGGAAAGAAAGAAAGGAGATATATAATATAATGGGCATTATTAAACATATATAATCATATCATATTGTTAAAAAAAAGTTATTTGTTTCATACCAAAATAATATTACTTATTCTAGAGTAACAATGTTAAAACGGTCCGGTTAGACGAAGTTGCTGTATAAAGCTGATAAGCGAAGCTGTCGGTTTTACGCACGATTTGAGTGTTTTGTTTAACAAATTAATTGGTCATTCATAGGATCATATTCGCACTGTCTGAAAACAGTTTGGTCGTGCTCGGACTTAGTGTCTATATATTTTTACCTCCAAATTCTACCCAAAGGATGCAACGTCTACATACCGCTTTTGACAGGTGAAAATAGTCATGTTAACCTGGTAAACGACCGCCCGCCCTCTCTCGCTCTCTTTATCTGGAGATTATAAAGCGCATATTTACATAACGAAATTGGTCTGTGTGGTAGAATACTCACATCGCACGCAAGAGCCTTCTAGTTCGATCCTGGCTACACGCCCCATTCCCCCCATCTCTCTCATTCTCTAGCTCTCTCTCGCTAGCTCCACTGGCTGAAATCCAACAAGCTTTTGTCATGATGTGGTCCGTCAGCTTTTACTTTAAAAATCTTCTTCTCAGAAAGTACTGAACATAATACAACCAAACTCAACCAAAATTCACAGGAAGGATCCGTGAGTGGCCTTTATCAGATCCCCTCAAAGCATTTCGATCGGGTGAAAAATATGTAACGATATACACATGTAAATATATCGTTACAATACCTCAACGGGATGAAAATTATTGCGGGCAGGTTGTGTCCCCTAGCGCACAAATTGGCAGATCTGCGCATAATCGACAGTGGATTTGGGTTGAAAGTGGCACCTCCAATAATCCGACCATCAAACTTTTTCTGCCCAGATTATATATCTCCTGTACACATGTCTCAGGCTTTCAGCGCTTTTAGCGCTTTGGTTTTTACAAGGCTATTGTACGAGTAAATATTGTATTCTCCTTTATTTGAAAATAATCTGTGGTCGACACCAACTTTGCTTCAATGGGATCCCACAGGAATCCCTTCCTATTACTTCAGGGTTTCCTCTTCAATATACTTTAACTCATTCCCGCACGATCCTGTCCTTCCAAGCCCAAATTGATTATAAAAGGCTTTGGAAAACATTGTGGAAAATGAAGAAATTGCTTGTTACAAGCAATTTCTTTATTATCCACAATGTATTCTACAAAAACAAGCAAACAAAAATCATGAGCATTAGTTGATACATTAAGGTCTATTGTACTGGAGAAATATTTAAGGATCCTGACGGAATCCCTAGCCTGAGATTGCTGGGGTCCCTTCCAATTTTCAGGGATCCTCGGGATCCCGATTAACTGTTAGTGTCGACCCCTGTAGAGGGTTGTATTATTGACCTATTACCAGACGACAAAAACTTAGTCTGGTTCGAATTTAAAGACGTTGCAGAGGATAATTTCAAGTTGAAGGAACTCTAATGTCTTTCCGTGGGCAGAAATAATGTGGAAACTGAAGAAATTGCTCGTAACAAGCAATTTCTTCATTGTCAAACAATGCTTTTTCCAAGCATCTATGAGGGGCGGTAGAAAGCGATATTGTGTGGGATAGGATAGAATTAACCGAGCATTTCAATTAGCTTGGCTATAAACAGATGCGATTTAGAAAAGGGGACTGGACATCTCAAATTGTATGTAATCTGTAGTGAAGTTTATATAGAATTCTTAATTCGAAGATCTTTGAAAAAATAATTTTATCGTCCTAATTCAATGCAAAATCTATTCTTTAAACCCGCGTAAAAAATTTCTCACCGTTTTGTCTACCGCAATTGACGGATTGCTGGCCCTCCCACTGACTTCGGTGGCCACGCCCCTGTCTCCAGCAGAAAGTTCCACTTCGATATTAAACAACAATATCTTGCAAATATTGTAACAAGTAATATGTGACAAAAACATTAAATAGTTGTTTGGCGACTTAAACGTCGTAACTACAGCTTGAATAAATTTTTTTGCGACGTTTTAGTCGCCAACACAAACGAAATAGTTTTGGAGTGAAAGCAACGCTACAAGCAACAAGGATAGAAATTACTATTGATGTAAACAGACAAATCACTTTTTTAGTATCTTCTGTCCGTGGATGAGCGTGTGTGAGCGTTCGTGTATATACGTATGTGTGTGCGTGTCCCATCATGCGTGTGGGAATATACTGAAATCATTTTTAAATGGCAAAATTGACCTTTTCCGGGTCATACCTTCTACATTTAAAGATCTCAAAGTAATATGGCACAACTATTCCCTCGATTAGTACAGGTGTCATGCAAAAGTATTGTTTGGATTCGCCTAAGGTCAAGGTCATAGCGCATGCTCCAGTAGAAAATGGACCTTGTTCTTTCTCCAAATAGAGTACACGTACTTGTCTGCTGTGTTTCAGTCAAGGTCAATGACCAAGTTGAAAGTCAATCACAATGTTTCGATGTTCATAGGACACATGTGAAGGTCACATTTCAAAACAAAACTTGCAGATGGTTTTATGTGCTCTTAATTGTTGACTTACATTAGACGGACTATAGCTAATATTTGCGGGGAATTCGTGTCTGTGACAGGTTTCTAGGTTATACATTTTGAATCTGTAAAGAGAATCTTATTGATATTTCAGTGACCTTGTTAATGTTAGTCTTAACCCATTCCAACATAAAAACATTCGACTGGTCCAAACTGAAAGAAGCTACAGACGACAATTTCGAGTTGATGGATTTTTTTTCGTCTTTTTGGATAGAAAACATTGTGGATAATGAAGAAATTGCTTGATACAAGCAATTTCTTCATTTTTCACAATGTTTTCCAAACCTTTTTTCTACAGGGGCGTAAAATGGAGGGACTGTGTGGGAATGGGTTAGAGACAATTAACAGGACACCCATATTTACAGCAATTGCGCTACTATATTGTTTTGCATCTTTAAACCCTCCTTTTGTAACTGTGCATTTTCTTAAAAAAAATCTATTTATTTTTTGCTGCTTTGGCTGGCATATTCTGTAAAGATTTACTCATTTTCATATCAACATCAGATGATATGAATTTGAAAATCTAATATATCCAAATGTTTTACATTCTAGAATTTATTTGCGAATCAGTTATTCTGTTTTGCGTGTACTTTGATTACATTTGCAGTCTGTAAGCTCAATCTGCATTAGGCTTGATATCTACTTTTAACTAGCAAAGCGTCATCTTTGATAGCTTAAGTTGATAGGCAAAATAAAGGGGTCTTCTCAAAGTTCAACGAGTGCAAACTGCCATTGGAGGATTAACACTAAACCTATTGAATGCCTACGCCATAAAAAGTAGTTCTGGTGTATTTTAAGAATATTTCAAACTCTATTCAAATTGAAGTGAACTTTTTCAAAAGCATGCTATCTTACCCATTCCCACTAAACTCCGCTTTTTAAGCATCTCAAGAAAACATCTTTGGAAAACATTGTGGACAATTAAGAAATTGCTTGTAACGAGCAATTTCTTCAATGTCCACAATGTTTTCTACCAAATTCCGCCAACTTGAAATAGTCGTCTGCAACTTCTTTCAACTTGGACCAGTCTAATAGTTGTCACATTATATAATGGGTAACTCCTGGGTTACTTTAACCTCGTTTATTTATCATGATAACATTCGACAAAGCAGATTACTTAACAGAACTATGCTTTGCTAGCTTACAGTACTTTCAGTACTTTGATTTAGTATCCCCGCCTGATTTTTTTTTTATTAATTGCACAGTATAAATGCGCTAAAAGATCTTGAAGAAGATGCAGGTAGATGGCACAAACCTACGAAAATCCAATTAGAAAGTAGAAAAGACAAACTATGTAATATACTTAAGGATGAAATTCACTTTTTACTTAACTGTATACCCTATTAACATCCAAGAAAAACTCGTATTAATTAGTGATAATGGAGAAAATCAAGTATGTTAATATCACTCTATTGAACTATTAATCTGTGAAAATAGTAACAATACCAGAAATCTAGATATATTTATCTACAGGGTAGATAAATATTCTCGAGGGATGTCAAGAGGCGGGATTGTGTGAGATAAATCTAAAAGAGAGATGCCAATACATTATCATTTAAGAGATGAAGAGAATATTTTTTGTTTTAAGGAGGTATAAATCGAAAAACCTAATCACACTGTATGAATTCGCGAAGGGGATTAATACATAAGTGTGATTAGGTTTTTCGGTTCATACCTCCTTGAAAAGAAAAGCTATTCTCTTCATTTATTATAATAAATAACATCGAGCGAAAAAAGCAAAAACTCTACAAATTGTGACACCTTTTTGTAATGGACTACTTTGTCCGGAAGCATACAAAGTCGCTGCGTGCACATAATTTTATTCGTGGATTTATGAATAATTTTTTTCGACCAATCAGAACGCCCGTTTTTGATGAACGAATCTAAAAATTGAATTATTTGGACATGTACTAAATCGTCTAAGAGATACTTTCAATTTTTATACATATGGTGTTAATGCTACTTAGTCTTTACTTTGGTTGATGCATCTCCAATATACTTTTCAACCCTTTTCTTTTCAGCCAGCAAAGCGTCAGCTTTGAAAGCTTAAGTTAACATACAAACTTTTTAGGTTGTCTCAAAGATCGACGAGTGCAAACTGCCACTGGAGGCTTAACCACTAAATCCATTGAAGTCCTACGCCACAAAAAGTAGTTCTTATTTCAGGAATATTGCAACCTCTGCCCCTGCTTTTTATGGCCACATGATTAACTTTATTCAAATCATAGAGAACTGCTTCAAAAGCATGTTATTTAACCCATTCCAATCCAATCGCGTTTTTTAATCACCTCAAGAAAATAGCTTTGGAAAACAGTGTTGACAATGACGAAATTGCTGGTAACAAGCCATTTCTTCATTGTCTACACTGTTTTCTACTCCACAAGGCAACCGTTTTCTACATTCAACTAATCATGATAACCTTTAAAAGAAGATTGCTCAATAAGACCATGCTTTGCTAGCTTACAGTACTTTCAGTACTTAGATTTGTTATAATTATTATTATAGACTTGTCCAATTTAAAGGGATAGCAGACGATATTTTTAAGTAACTACAAATGAAAAAGTAACTATCACATATTTTGCAAATATTGTTGGAAAAAAGAAATTTTTTGTTACAAGCAGTTTCTTTCTGTTTTAACAATATTTTCTCAAGTATGATATCACAGTCACGTAAAAGTGACGGATTGTAGGAGAAATAGTAAAAAGCGTATCGTTTTTCCTAATATTCAATAAAAAATTAACGGTAAGTCAAATTGGGTATAAATATTAATAAATGTCCTTTGATTTGGTTTTCATCCCATCGTTAAATCAAGTTTGCGTGATTCCTTTTATTATAGATTTTATCGAGCATGACTCTTGCTTTGTTGTTCAGTATTCTGGACAATACAAACTTTTGTATCGGCTAGCAACAAAGCAAACATCGAATGTTTAACCCATTACAACATGAGAACATTTTAGACTGGTCCAATTTGAAAGTATAGATGTAGATAATTATTTTAGGGTATTGCAATTTTAAAATTCTTTGTCTTTTGGGGTAGAAAATATTGTGGACATTTAAGAAATTGCTTGATTCAGGCAATTTCTTAAATGTCAACAATGTTTTTTTATAGCTTATTCCTTGATGGGCGTAAAGAGAGGAATTGTTTGGAAATGGATAAATGAAGGTTAAAATTATACAGAATTCAATGATTATCCTAATTTAAGATAAGTACGCGTTTATAATTGACCGATCGCGTCTGTCAATCAAGTAATAAGCAGACCAATCAAATAATTTATCAAGCTCGGACCTGAGCTTATCAACTCCGACATTGGCTGCCATTTTATTTACCCTTATTTTTGGTTTGGTGACTTAAACGTCGTAACTACAGCTTATTAAAGCTGTAGTTACGACGTTTAGGTCACCAACAAACCAATTTACATTTTTGTAACAGGCTACCGGCCGTAAACTTTGCAAAATAACGCTGTTAAAAATCGAAGCGGGATTTCCTGTCGGAGTTAAATGGCGGGGCCTAGGTAGTCAGTGGGCGGGGCCAGCGATTGCTCAATTAAAAGTCATCGAACTCTGAAAATAATTCGACTATGGGTAGAAAATGTAAAAGTGGAAGAAGCAGCTCTTAAATTGCCACTGAGTGAATATCCTAGTTTCAACTAAATTCATTCTTAAGATTCTAAACCCCTTTGTAAAGTCAGATGGCAAAAATCGGTTTAACACATTCTCACCTTTTAATGCTTTTTTAAATCCCAATAGAAAAAATAACTTTGGAAACAATGAAGAAGACGCTTGTTACAAGCAAATTTTCCATCATACACATTGTTTCACCCCCAAAAGTCAATGATTTTTAAAGTTTCATCAACTAATATCTGCCTTCATCTTTTTCAGTTTGGACCAGCCTAAAATTTTGTCATCTGGTAATTGGTTAAGACTTCTCCTTATTCAACAACAATTCCCATAACAATACTACATGGTCTATATGGACCAAGGTGCCGGAAATAGTATGTGAAAGGGTTGATAAAATGTATTATTTCCCACTAAAACAGTTCTTAAGGGTTTAACCTCATTTAATCCTTCCCCATGCAATGGCACTTTTGGGCGCTCCTCAAGAAGACTTTTTTGGAAAACATTGTGTAAAACGAAGAAATTTCTTATTATAAGCGATTTCTTCATTATCTACAATGTTTTCTAACCCAAAACACAAAGCTTTCTAAAATTTCATTACTTTGGAGTTGTCGTCTGCAGCTTCTTTGAATTTGGGCCAAACTAAAATCCTATCGTCTGTTAATGGGTAGATAAAGCCAGGTGGTGAGTATCGGTTTTACATTGTCGTTAGTGTTCGATAACTCCGTCACCAGTCAAATTTTTGCCGTAAGTTTTTTTATGAGACAACCCAGCTGTATAGATTAGGATACGACAAAAACGGGATAACCAATCTTACTTCGAAATTACCGCTAAATATGTAATAATAATGGAAATAACAACAACTAAACAATAGATAAAACGACAAATAGAAGTTTAGACCAAAAATCACCAAGTCCCGCACAGTGACGCTTTTTGACGCCCATATATGAAAACGATTAGGGACCATTGTGTAAAATGAAGAAATGGCTTGTTGCAATCAATTTCTTCATTTTACACAATGTTTTCTGCTCAGCGAGTTGAAAAAGTATAAAATTTCATAAAATTATATTGTCGTCTGTAACTTCTTTCAATTTGGGCTAGTCTCAAGTTTTGCCATCTGGTTATTGATTGGGGCGACATAGTTCTATGAACGAAGGACTTGCTAGACTGATACCTCTGCCAACTTTTGAATACAACTTTGCTTGAGTCGACGGCGGTACCAGTCTACTAGACTAAAATCTAAGATGGTTAGCTATTATGCCTGGTATGTCTTTTTGCCTAGAACAGGCTGATCAATATCGAATATTTGACTTCACCCAATGACCAGACGGCGCATATTTAGACTGGTCTAAAATCAAAGAGGTTGCAGACATTGAGTTTAACCCATGACCAAACGACAGAATTTTAGACTGGTCCAAATTCAAAGATATTGCAGAATGTTTAGTAGATGATTTCTTTTTAAAAATCCGCTTTTCGGGACAAAAAAAAGTGCGGAAAATGTGACAAGCAATTTCTTCATTTTCCACAATGTTTTTCAAAGCATTTTTTCTTTGAGGCAACAGAAAGCGTGATTGTGTATGAGTGGTTTAAGTTAACCCTTGTCGTGCTGTGTAAATTACCTTACTGAATTGCTGTATAATCAAAGTGCTGAAAGCAATGATAGAACTTGATTTTGAAAAATCAATATTTGTTTCAGAAATCAATTTCATTAACAACTCTGGCAGGAAAAGTACAAGCAGGAGGCGTAGATCAAGATCAGACTGCACTTATGTGCAGGCTGATCTTGGTCTAGGCTGATCTTGGTCTACACCTCCCATTAAAACCGTAATATTCTGGGTTCAGCATTATAAGGGTAAATAAAAGTTAGTAAAATAAACGTGCATAGAATACACGGATACACTCTGTTCATTCCGTATACCATTGAGATTGATCCTGCGGATCGAAGGCAAGTCTGCGATCAGGATAATTTAGCGAACCCGACGACTCGGTCCTTTCGGTATACCTACGTTATGACTGATCCAAAACATTTTATATAAGCTCTCTTTTCACTTGATTTCAAAAACAAAGCGGGATACTATTCACCAAGAGTAAGCAATTCTTTTTTCACTCAGAAAATTTCTTGGGTTGCATGATAATGTCTATCGTATGACCATGAACCTTTGAAATAGAGAGCCCCGGCCAAAACTTATATATAGTCAACCATTACCAGACAGCAGAATTCAAGACTGTTTAAATTGAAAGGAGTTCCATACGACTATTGAATGTTGATGAAATTTTCTCAGTAGAAACAATTGTGTAAAATTTGCTCGTTGCAAGCAATTTCTTCATTTAACCCTTTCCTGTTCAATCCCTGGTTTTTACGTCCACATGATTTTATACCAGAAAAAACATTGTAGAAATAGCAGAAATTGCTTGTAACAAGCAATTTATTCTTTTTCCACAATATTTTCTACCCGATTGAATGGTTGTTTTTCAAATTAAATCGTCTGTAAAACCCTTGAACTTGGACAGTCTTGAATTTTGGAAAACAGGAAAGGTTTAATACAGTGTCTTCTGAGTTTTTTTTCTGTTGAGTGACGTCGAAAAGCGTCACTCTGCGGGAATGGTTAACCCTTTCCTGTACAATCACTTGTTTTTACGTCCTAGTGATTCTATAGTAGAGAAAACATTGTGTGAAAAGAAGAAATTGCTTGTAGCAAGCAATTTCTTCTTTTTTTCACAATGTTTTCTACCCTACTGAATGGTTATATTTCTACTTAAATCCTCTATAAATTTTCGTCTGCAAAACCTTTCAATTTAGGACAGGTCTAAAAATAATTTAAACAGGAAAGGGTTCATTCAACCTTTCCTCGCCCTTTCTAGATTGCATGGTAAAGACTAGTGTTCGACCACGTACTTCTAAAACAGAAAGACCCTGCCCCAAGCAACACCCCCATGTCCTTCATCATCGAGTTAACGATCCAATCAGAGAAATCAGAACCATATCGATCACCAATAACCTCAGTATATAAGCGAGTTGCCATGAAGATGTACACCCAAACCTCACCAAGTTTGACATCGTCAAGTCATCAGTGAGAGAAAAACACTCGACCAACTTCAAAATGGTGAGTACATTTATTTACTTTATGTTGATAATGATAATAATATTAGTGATAATGATAATAAGATGGTGTAAATATGAACCTTTTGATTATATTTTTTCCAACTAAACCAAAAGCATCAAAATTCCTAAAATGATAGACTTGTTTATCATAATATGAATTCACTTCAATAAAATTTACAGGAGATATCTGTAAATAATGCACATTCGTGTATTTCTGAAACCTCGTAACTACAGCTGTAATCAAGCTGAATTAACGAGGTTGTAGAATTACACTGCCGATATGTTTTATTCTTTTTAAGATGATGCTTATGTATATACATATTTTAAAAAAATGACAAGAAAAAACCTAACAAAACATCAACGAAAACATCAAGTTTTGTCTTCTAACCCGCTGATTTTAGAGAAAGAAAAAACAGACTTAACCCATTCCAACACAATGGCGCTTTCCGACGCCCCTTGAGACAAAAGCTTTGGAGAACATTGAGGAAAATGGAAATTGCTTGTAATAAGCAATTTCACCATCTTCCACAGTGTTTTCTATCCAGAAAGTTGAAAAAATCCAAAATATCACAAACTTTAAATTGTCGTCTGCAAATCCTTTCAATTTAGACTAGTCTAGAAATTTGCTGTCAGGTAATGGGTTAAACATATGAAAACAACAACGAAAACAACAACCTTTGTCTTGACCCGCTAATGTTAGAAAAAAAAACAACACCCCCCCCCTCCCAAACACGAGAAAACCAATTCATTAAGCCAATGAAAATACTTCAGGCTGAAACACAAAGTTCAAAAGATTATTTTCTCTTACCGAAGGTCACGAATTTAGGTTGCGAATTTTTTGTACATACCGGGGTTGATTAATATGGAGTATTTGAGTTTTCTAAACATAGGAAATTTTGATAGGACTATCTTAACAATCGCGCTACAGCAATCTCTCCTGTTCTCACAATACTTTCCTTTTCCTTATGACGATCTCTGTCATTTCTGCACAAAAGATGAATCTCTATTTGTTATTTGATTTCAACGTCAATAACCTAGTAAATGTTGTTTAGAGGAGGCTTAACCCTTCCCCGTTTTTTCTTTCTTTTTCCCCCCAATTTTAGACTAGTCCAAATTCAAGGGGTTTGCAGACGACAAATTTAAGTAGAACTTATTTGAAAATAATCATTCAGAAGGGTAGAAAATATTGTTGAAAAACAGGCAATTTCTTCTTTTTCCGCAATATTTTCTCAAGCTTAAAAACACAGGGACGTAAAATCCAAGGATTAAATAGGAACGGGTTAACCCATTCCCACACAATCCTGCTATTTCACGCCCCCTCCCTGAAGACACAGGTTTGGCGAAACACTGCGAATTCTCACACAGTTTCGGCCTAGAACGACAATTAAAAAATAATTAACTTATAATTGTCATCTTTAATTTCTTTCATTTTGGACCAATCTAATACATTGTATTATTTGGATGAGAAAAGATAAGGAAGAGCTGATTTGAGAAAAAAAAAAAAAAAAAAAAAAAAAAAAAAAACATAGACATAGATGTGGTTGTCTTCAGAGACTTTCGGCCGAACTCAGTCGATAAAGCATCGCTCTCTTGATCCGTGGGTCGTGATTCGAATCCCGGCTCTGTCAACATTATTTCATCATGTCTCCCACCAATAGGCGAATGATGCGACTTGCGCATAAGTGAGTTCAGTAACTGGTGGCTCTGATAGAATGTTGTAGTTGTATTGGTGTAAGAAATGACAGGAAGTCATGGTTAGGTGCACAAGCAGACGCATTTTTTATGACATATTGTTGAAAGTTACGTAAAACCAAATCGAACGATCGATCGATCGATCGATCGATCGATCGATCGATCCATCCATCCATCCATCCATCCATCAATCAATCAATCAATCAATCAATCAATCAATCAATCAATCAATCAATCAATCAACCAATCAATCAATCAACCAACCAATCAATCAATCAATCAATCATTCAATCAATCAATCAATCAATCAATCAATCAATCAATCAATCGAACTTAAATCTCACGTCTAATTTTGGCTTGAAATGGTCACGCTTAAATCAGGGACGATCCGATGTTTAAACGTCCGTCTGAGACCAATACTCGACAAACAAAGAGTTCTACAAAATGACTGATCGCTTGCCACGCCCACAGATCTCCGACAAGACAGTTATCCTCTGATATCAAATGTCGTTGAATTGCATAATTCATTTAGGAAAATAGAGATTGTTGGCACCAAAAACGTCATAACTACAGCATGGAAAACAATTGCGTTAATACAGTCTTGAGCCTAATCGCTAGTGTAATATCATTAGAGTAAATATCAACTATATGAAACAGGTTTCTTTCATTCCCGCAGCAGAGTTTAACCCTCTCCAGGTTAATCACTGGTTTTTACGTCCCTGTGATTTTGTAATTGAGAAAACATTGTGGAAAATAAGAAATTGCTTGTTACAAGCAATTTCTTCTTTTTCCACAATATTTTCTACCGTGTAAATGGTTATTTTTCAAATATAATCAACTTTAAATTTTCGTCTGCAAAACCTTTGAATTTGGACAGATCTAAAATTTGGCAAAACAGGAAAGGGTTAAATTATAAAATATTTATTTTAAAAGCTGGTGTGGTTCATTCTGTACCAGGGTAATTGATCAAGCGTGGTGTCAATCAAATGACCAGTCGACCAATGAAACTATTCCTTAAGACCAGAAATTGGATTTGAACTCCGACATTGACCACCATTTTTGTTAACTTGTATTGTTGGTTTGGCAACTTAAACGTCTTTATTCAAGCTGTAGTTACGATGTTAAGGTCACCAACCAGCCCTCCATTTTTTTGTTACACGCTACTGGCCATAAAATTTGAAAAATAATGCCGTGAAAAATTGGGGTTGAACTTTCTGTTTGGGATCCATGTGCGGGGCCAGAGGAGTCTCAGCGATTAGTCAGTTCGCGAAGGCTCGGGTTGCAAACTTTTTTGCGCTCCTTTTACCCATTCTAATTTAATGACGCCTTTAGACGTCCTCAAGACAAAACGTTTTGAAAAATATTGTTGACAATGAAGAAATTGCATGTTGCAATGTTTTCTACCCCAAGGTAAAAAAGCTAAATCTTCATAAGCTTTAAATTTTTGTCTGCAACTCCTTTCAATTTGGATCAGTCTAAAATTTTGACGTTTGGTATTGGGTTAAGCGAATGACTTATGGCACAATGAACCGATCGCAACTATAAATAAAAACTCGACCGACCAATCTAATCACTTATTCAGACTGAATGTGAACTTTGAACTCCAACATTGGATGACATTCATACGAAGTATTTTTGCTGGGTTAGTCACTTAGAAGTCGCAACTACAGCTTGACTTCAAGGTGTAGTCGCGACGTTTAAGTCCCCAACAAACCAATTTACGTTTTTCTTGCAAGTGACTGACCAGAAATCTTGAAAATGAACGCCTTTTAATATCAAAGTGGACTTTCCTGTCAGAGTTTAATAGGCATTGCCAGTGATCCGTCAGTTCTTATGCTCCCTTTTCAGTTAATCAGGATCACAAGGAATGATCGATCAACCACCTGGTTTGTATTGTTATTGTCTTCCTGCAGGATCTTAGATTTATCAAGGGCTTAACCCTTTCCGATTTTTGAAAATTTTGGACTAATTGAAAGAGGTTGCAGACGACAAAGTCTGCGATTGTTATTAAAGAAAACACACTTCATTATTCATGACTCAACTTGCGTTATTGGCCTAATTATTCAGAATAATTAATCACATTGCGAAGGGTCTCATTTTTATGATAAACTTATCAATAAATCTCTTTCATGTCGGAGAATCGAATGAATAATTTAAAACCTTGATATTGATGGAATCAGTCATTGAATCCAGAACAATGAAGAAAGAAATTGAAAACCGATATTGACTTATACCGCATCACGCTATGTCAAGATAGGCTGTTTTAAAAAGTGTTGATTTTCCTTATAAGATATATTCTCGTGCCCCACGATTAACCCATTTGCACACAATCACGCATTCTGATGTCCCTAAAGATAAAAGCTTTGAAAAACATTGTGGAAAATTCAGAAATTGTTTGTAAGAAGCAACTTCTTTATTATCCCCAATGTTTTCTACCCCAAAAGACAAAGACATTCAAAATTGTATGACCTATGAATTATCGTATGCAACTTGGATTTAGGCCATTCTGAAAAGTTGTCGTCTGGTAATGGGTTATAAGATAGATAAATAAATTGATGAACGAATAAATAAGATTTCATTGAAATAATGAAACTATACTACTACTATAATAATAAAAGTCAGAGATAAATTAATGAAATGAAGTTCAGATAGGACAAAATATAGACAAAACTGGAGCAAATGTAACTCTTAATATAAGAAGGCGTTTGAATGCGAAATATTCTTGGTAAAGAAGTTATCGCTTGGATTACAGTTTACACAAATCAGTAGTGGACGTTATTTTGAAAGTTACTCGTTTGCATGGAAAATTTTCGAATGTAAATGGGAAATAATGCTTTTCACCAGCAAATTCTTCATTTGCACAATGCTTTTCTTTTGATACAATATGTACGATAGTTTAGGAGGAATTCGAGATTAAATCGTGATAACAAAGTCGCTGGTTATGTTATATAAGATATGATCCAAATGTCACTATGAGTTTAATTTTCTTTCCTCATCTCTGAAAACCACACATCCTTATCTGGGCCTGCTCAACCTTTGTCAACTGTTATCATGATAGATAAACGAGGTGAAAGTAAACAAGGTGTTAACCCCTTCCAACAAATCCCTCCTTTTCACGCCTCTTAAGAAAATAGTCCTCGAAAACAATATTGAAAATGAAGAAATCGCTTCATTTTCCACATTTTTTTCTATCCATAGAGACAAATATTTTAGAATTTTCAACAATTTGAAATTGTCGTGTGCAACTGCTTTGAATTAGTTAGAGTTTGCAATATACCTGAAATACACAAGAACTACTTTGTATGGCGTATGCATTCAATGGATTGTAGTGGTTAAGCCTCCAATGGCCATTTACACTCGTTGAACTCTGAGAAGACCTCAAAACCTTTTGTCTTAACTCAAGCTTTCTAAGCGGACGCTTTGACGCGAAATCTCTGAGCTACGTGTCATGAATCTTGAGAATGATATTGATGTGATTCCTTCTGTCGTCCCTTACATAGTTTTTTTCATTGTTAAACCTACTTTTCTTTTGTTTACTTTTAACATGGCCCAAGACATTAAGAAGTGTGGAGTATTTGTAAAATACTAGTAAGCAAAATTGAAATGAATTAGGTTTAACTCACAAATATTGCTTTTATACAATTTCTGAATGTCTTTTAATAAGGAAAACGCAATCTATAACAACTTTTGTCTGTTTTCGACAGCATGGCATATGACAAAACAATCCAAAGAGCTAATTTGCCTCGTGCGATTTGTTTCTTTGTTTTCCAATTTTTAACACATGCTTAAACAATGACACTTTTTGACGCCCTTTAAGGAAAAATTAAAGCTTGGTAAACATTGTGAAAAACGAAGAAATTGCTTGTTAGAAACAATGAATTCATTATCTACAATTTTTTCGTACCGAAGAAACAAAATACTTTTTGATTTCCATCAACTAAACACTGTCGTCTGCGACTTCTACCAATTTTGACACGTCTAAAATTTTGACTACCGTTGTTTATACAGTGTATTACTCCTAGTAGTATCAGAGATGGTAATTAGTCTAATTTTCCGTCGTCTTGTAACGGGTAGTTTTAGCAGGGGCGCTAACCAGTTTGATTTTACCTCACCTGGTAATGGGAAGTTTATCAGGGGCGGTAACCAGTCATCTGGTAATGGGTAGTTTTATCAGTGGCGGTAACAGTTCTATATTTTTTCCCTTTGTAGCGTGAATGTATCTCTATCCATGTTGGCCAAGCTGGTACCCAGATCGGCAATGCTTGTTGGGAGCTATACTGTTTGGAACACGGTATTCAGCCTGACGGGGTGATGCCAAGCGACAAGACTATTGGAGGGGGAGACGACTCCTTCAACACGTTTTTCAGTGAGACTGGGGCCGGGAAACACGTGCCACGTGCTGTCTTTGTCGACCTGGAACCGACTGTAGTAGGTGAGCGGCTGACTAATTTATGACCAGTCGAGCGAAAATGGACTGCCCGAAAAATCTTTTAAGGAAAGGGGTCAATATTTATATAGTTGCGTTTTCGTAATTGACTTAGCGCTGTCAATGCAAAAGCACGACAGACCATTCATATCATTCATCTCTATCGGAAGTGCAATGTTGACCCCCAACATTCAAGTTCAATCTTATCTTTTTGTGTCTAAAACATTGTGACTAAAACCTTTTCAAGCTATTGTTGGGACGTCTAGACCACTCCTCAACGATATTTTTATTTTTCTAATGTTCCAAACAGTATAATATGCGAACTTATGTCGTTTGATTTAAGAGATGAAGAGAATATTTTTTGTTTTCATGGAGGTATGAACCGAAAAACCTAATCACACAATGTATGAATACGCGAAGCGGATTCATACATTGTGTGATTAGGTTTTTCGGTTCATACCTCCATGAAAACAAAAAATATTCTCTTCATTTCTTATAATTCAATAGTATCGAGCGAAAAAAGCAAAAACCCTAAATCTTTGATACCTTTTTGTATCGGACTATTTTGTGCGGAAGCATACAAAATAGCTGCGTGCACAAAATTTTGTTCATGGAGGTATGAATTAAATTTTTCAACCAATCAGAACGCTCGTTTTTGATAGACGAAACTAACAATTAAATTATATCTCGATCAAACTAATTTGTTGGAGGTCAGAGAGCATGGCTACCCATTTAATGATTGGATAGTTAGGCCCAATGACCATTTTTTAGAACCTGACTAGTCTGAAAAAGTTACGACGCTATTTAGACTGCGCATTTCCTTCTTACTATCCGTGGTAGTTACTGTTCGCTCTTTCGGATTTTTTTCTCTTTGATTGTGCCGGATGATCCGCGCGAAAATAATCTAACACATATTAACATGTTACCACTTAATTCCTCGTTTTTAAGCAATGAAGAAATTAAATTTGTGAAAACACTGTGAAAAGGGAGAAATTGCTTTCTCCCCCTTCTCTCATATTGTTTTTTTACCAGATGTGACAATTATTTTTCAATTTGATTGTATTCAAAAAAGTCGTCTGCAACTTCGTACAATTTGACCCAGTCTGAATTTTATTGTTAAAATGTTAGATGCTATGTAGAGAGCTTTGTTTAAACACATATTAACATGTTACCACTTAATTCCTCGTTTTTAAGCAACGAAGAAATTATTTTTTTTAAATTACTGTGAAAATGAAGAAATTGCTTTAAGCAATTTCCCCCTTTCTCATATTGTTTTTTTTTACCAGATGTGACAGTTACTTTTTAATTTGATTGTATTCAAAAAAGTCGTCTGCAACTTCGTACAATTTGACTCAGTCTGAATTTTATTGTTAAAATGTTAGATGCTATGTAGAGAGCTTTGGTTAAAGTTGGATAATGTTCCGACTGTAAGCGTTTATCTTCGATAATACTTACTCAAATTCATACCAACGAAACATTTTGACCTTTTACCAGACGACACGATTTTTAGACTCGTCCAAATTCAAAGAAGTTGCAGACGATAATGTTTTGCTGATGACTGTTAGAAATCCTTCTCTTAATGTGGTAGAAAACATTATGGATAATGACATTGTTTTTTACAATCAATTTCTTCATTTCCCACGATGTTTTCTAAAGCTCCATTGCTTATGGGCGCCAAAAAAGCCCCCATTGTAAGGGAATATGATCAAGGTCGTTTAGCTTTTTAAACTTCGTTTAAAAGACCAGCTATCATTAATAAAAATTACTTTAATCGTTTATTTAACGGCAAAACCTTTTTGGAAATAAAGATTTCTGAATTCTCCGATCCCCTATTTAAACAGAAATCTGAAAGTCGAGCGCTGGTTGCGATCTGAGACCAAGCAAGTTACTAACACATTGTTAGCAAAATATGTACCACGTCACTTTTCAGAAAATACGTGTCTTTTTTTTCAGACGAGATTCGAACTGGAACCTATCGACAGCTCTTTCACCCTGAGCAGCTGATTAGCGGCAAGGAAGACGCGGCAAATAATTACGCACGTGGTCACTACACCATAGGTAAGGAAATTGTCGACCTGGTCCTCGACCGAATCAGAAAACTCGCCGACCAGTGTACCGGTCTACAAGGGTTCCTGATTTTTCATTCATTCGGCGGCGGGACAGGTTCTGGGTTTACATCGCTTCTGATGGAGCGCCTCAGTGTGGATTATGGAAAGAAGTCAAAGCTCGAGTTTGCGGTCTACCCAGCTCCACAAGTATCTACCGCGGTTGTAGAGCCCTACAACTCAATCCTGACTACCCATACCACCCTCGAGCACTCTGATTGCGCATTTATGGTAGATAACGAGGCTATATACGATATCTGTCGTCGTAACCTTGATATTGAGCGACCCACTTACACCAATCTGAACCGTCTTATTGGTCAGATCGTCTCCTCAATCACCGCCTCACTCCGATTCGATGGCGCCTTGAATGTCGACTTGACTGAATTCCAAACCAACTTAGTCCCGTATCCCCGTATTCACTTCCCTCTCGCTACATACGCCCCAGTTATCTCCGCCGAGAAGGCTTATCATGAACAACTTTCTGTCGCTGAGATTACAAACGCTTGCTTCGAGCCAGCCAACCAGATGGTCAAATGTGATCCCCGTCACGGTAAATACATGGCTTGTTGTATGCTGTATAGAGGCGACGTGGTACCCAAAGACGTCAACGCTGCCATTGCTACCATCAAGACCAAGAGAACCATCCAATTTGTAGACTGGTGCCCGACTGGTTTCAAAGTTGGTATCAACTACCAACCACCAACCGTGGTACCAGGTGGGGATCTGGCTAAGGTCCAGAGAGCCGTTTGCATGTTGAGCAACACCACAGCCATCGCCGAAGCCTGGGCTCGATTAGATCATAAGTTTGATCTGATGTACGCTAAGAGGGCCTTCGTCCATTGGTATGTAGGGGAAGGAATGGAGGAAGGAGAGTTCTCAGAGGCCCGGGAAGATTTAGCGGCCCTGGAAAAAGATTATGAAGAAGTTGGAGTTGATTCGGTGGATGAGGAGGGCGAGGAAGAAGGGGAAGATGAATATTAGATTAATCCTTTCCTGTATAATACCTGGTTTTTACGTCCCTGTGCATTTAAGATGAGAAAGCATCGTGGGAAGAGGAGAAATTGCTTGTTTCAAGCAATTTCTTCTTTTCACACAATATTTTCTGCCCTATAGGTTGGCAACTTTTCAAAATGCACTTCCTGTCGTCTCCAACTTCTTTCAAATCGGACAAGACTAAAATTCTGTAAACCAGTAAAGAGTTAAATAGTGTTAAATACATTCCTTGTCTACTCAGGGTCTTTTTTCACATAAAAGCTTAAACCCTTACCATATAGCAAACTTTTATACTGGTCATAATTCAAAGAAGTTATAGACAACAATTTCAAGTTGAGAGAATTTTGAGCATCTCAGTCTGTTTGGGTAGAAAAAAAGTATGAAAATGAAGAAAGTGCTTATCACAAGAAATTTCTTCATTTTGAACATTGTTTTTCGTCAAGTCCTATCTTGAAGGTCGCGAAAAAGGCGGGAATGTGTGGGAATGGGTTAAAGTGTTGCTCGAAATTACATGTTCGTGTGTCCCATTTTTTGTTAGTTTTGAAAACAACAACAAAAATAAACCACAAAACTACACAAACCAAACCAACAAAAACAGCAGCAACAATAAATTCCACCAAGAAGAACGAGCTTCCGTTTATTTTGAATAAAGTATACGGGTAGAGTTTGAAAATATGTTTACCGAATGAAACTGGCCTTTATCTTTTATTAAAATCATATCGAACTTTTATTTGAAATGGAAATTTAACCCTCGTCATACTGAACCCGGATTATTCCGGTTTGGGCAGGAGGTATAGACATAGATCAGACTGCACATAAGTGCAGTCTAATCTTGGTCTATACCTCCTGCTTGTACTTTTTATACCAGAATTGTTTATGAAATTGATTTGCAAAAGAAGGATTGAATATTGAACAAGTGCTACAAGTGCTTTCAGTCCTTCGATTTTAATGCAATTTCTTCGGGGATTTTATACAGCATAACCCACATATAACAATATTACTTAATGCGATTTATCGCTAAGAACGAAATTGGTCCGACGAAGTTTTTCTGTGAGCATAGCAAGGATAGACATCAATTATTACTATAAACGGGCATTAAAAACGATATATTTCTTCATACCTTGAGTCTCGTTACATCTGGAGTTTACTGTATATTTTATTTGAATTAGAATCATTAAAACTCTATAATTTCTAACTTTTTGTCTGTTTTGTTCTTTTAAAAGTCACAAAACTTTCACACAAAAAATATGTAATACCGTTGAACTATCGGCCAATAAATGCAATCAATGGCTGTTTAAAAAGCGAGCCCCCCCCCCCATTTAGGAGCCATTACGTTTATGCGGTTTTCTACCCCCGACCCCCCCCCCCCCCACCCACCCACATCAGTCAAGGGGTGTATTCTTTTTGTTGAGATTTTTAGATTTCTTACGACTTTTAATCGGGATATATGTGTTATGTAGAATTTCCACAAAGTCGCTTATGATATTCAGATAAAAATCTTAAGAAATCTTCAGAAATCTAGAGTATCTTAATCTAAGGATCTGACCCAAGGTTATCCCAGACAGAAGATATGGCATTCACCCAAAGTTATCCAAGACATAAGATATGGCATTCACTCAAGGTTATCCCAGACAGAAGATATGGCATTCACCCAAAGTTATCCCAGACATAAGATATGGCATTCACCCAAGGTTATCCAAGACAGAAGATATGGCATTCACCCAAAGTTATCCCAGACATAAGATATGGCATTCACTCAAGGTTATCCCAGACATAAGATATGGCATTCACCCAAGGTTATCCCAGACATAAGATATGGCATTCACCCAAGGTTATCCCAGACATAAGATATGGCATTCACCTAAGGTTATCCCAGACATAAGATATGGCATTCACCCAAGGTTATCCCAGACATAAGATATGGCATTCACCCAAGGTTATCCCAGACATAAGATATGGCATTCACCCAAGGTTATCCCAGACATAAGATATGGCATCCACCCCAGGTTATCCCAGACATAAGATATGGCATTCCATTTCATTTTCATTACAAGTACTTGTATCTAACTCATTGTTCTAAAAGTGATTAGAAAAATCGACCAAGCCTCGTTTTCATCACTTTTAGATAGACGATCGATAAAAAAGCATAACTTACCATTTACTTTATTTTTGTCTATCGAAAATTCTTCTTTATTACTGGCTTAAAAGTTTGTTTCATTCCTCCATGATAAAAAAAATGAGTTCACCACTATTTGTTTGATATGAATGCGCAAACAGTAGCTCCATTAGAATCTGACTCAAACTGATAATTGGTTCTGCCTCTGTGCTTGATGTTATGAAATTAAAAGAAATAAAGGGACAATTTGTTATTTTCGTGGAGGTATGAAACAAAACACCTAATCACACTATATGAATCTACTTCGCGGCTTCATACAGAATGAATTTTTTGTTTCAACCAAACTAAACCAAAAAGCCCAGCAACAACAACAACAACAAAGCCATCACCAGCACCACCAACAACAAACCACACAATATCTTCATTGAAGTCCAATGTACATACCTAGATACCTATATCATTAAACATCATATTATTATTGACTCAACTTCAAACTAGACAATGAGTACATACCACTTATAAACCGTTTAACTACTGCCTTTAGTAAGTCAATACAGACTAATCCGACAGACTAATCCGACGAGTTAGAGAAACTTCTTACAATAATCGCTGACGTTTCTCTTTATTTTTTATCCAATTTCCGAATGAACCTTAAATCCAATCTCTGGGATTCACGGCACAGCAACAGCTATGGTCATTTTGAACCCGAGCAATCTAAAGACGGTTAACGATGGAGATGTATCTGTAGATAGAATAATCAAAGTACTGAAAGTACTGTAAGCTAGCAAAGCATGTTGAATTTAGAAAATATTTTCCTTGTTGGGTAGAAAACACTGTGGACATTGAAGAAATTGCTTGTTACAAGCAATTTCTTCATTATCCATAATGTTTTCTAAAGCTTTTTTTTATTGAGATGCATAAAAAGCGGAATTGAGTTGGGTTAAATTGCATGCTTTTGACAGAGTTCTCTACATTCTGAATGGAGTTCCTTAAATACATTTGAACTACTTTTTATAGCGTAAGAATTCCATGGATTTGGTGGTTAAGCCTCCAGTGGCAGTTTGTACTCGTTCAACTTTGAGAAGACCTCAAAATTTACTGGCTAAAAACCATTACAGTGATTCATGAGCAATGAAACAAAAAGTAAAATGAAGACCCGTTTGTCTCCACTAACCACATGGCAGTTGACATGTAAAATGACACATACGACGATGGTTGGTCTTCATTGGTTTATTCTTATACCCTGTTTGAACAACACGGGGTCTCACAGGTCAGTGATTTTCACCCCAAAAGATATTTACACCGAGATAGAAAAAATAACATAGTCTTTGAACAACCCGCATGTTTCGATTGACCAATCGCTGGCACCGTCCTCTTTACTCCTTTGGCCCCACCCATTGAATCCAACAGGAAGTTCCGCTTCGATGTTTAACGGCGTTTTAGCTAGTATCATAATACAAATAAGTAGTCTGGTTGATTGGCGACCTTAACGTCGTAACTACAGATTGAATAAGCTGTAGTTACAACGTTTAAGTAGTCAAACCAACAAAGAAGGTTAACAAAAATGGCGGTCAATGTGGTAGAAGAAAGCTCATGTCCGGGATGAATAGTTGAATTGATTGATCGGTTGATATCTTGATTGACAGCTGCGATTGGTCAATAAACAAGAAGTGTAGTCCACACGCTTCCTACGACAGGCCACATAGAAAGGTCAAGATACTATTCTGGACAAATGTCCGGCACCCAACGGTGCAGGTAACTCTAAGATCTAAAGCTAGTTTGATAGAATACCGATATAGGTCATGGTAAATAAGAATCAAAATAACGAACCCGTCCTAACCCTATAGTAGTAGTAGACACTCGGATAATTTGACTAATTGTAATTGACCAATCGCGGCTGTCAATCAAGGACTATATCGACCAATCAAATTATTCATTCAGCCCGGAATTGAGGTTTTAACCGACATTGGCCTCAATTCCTGCCAAAAAATTTTGTTTGTTTAACGACTTTAACTTTAACGACTGTAGTTACGATGTTTAGGTCACCAACCAACGATTCTACTTTTTTGTTACAATCTAATTACCACAGTTTTTGCAAAATAACGTCGTCTAAAACCGAAGAGGGACTTCCTGTTGGAGCCAATAGGCGTGGCCAAAGGAGTAAATGGGCGGAGTCAGCGATTGATCAATTCACCAACTGTACGTGTGCAACTTGATCGTATTTTACGTCGGAGATCTCATACGTTCGGTCTAAATGAATAGGTTGATTGGTTGATTGTTAAACAGACTTTTTGATTTACAGCGTCGATCAAACAATTGACGGATCGTCAATAAAACTTCGATAGACCAATCAAATCATACAGAATTTGAACTCTAACATTAATTGATACGTATGTAAAGCATCTTTGCTGACAAAACGACTTAAACTTCATAATCACGGTTTATTCAAGCTTAAGTTACGACTTGCCTGTCTCCATCCAACCATTTATTTTTTGTAGATGTTACTGCAATTACTACGCTGAATATCCTATCGGAGTCAGTGATAGTGATCAGCAATTAGTCATTCGATAATGTTAATACAAACTAAGTCAGAATCAGAATGTCATCAGTAGATCCTACCCCCTAGTTTCTTGTTGGATCAGACGCAATGAGAACGGAACGATCCATATGATTGTACAAGGTTTGAAGTGAATCCGATGAAAATTGTGGACTATTGAGAGAGTGTTAACGGGGATTCTTAATAGATTTTTAAAATATTTTTAATAAGGCCATTTTCTTAACGGATCTGGCCCAATTGCGAAAGCAACGATCCTTATGATATTACAATTATACCGAGAAAGTTTGAAAACTGTTGAGTCTAGAGTGTAAACGAGGATATTTTAATTAAATTTCAATAAAGCCCCCTTTCCTATGTTTCTTGGCGGATCAGACCCGATTAACAAGGAAAATTTACGGACGGACGCTGGACGGGAAAACGCCATCGCTATAGCTCTTCTAGCTTATGCCCATTAGAGCTAAAAACATTTCATACCCATTAACTATACCCTTCGCCAAGATCGTTCTGGAAGCTAAATATCTGAATAGTATTATGTTCGTTAGAATCGTGGAAATATCGTACTTACATTTTAAAACAAGAGGATCATGATAGTCCTAATTCGACTACCCGAATCATCTGCTAATTAAATTATCTTTAATAAAACGACAGCCAAATAATTGATCAATCGCTAGTCCCGCCAATTAATTCCGACAGGAAATTCCAATTCGATTTTAAATGTTATTTTGCAAAATTTAAGGTCAGTAGCAAATAACAAAAGGTAGGATGATTGGCGACCTAAACGTCGTAGCTGCAGCTTGAATAAGAGCGCGGTAATTCTTTGAAGTATTTGGTAGTGGGTCAAAACGTATTGATACCAAGTATCAAGGTTACAGGCCTTATGGTTTTGGAGAAGAAAAGTTTCAAAGAAATTCTTCTTTATTCCCATCTAAAGTCAGGGATTGTACAGAAAAGGGCTTATATTCAGAGTACATTAATTTCGTAGAGGGACAGTAGGTATTGATACCAAATATCAAAGCGCTAGGTATTATCGTTTAGGAGAGAAGAAAATTTCCTTCGTCATTGCTATGTAAAACCAGGGATCAAACAGAAAAGAGCGTATTTTCAGAGTAATTCTTTGAATTTTTTTGTAGAGAGTCAGCAGACATAGATACATACCAAATACCAACGCTCTAGGCTAACGATTTGGGAGAAAATAGTTTCAAAGATTTCCTTTCTTCTTTATTCCTATGTAAAATCAGGGATCACACAGAAAAGGGCTAATTTCCAGATAACGGTAATTCTTTGAAGAATGTTATTAGAATGTCAGTAGGCATTGACATATAGCAAGTAAAGGCCTTATGGTTTAGGAGAAGATTTTCAAAGATTTCTTCACCATTTCTATTTATAATCGGGTGATCGCACAGAAAAGAGCTGATTTTCAGAGTACAGTAATTCTTTAAAGTTTTTTTGTAGGGGGTCAATATGCTATGATGAATATCAAAGCTCGGGGCCTTGTTGTTTTCGAGAAGATTTTTCTAAGTTTATTCTTACAGTTGCTATGGCAACCAGAGTTCTTCATTGATTGCAATTCTTTGAAGTATTATTTGTGTAAAGCTTTTTTGTATTTTTTTTTTCACAAGACCCCCTTTCCCGTGAAAATAAACAAATCAGACCCAATTTACAAAGGAACAATCCTAATGATAGTTCAATCATTCTAAAAGGCTAAATAAAATGATAAAAAAACTGAGAACTTTAAAGTGATAACGACGTTTCTGTAATAAAATTTTCATCAGGCCCCTTTTCTCATTAAACTTAACAGATCAGACCCAATTTACAAAAGGAAAAATCCTAATGATGGCACAGTCAATCTACTAAAGTTTTAGAGAATCTGATAAAGACTGAGGACATATTTGTGTCAATGAGGATTTTGTAATAAACTTTCATACAGCCCCTTTTCCCTTGATACCAGACAGGTCAGACCCAATTTGGGAAACAACAACAACAACAACAACAACAACAAAAAATCCTAATGATGGTAAGAACATTCTGTGAACAAGTTTGGACAGAATCCAATAAAACTGTTCACTTTGTTGTGGTACAAGGGTTTTAAAATCAAAATATCCGTTTCCTGTGATAATCGACGGATCAGGTCTAGTGTAAACATCAACAATTATTTATTGTGCAATCCTTCTGTGAAAGTTGAAGAAAATCCGATGAAAAAAACCTGAAAATTTAATAAAGCCCCCTTTCCCGTATTTCTTGACAGTTCAGACCCCATTTCGAGAAGAATGGTTATTATGACCTTACAATCATTCTGTGAAAGTTTAAACAAAATCCGGTCAAAGATCAGGGCTTTTTGTCCGTGAGACATTACGGATCTGACCCAATTGCGAAAGGAACGTTCCTTATGGTGGAGCAATCATTTTGAGAAAGTTTGAAGAGAATCTGATGAAACTGTGGAATATAGAGTGTTAACGAGAAATTTTCCACTAAATTTAATTAGGCCCCTATTCCCGTGATCTTACCCAATTTCGAAAGGAACGACCCTTATGATGGTACAATCATTCCGAGAAAGTTTGAAGAACAACCATACAACGTTAAGGATAGATAAAGATAGAGAGAGAAAAAGAAAGAGAGAAAGAGTTAGTGAGAGAGAGTGATTGATTGATTGAATGGGGTTTAACGCCGCTTTTAACAGTATTTCAGTCATATCGCGGCGGCTGGAGCACCTAACAATGGAATCCTGGTATTTCTCACACCAGTACTACCATTACATCCCTTCCTAGCCTCCAGCTGCTATCTCACATAGGTCTACGATTATCGACCCATTGGTGAGAGACAAATGAGAGAGAGTAAGTGAGTGATAGAGATTACACTGTATGAAGATTTAGCACAACTGAGGTAAAAACTAAATGGTCGCCAAGGATAAAAGGCGGATAAAATTGGATTGGATTCGAGTGACAAAGCTGGAAAGCTGTTGTGATTTCTACAAGTTCGCATTTACCGGCGATTTTTCAGAGTCTTTGTTGGCAAAATAAATATGAAATAAACTATTGAGCAGAAAACAAATTGTAATTAAAACGAAGGGGGAGGCCTTAACAATCCTAAATTACTAAGGAAACTGAAAGTGATGTCACGTCTTAAGTTTAAAGACACAGTTTGAGTAGATATGTGGCACGTGCTTGTATTTATCATGTTGTTCCCATTTCCCAAGTTCATAAGTTAAGACAGAAAATGTTCATAAGTTTATTTTATAATACACAAAATGATTCGAAAATGCAGTGTTATCCCTTTCCTGTTCAATTCCTGGTTTTCACGTCCCTGTGATTCTTTAATTCGGGAAACATTTTAGAAAAGAAAATTGCTTTCTTCTTTTTCAATAATAATTTTTGTCCTACTGAATGGTTGTTTTTCAAAATTATTTAATCAACTTTTAATTTTCAAAAAACCTTTTAATTTGAAAAAGTCTAAACTTTTGAAAACAGAATAGGGTTAAAAGAGTTTTAGCCAAAATTTCTCGCTAAAACTTGATGACATAACCATCGATGATATGTACAAGTATATTTAGCCAGAAGAATTTCAAACCCCAGAAATTCAACTGTTGAGCCCGAAGTGTAGTTTTAACATACAGGTCTTGGAATGAGAGGGCTCCACTTCTACAGTTTTATTTTATAAACATATAAAAAAATGATGAATGAAATAACTCCAAATTGTTGCTGAATTCCAAAATGAACTAATAGGTATCAGGGATAAACAGTAACGCCATGTATCAGTCATCAACGACTTACAAGGTCATCAACTCCGACATCAACATGTGCTGAAGCTGCTCTATCAACTTTCCAAGCAGCTATTGTTAACAGAGAGAAACGTTTTTTCCCGCTTTTAGCTCACCTCTGTCCTTCGTCCGGCGTCCGTCGTGTGTCAACAATCTTAAACTGACATCTCCTCCCTAACCACTGGGCGGATTTCAACCAAATTTGGCAGGAATGCTCCTTGGGTGGTGCCCTTTAAAAATGCTAAAGAATTGAAATCCGTTAAAATTTCTGGTTGCCATGGCAACAAAACAGAAATTTTAATGACAACTTTAAAAATAATTTCCTCGCGACCCAGAAGGCGTAGAGCCTTGATATTTTGCATGAAGCATCAGTACAATGACCTCTTTCATAACTGCTATAATCACTATCCTTGGGCCCCCAGGGACGGAGCCACAAGGGGGGGGGGCTAATATAGAAATAAAGAAGGTTTTTTTAAAACAACATCTCCTCCCAAACCACTTGGATGATCACAACCAAAGAATCTAATCAGTTGAAAACTCTGGTTGCTATGACAACAAGAGTAAAATTGACAAATTAAAAAAAAAAAAAATGCTCCTGACCCAGATATTGAAGAATCTTGACTTTTACATGAAGCATCAGTACATCGACTTTAAAAATTGATAAAATCTCAGAGCCACAGTGTGATTAGGCTTAAATAGAAATAAAGAAGGCAATCCATCCAAGCTATTTGGGCAATTTAAACCAAATTTGGCAGAAATATGTTAGTTTGCCCCCTTTTAATAATTACTGAAATATTTGAAATCTGTTGAAAACATTGGTTGGTATAGTAGCATAAGTTAATTTTAGTAAATGTTAAAGGAGGTCTTCTTCCGACCCAGTTTGTAGTAGGCCTTGAAGACAAAAAGAGCCTTATCTCAGGTGAGCGCAAGCGCCACTTGCCCTCTTGTTGTGATTTTTATTATCTAATAAACTTATTCCAAAGTACATTATCTTATAGGTAAAAAGAATAGAATTGTCAAAGGCGCATTATCCCTAAAACTTCTAAAGCTCACAACACCTTTTCTTAACCACCTCAAATTTAAATTAGTGCAAATTTCTGATTGGTCTAAATTCAAAGAAATTGCAGACAACATTACAAAGTGCGCTAAACAGACAATAAATAGAAAATACAGAAATATGAACAATGTCTCCTTTTCTCACTAAGATTCCTGTGACCATATTTCTTCATGACCTTTAAAAGGTAATGTGGTTTAGGGTTAACTTTCGCTCTTTTGCATGAACAGAAACAGGCTACTTAATTGCTGGGGTACTTAATTGCTGGGGTTATACAATTTTTAAAAGAAAACAGTCTTGCAAACAGGTTAACTTATACTGCCGGGGTTGTAATTTTGAATGCTATTCCATTCTTTCTGACATATGACATAAGTCATGGCAACATTCATAATTCATCTCTTTCCAATCGGTGAATTATAAGTAATGCCCCTAATGAGATTGTGGTGGCTCAGATTGAATCATAAGGTTGTTCGGGTGTGAGAAATGATAAAAATCCATGTTTGGTTCAACAGAAACCGTGGTATAACTGACATACTATTTTAGTGACCCCAGGCAATCAGTCAATTAATCAATCTTAATTGTCTTAATATGTAAAATCCTTAAATTGTTGCTCTTACTTGAAAATTAGCCCAATATTGTGTGATCCCTGATTTTACGCCGGAAATCTTGAAAATCTTCTACTCTCAACCCAAAAGGCGTAGAGCTTTGACGCTTGGCACGAGACTTGGCATAATGGTTCTCTGTCAAAATACTTAAATTGTTGCTCTTACACTGAGAATTAGCCCAATATTGCGTGATCCCCGATTTTACATAGAAATAAAACGGAAATCTTGAAAAATTTTCTACTCCCAACACAAGAGGCATAGAGCTTTGATATTTGGCATTTGAAATGGTCTAATGGCCCTCTACCAATGTACTTAAATTATAGCTCTTACTTGAAAATTAGCCTGATATTTTGTCATCCCTTTTTAAAAGGAAATAAAGAAGGAAGTCCTAAATAATCTCCAGTTCCTTAACTAAAAGGCCTAGGGCTTTGATATTTTGCACGTGACAAACATGGCCTGATGGTCCTCTACCAAAGTACTTCAAATTATTGCTCTTACTTAAAAATTAGCCCTATATTGTGCCATCCCTGTATTACAAAGAAATAAAGAAGAAAGTCTTGAAAACCTTCTTATCTCAAACTGACAGCTCTAGAGCTTATTAATATTAGAATAACTTGTAGAAAAAAGAAGGAAGAGAAAAAACAACAAAAAACACTGACACACACACACACACACACAAAACAAACAACAACAAAACACACACACACAAAACAAAACAAAACAAAAACAAAAACACCAAAAACAAAAAATCAAGAGGACCATGATGGTCCTAAATCGCTCCCCTGAGTATGATGGTTCATGGCTTTATGATATTTATAAATAAGAAAAGCCCTCTGTCTAATTATTTTGGAGATGGTGTTTAAGGATTTAATCTTTTAATCCTAGGTACATTGATTATCCCACCATATAGCGCTAATTTCCTGAATACGGTAATTCTTTGAAGCATTTTGTTAGAGGGTAAAAAGACATCAATACATACCAAATATCAAAACACTAGGCCCAATGGTTTGGAGAAGAAAGTTGTCAAAGTTATCTTTTTATATTCCTATGTCAAATTAGTAATCCGACAGAAAATGGCTAATTTTCAGAATACGGTACTTCTTTGAAGTATTTTGGTAGAGGGTCAATAGCTGATGATATGTATCAAATATCGAAGCTCTAGGCCTATTCGTTTGGGAGAAAACGACTTTTAAATATTTCAATCTTTATTCCTTTGTAAAATCAGGCATCGCACAGAAAAGGGATGACTTTCAGAACACGGTACTTCTTTGAAGTTTTTTGGTAGAGGATCAATAGCTGATGATATTTATCAAATATCGAAGCTCTAGGCCTATTCGTTTGGGAGAAAACGACTTTTAAAGATTTCAATCTTTATTCCTTTGTAAAATCAGGGATCGCACAGAAAAGTGCTAAGTTTCAGTATACGGTATTTTTTTTTAAGTTTTTTGGTTTTGCTTATGATATGTTCCAAATATCAAAGCTCTAGTCCGTATGGTTTGGATGAAGAAGATTTTCAAAGATTTCCTTCTTTATTCCTTTGAAAAATCAGGGATCGCACAGAAAAGGGCTAATTTTTAGAATACGGTACTTCTTTGAAGTATTTCGGTAGAGGGTCAATAGCTGATGACACAAACCATATATCAAAGCTCTAGGCCTATTTGTTTGGGAGAAGAAGATTTTCAAAGATTTCCTTCTTTATTCCTTTGTAAAATAAGGGATCGAAGAGAAAAGGGTTTATTTTCAGAATACCGTAATATGAAGTTTTCGGTAGAGGGTCAATAGGTGATGATACAAACCAAAAATCAAAGCTCTAGGCTTTATGCTTTGGGAGAAGAAGATTTTCAAAGATTTCCTTCTTTATTCCTTTGTAAAATAAGGGGTCGCAGAGAAAAGGGCTTATCTTCTGAGTACGGTTATTCTTTGAAGTATTTTTATAGAGGGTCAATAGGTGACGATACATACCAAATATCAAAGCTCTAGGCTTATCGTTTGGGAGAAGAAGGTTTTCAAATATTTCCTTCTTTATTTCTTTGTAAAATAAGGGATCGCACAGAAAAGGGATAATTTTCAGAGTACGATAATTCTTTGAAGTACTTTGGTAGAGGGTCATTAGGTGATGATATATACCAAATATCAAAGCTCTAGGCCTTATATTTTAGGAGGAGAAGATTTTCAAAGACTTGCTTTGTAAGATCGGGAATCGCACAGAAAAGGGTTTATTTTAAGAGTACGATAATTCTTTGTAGTATTTTGGTAGAGGATCAATAGGTGATGATATGTACCAAAAATCAAAGCTCTAAGCCTTATGGTTTAGGAGGAGAATTGTTTACGGACGGACAGACGGATGCCGGACATTTATCGATTGTGCTCAGGTGAGCTAAATGAAATTATTTGTTTTAATAATGTTAGCAACCCATTGCATTTCAATGGATGTATGAAAACGCGAAGAGGATTGATACATTAGTGAAATCAGATTTTTTCGTTTCATAACTACACGAAAACAAAAAATATTTTCTTTATTTCTTATGATTAAATGACAACTAGAGAAACAAGAGTGCCATCGTCACAATATACGCCGCCACTTTCCTGTTGTTTCAAGAAAAAATAATTGTAGACACTACTTCTTTTGACAGAACCAAATTCAAAACAATTGCAAACTACCTTTTAAAATTGTTTAAACTGTTTGATTGATTGAAATGGCCCAGGGGCATAACTCTTGCAAAAATCAATGAACCATAAAATCCTTGATCTATGTACACCTACAAATTATGGTGATGACATTGACTAAGTTTCATTTAAATCAAGACAAAAAGTTAGGAGGAGTTGCGTTGACAAGGCTGAAATTTCAATAAGCCCCAGAGACTAAGTTTTAAGGGGCAGAACTGAGGCAAAAATCAATGAACCATAAAGTCATTATTTCATGCACATCTACCAACTAAGGTGATAACATCCACCAAGTTTCATTTAGATCCAGCCAGAATTGTAGGAGGAGTTGCGTTCACAAGGCTGTAATTTCAATAAGCCCCAGAGACTAAGTTTTAAGGGGGCATAACTCAGGCAAAAATCAATAACCATAAAAACCTTACTTCATGCACATTTACCAATTAAGTTGATATCATCCACCAAGTTTCATTTAGATCCAGCCAGAATTGTAGGAGGAGTTGCGTTCACAAGGCTGCAATTTCAATAAGCCCCAGAGACTAAGTTTTAAGGGGGCATAACTGAGGCAAAAATCAATTGTTGGTCATTGTGGTTATTCAATACCTTGGCCTCAAATGCCTTTCGCCTAACGAAATTAGGACATTGCAGCAACGTAATAGGTCGCGAGGTACCGAGAGAGTCTTGAAGATTACCCCGGTCTTCCAGGCCAACAACCGGCACCTCAAAGGACATAGATGTACATTGCCACACATGTAGGTATATCAGAGGTAAGAGTACAATTAATGATCAATGATAATTTGCAAATGATAGAGTTTTTTGACAGATAGGTACTGCAGCTTTCCACCCCGAAAAATGAAGGAGAAAAGCTGTGGTAACTGTCTAACAAAAAACAAAACAAACATACAACAACTATCACCCCAACAAACTATGCTTCAATAATTTATAGGAGTCAGCTTGTCGGTCGGTCCGATGATGTGTTTATAAGGTTGTTGGTAGATCGGTCTGGCTGTCTGAAGCTTTTTCCTTGTCCGTTCAAATTCTTAGCAACTATTGCATGCATTCCTTTCAAAAAGACAGACTCGGTATCAAGAAAAATGTGCATTTGTAATTTGGTAATGGTATATTTATTTTTTACAAAAGAAAATTGACCCTTTGATTAAATTAAATTTCCACCCATTTCCTCTAGAACTAATAGATTTGTTTCAAACTGCAGAGGTACATTCAATGTCAAGCTTTGATACACATAACTTATTTGGGTCATGGTCAATTTACTTTTTGCAGAGTTATAACCTTTGATCAAAAAAGCTTGTCTGCCTATTTTCTCTAGAACTAATGGATGGGGTTATTCAAACGTCATGGGTAAACCCAGTATCAAGTAGAGATGTGAATATTCTTACTTTGGCTATAATACATTTTCTTTATACAGAGCTATGACCCTTTTGTCATAAACCTTGTCCTCTTATTTTTGCACCAACTACTTGACGGATTTGATTCAAACTGCTCGGGTAAATTCTGTATCAGTCAGAGATGCATATGTTCTTTTTTTGTTAACAGTGCTATGATTTCTCCCAAGGCTCTATCCCTTAGATAAAATACTTGATAGCAACCCCTGAATTAATGAATCAACACACAGAATAGACATATAATTTTTGCTTATCGTTTTAAGATTTCTTTGTAATGTTGCCCTTGCTGACTTGATTACCATGAATTATAAAATTGTTGACATGCTCTTCCATACAAAACCAAATAATAAAAACTATTATATTAAATTATGTCAAAATCTGCCAGTGATTCTAACTTTACGGATAGACCCGTTGTCAAGCATAGCGTCATTCAAGTCAATAACCTTTTTCCTGCGACGTGGGGGGTTTTTTATCTCCGTATAGGTCTGGCGTGTCCTTCCGCCAGGACAATGCTCTAGCCATAAGTCTACTGTTATCACGGCTGCTTTCCAGGAATGTAATTTCAAAAAAAAAAAAAAAAATGAACAACCGCTTCTCTCTGTCTTGGGCCACGAACTTTTCAATCAACCTCGTATTTATCAAAATAAAGGGAGTCCGTAAACCTTGTCTGACATCATTGTTTTACGAAAAAAAAAGTTTACAAACCGATATGTTAACTCCTTTTCAAATTGTCTCTACATGCAAACATGATCGAAACCTGATCATCCAATTTCTGAAGAACCTTTATTTTTAAACACACATATTGGTCCCAGTCTACTCCGCTGTTAAGCCTGTACCCTAATGTATTTCCATAAAATGTTTTCTCTGTTCGGCATTGTGTTTTCGAGTCCTGGCGATAGCTAGAAGTCTAAAATTCTTTTCAGTACAATGACAGACCACTGCTGCACTATATTCCTATGTGCATAAGCAGTTCTGTCGCGACTCCCACTCCGCATTAGGTCGTTTCGAACTAGGGAAATTTCGATGGTTGTTGTGTTCAACGTAAGTTAGAGGAAAACAATTTTAATGGTGCTATTGCCCTATCATAAATATTCAGACGAATGAACTCTCCTTAAGATGAACCAAGGTTTAAATCCCAAACGAAACTTCAGAAAGAGCTATACACTGCCAAAACCGACCGTTTCTTTTCTATCTTAAATTAGTGAACAGCGGACGGGAGTGTAACTATATAGATTTTATAAAGTACTTTTTATGATTTTAATTAATGAATAGATTTTTTTTCAACATTAAACCCCCATACATAATTATTAGTCATAGAAACAATGTACGAAGTTTTCTGAAAGAAATATATCATACAAATAAGTATACCTTGTTACATGTATCATGCCCCGACGAGAAAACTTAAACTGTCTCTATTCTATTGAAATGTGTTAGGTTGTATTGAGAGCTTTTTCACTCCCATACAATAGATAATTTAGTGAATTATTAATATAATATCGGAAACCCCTCTGTTCCCAGTCAATACAAGTTAAAGGAAAAGGACCATGGGCCTACTCCTTTCTTGAGACTCAAGTGAAAAGGGGCGATTTTTTTCTTGCTTACTCTTGGTTCTGCACGCCGTGAAAATTGCTGTGAAAAATGAAGATTTTTTACACACAAATATGGTGTTTTTACCAATATTTTGAAAATCGTACGCGACTACGCTTGTAGGCGATCGTACTTGTGAAGTGAATGCAGTCAAACTGAAGAGTGTCTGCTTCAAGACCAAAATATATCCATTTCGATTACCGGACACTACTATCGATCTTGCCTCCTTCATTTCCCCTTTTATTCGGAGCGAATACGGATACAGACTCCAGAGAGATTGATCTAAGTTGAAAGAACATGTTTCCCTATCGATGTCAAATAATAGGTTTAAACCAGCCGACGGTACAGGTTTACTGTGGCCCTATAACCATGAAATTCCTAGCCATGTGCGTCAATTTTTCTATTTTCTTTTTTACAGGGTTTAATGCCGCTTTCACCATTTTTTCAGTCATCTAGCGTCGGATGAAGCACTTTACAATGGGTTCCTGGTATATCGCGCATTAGTAAAACCATATCATCATTTCCTAGCCTCCAGCTGCTATCCCACTTAGGTTTACGATTATCCTCCCATTGGTGAGAGACAAATGTCGGAAAGGATATGTGCCGCCGCCTGAGATCGAATCTATGACACCTTATGATTGAAGATTGGGAGTCTGATGCGCTATCAACTACGGTATGACGGTGCCCCGTGCGTCATATATGTAATTGGCCAATCGCGCGCCCCTCCCACATACCCCGTTGGCCCCTCCCATTTGCTCCGACAGAAAGTTCCACCTCGATTTGAAACGGCGTTATTGTGCTTAAATTATGACCACTAGCGTGTAACAAACAAGAGGGCCGTTGGCCCTGGGGCGCTCACCTGAGATAAAGGCTCTTTTTCTTTCAACAGTCTATTTTCATGTTAAGGTTAGGATTATGAAACAAGTGGGCCACAATTACATATAAACACTATGAACTTGGGGATCCAAGTCTAAATTACAAATTCCAAGGCTTTAGTGCTGATTTGAAAGAAGGAAAAAACTTTTTCCATGGGTTATAATTTAAGAAATAAGAAAGAAGTCTGTGAACTGATGCTTCTTGCCTATAACCCCCCCCCCCCAGGGCTCTGCCCCTGGGGACCCGAAGATCCTGATTTTAGCTATTTTGAAAGAGGTCAATATACTGATGCTTCATGCAAAATATCAAGGCTCTAAGTCTTCTGGGTCAGGAGGAGAAGATTTTTAAAGATTATCTTAAATTTTACTTTTGTTGCCATGGCAACCAGAGTTTTTAATGGATTTCAATTCTTTTAGCTATTTTTGAAGGGGACCACCTAAGGAACATTTCTGCCAAATTTGGTTCAAATTGGCCCAGTGGTTTGGGAGGAGATGTCATTTAAAAAATCGTTCTTTATTTCTATATAAACCCCACCCCCCTGGGGCTCCGCCCCTGGGGACCCGAGGATCATGATTTTAGCTATTTTGAAAGAGGTCAATATACTGATGCTTCATGCAAAATATCAAGGCTCTACGCCTTCTGGGTCAGGAGGAGAAGATTTTCAAAGATTATTTTAAAATTTCACTTTTGTTGCCATGGCAACAAGAGTTTTTAACAGATTTCAATTCTTTTAGCTATTTTTGAAGGGGACCACCTAAGGAACATTTCTGCCAAATTTGGTTCAAATTGGCCCAATGGTTTGGGAGGAGATGTCATTTAAAAAATCGTTCTTTATTTCTATATAAACCCCCCCCCCCTGGGGCTCCGCCCCTGGGGACCCGAGGATCATGATTTTAGCTATTTTGAAAGAGGTCAATATACTGATGCTTCATGCAAAATATCAAGGCTCTACGCCTTCTGGGTCAGGAGAAGAAGATTTTTTAAGATTATTTTAAAATTTCACTTTTGTTGCCATGGCAACCAGAGTTTTCAACGGATTTCAATTCTTTTAGCTATTTTTGAAGGGGACCATCTAAGGAACATTTCTGCCAAATTTGGTTCAAATTGGCCCAGTGGTTTGGGAGGAGTTGTCGTTTAAAGAAATTGTTGACGGACGACGCACGACGCACGACGCACGACGCACGACGGACGACGGACGGACGCCGGACGAAAGGCGATCACAATAGCTCACTTGAGCACTACGTGCTCAGGTGAGCTAAAAAGTAGAATAGTTGGATGGCAACCAACGTCGTAACTACAGCTTGAATAATCAGTAGTTACGACGTTTAACTCGCAAATCCAAAAAGACGGTCGACAAAATTGTGCCAAATGTCGGAATTCTTTTCACTCATTTCTGGTCTAAATGAAAGATTTCTTTGGTCGACTGAATATTTGGTTGACAGCCGCGATTGGTCAATTCCGTTAACCAGTTCCCACTCAAGCCCTCCTTTTACGCCCCTCAATTAAAGAGCTTTGGGAAACATTGTGGAAAATGAAGAAATTGCTTGTCTCAAGCAATTTCTTCATTATCCACAATGCTTTCTACCCAAAAAGACAAAAAAAATAATAAAAAAATAAAAATAAATAAAAAATAAACTCCTTCAACTTGAAACTTTCCTCAGCTACTTCTTTCAATTTGGACCAGTCTAAAATGTCGTTGTGTTGAAATAGGGTAAACAGGTCAGCCTATTTTATCGACATAAATAAGAAAAATGGACTTACGTTGTAATAAAAAAAAAGGCTATTATGAATTCAATCTTCTTGTGACGCGCCATCAGTTACTAAAAGTGTATAATATACGTTTAAGCTTGTCTTCGGTTATTTGGAGTAATAACATATAAGCAATAAAAGTTAGATATTTTTTCCTTTTTCTCGCATTTTTTTTCTACGGATTTATTCATTACTAGTAGCAATAATTCTTTTGTTCTTATTTTTTGTATAGCTTAATAATACAGTACATAAATTCAATTATGATATACGAATGTTTTTACGAAATAAACTTTTTCCAGTTAACGAGATAATCTTTTGACTTTTTAAATAATTTTTTCGTTCATAATTTTCAGACATGAGCACATCAGTTAGGTAAGTTTGTTTCTTTTAACAAATACAAAATGAAATAAACAACAACAAAAACAACACATACTCTTCTATCGCGATACCCGCACCCATTAAACGTGTCCATATTCCAACTCAGAGGCGAACAAAATAACGCTGGAAAAGAGGGTATATAAATCATAGCCTTGGCAGCACTGTCTGTGCTTATTCCGAATCTGGGGTCTGCTTCAGCAACCCATTTATGAATCTTTAAATATCATACACACATAATTGGTTTCAGCATAATCTCATGGTTAAGGAAGTTCTTGCCTTTTGCCCTTAACGGACAATGATATCGGTACCCTAGGAGTATTTTTCCGTAAATTCGTGTATATGTAGTTGCTGCCTGTAAACTTAAAGTGGGAGATCATTCCGAGGATGACATTTGAACCAAAAAATTCCTAGAGTATTCAATAACAAGTAAACATACATATATAAACAAGTTTTTACTGAAACAAAGAAAATGGTTTAAACATGGTACTTGAAACAAAATCTACATCCATGCATCCAACCACGAAACCTGCGTGGAATTTTCCTCTTTCTTTTTAAGTAATTTGTTAGCAACTGGAGTGCAGACGTTTGGCACGAAATTGTCGCACTTTCCAGATTTTATATTAGTCGAGATCCATTTATTTTCATTGCATTTTAACCATAGACAAAAACTAAACAACACCAACAATAACAAAAAAGACGTTAGATAACAAAACAAATATGACACATCAATATAACATTTCAACGATTTGTTTGGAATGTGAGTTCGATAAGTAATAAAATAAAGTACAATTCAAATTTGCAAAAGGGCGCCGTATATGATTGCCTGGTGGATTTTGAGTCTTTTGTAGTGGAAAGACAGTTCGTTGAAAACGGGAATAGTTCTGTCAAAATGCATGTAGTGTTACGGTTTTGGTTAGCGAAAGTTACTCTCCTTTCCTGATCAATCCCTAGTTTTTACGTCTCTGTCATTTTATAATTGAGAAAACATTTACAACAACAAGCAATAACAAGCAATTTTTCCCCTCAACAATATTTCCTAGCACATGGGACATTTTCAATTTAAATTGCATTAAATTTTCATTGTCGTCTGCAACCTATTTCAGTTTGGAACAGTCTAATGCACGGGAATTACCTTTCTCGTCTTATGTCAACCACTTTTCGAAACGTGAGTTTGACAAACACTTTAGTTTTTTTAAATTCTTGCTGATTTACTCTCGCCCTTTGTTGTCGGGGCTTCTACAAACATTCTTTGGCACAATTCCATAGCCAGTTTTTGTACGCTAGAACCCCTAATAGTCCGAAATTTGTTTAATTTTTCTCAAGGTTACGACGCTGGAAGATGCTAAATTCACACACACACACACACACACACACACACAAAAAAACCAAACAAAAAAAAAAAAAAAAAAAAAAAAAACAGAAAAATGTTTACATTCAAAAGAACAGAAGGTATAGGATTAACTAAAAGGAATTAATCATCGGAAAGCACTATTTATTGTCGGGTTCCTATGAATCCCCGGGCCCAGGTTGCGATTCCAATTGCGTTTACAACGATTTTATGGGGCATAAATAGTCTTTGAAGCTCTGGGCCTTTCTGTTTTAGAGAAAAATATTTTTCTAATCCTATGTGACACTTATTATCCACGGAGATGGGCCATTTTTAACCAATTTTAATCTTCTTGGCATTTCGTTTCGGTCAGAGGGAACCATATTGTCGGAATAGCATCATAAATGTATGGTGAGTGTTAAGCTGCGTTTATTTGAGTGAATGGCAGTTGATGTTGATGACCGCTTAGATGTATGTACGCATCTGTGTATGTGTGTGTGTTTTTACGGTTGTCTATATATAGTTGTCTATGTTGAGTGTCCATTGGTGTGAATGATGAGCTAATGATTGTAATTTACTTATTTTTGTTGCTTTATCATTATCTATATCATGTTTTATACTGAGGAAATAAAGTGAATACGTAACGGGTTTTAACGGCTTTCAAGCAGTTTTACCATTATGATTTGGTAAGTTAAGGTAATGAGATTGCGTAGCAATATGAGGCTAGTGACGGTAAAATTTCAACCCATGCAGAGCTAAACGTAAAAATGTAAAAATATCTAACGCAATTGATATAAAATTCTGCCACATATTACAGGACTGCGAGTAAAAATTAATACGCACGATTGAGGCGAGAAGGACGAGGGTGAGATATGACTCATTGAAAGCTGTCGGCTTGATGTACAGTGCTTTCGTGTTAGTTTTCTGAATTTGGCAAAATTATCAAAACTTTATGAGTGAATGGAAAGAAAGGAAGGAGATATGAAATATAACTGAAATTATCTAACATATATAATCATATCATATTGTTAAGAAAAAGTAAGGTGGCTGTTTCATACCAAAATAATATTACTTATTCTAGAGTAACAATGTTAAAACGGTCCGGTTAGACGAAGTTGCTGTATAAAGCTGATAAGCGAAGCTGTCGGTTTTACGTACGATTGGAATGTTTTGTTTAACAAATAAATTGGTCATTCATAGGATCATATTCGCACTGTCTGAAAACAGTTTTGTGCTGCTTGGACTTTGTGTCTATATATTTTTAACCCCGAATTCTACCCAAAGGATGCAACGTCTATATATCGCGTTTGAGAGGTATACATAATCATGTTAACCTGGTAAACGACCGACCGTCCTCTCTCGCTCTCTTTGTCTGGAGATTATCTTGAGATTATAAAGCGCATAATTACATAACGAAATTGGTCTGTGTGGTAGAATACTCATATCGCACTCGATAACTTCCTAGTTCGAACATTGCTTCACGCTCCTTCTCCCTCTCTCTCTTTCTAGCTCTGTCTAGCTCCACTGGCTGAAAGCCAACGGGTTTTTGTCAAGATGTGTTGTCAGTCGTTCGTCCGTACGTCCGTCAACTTTTACTTTAAAAATTTTCTTCTGAGAAAGTACTGAACATTATTCAACCAAAATTCACAGAAAGAATCCTTGGTTGGCCTTTGTCAGATCCCTTCAAAGCGATATTTACATGTAGATATATCGTTACAATACCTCAAAAGCGGGACGAAAATTATTGTGGGCACGTTGTGCACAAATTGACAGATATGCGCATAATCGACAGTAGATTTGGGTAGAAAGTGGCACCTCAAACTTTTTCTGCCCAGGTTATGTATACATATCTCACGCTTTCAGCGCCTTCAGCGCCTTAATTTTACTCCTAAGAATTAATTTACATTTGGTAGACAAAATTATTATCTTACAGTAAAACGAAGTCGAACTCTTGCGATCGTTTATAGTCTGGATTCCTGCGTCAGTGTCCTTATGCATCTGTGAATTATTTCTTAGAAAAATTTTACTACCCTTTGGTAAAATTTTATCCGTTTGTTAGTCTATATTATCTAGAAAAAGAAAGAACTTTTCTAAAGGCGATTTTTACGGAGCCCCGTAGGTGACATTCTGTACATATTTTCAATTCGTTTAAACGAAATATTAATTCGTTATTACGAAATACTAAATCGTTTAAACGAAATATTAATTCGTTAAAACGAAAAGGTATTTCGATCGAACGAAATATTAATTCGTTATTACGATATAACAATTCGTTTTAACGAAATATTAAATCGTTAAAACGAAATAGTATTTCGATAAAACGAAATACTAAATCGTTTTAACGAATTATTAAATCGTTTAATCGAAATACTAAATCGTTTTAACGAAATATTAACTCGTTAAATCGAAATGCTAAATCGTGTTAACGAATTATTAAATCGTTAAAACGAAATATTAATTCGTTATTACGGTATAATATTTCGCGTTAACAAAATACTAATTCGTTTTAATGAAATATTAAATCGTTTAATCGAAATACTTAATCGTTTAAACGAAATATTAACTCGTTAAAACTAAATATTAATATTTGTTATGCAGTCTTCGACATACCACTTCTATTGCTTGAACTCCACTCCGAAATTACTTCCGGGTGGTTGTACCCTAAAGTAGTCCATTTAGAAAATTTGATCTCCTCCTTTTGTCATGCTGTTTTAACGTTTTATCAACAGCAAGTTGCTTGATGTTAGGTTCTGCAGAGTGAGAGATCACTGTTGCATGTCATGCATGTGATTCAAAGCATTTATCAGGGAACTATTTCCTTGTAGAAACTGACATTTTAAGGTGGTACCCTACAAGACTTTCACTTCCGAGCCTAAAGAATTTCATGGGTTGATGTGCAGAATGAAAATTTGCGAAAATTTGTTATCCCTAATGATACTATTATCCTGGCCTGTGATTCAAGACCAAAGACTGCTCTTTAAGACGGACTAAGATTTAAGTCCGAACGAAACTTTTGGGAGGAGCTACAGATTGTGAAAATTGGCCCTTTTTGCTCTTTTTTTAATGAGGCAAAAACGGGACAGGAGTGTAACCTATTCTGTCTTCATCTGGCGAAGGGTAACAACCGAGTCTTCCGAAACATACTATTTCGTTTTAACGAATTAGTATTTCGTTTTAACGAATTAGTATTTCGTTAAAAAGAATTAATATCTCGTTAAAACGATTTAGCAATTCTTTTTAACGATTTACTATTTCGTTATTACGAAATAAGTTATAACAAAGTTAAGGGGTAAGAGAAACAGAGAAACAGGTCACACGTGAACAGCTTGAGCCGTCCGAGTCGTAACAGCCCCTGACTGCCAAAACCCAAAACATAAATGCTCATTATATGCTCATAATAACACAGTAGAGAACCCTTGCGTTTACTGTGGTTACAAGTCAAATTTCTGATAGCTTACTGTCACCATTCATTGTGACGGATTCTCATCACATCGTTATATTTTTACCGTAGCTGACCGTTCCCGACAGGCTAAATAGATATTTAAGGACAAATATTAATTAGAATCAAGAAGAGTGACGGAAATCCGTCACTCTACCTGGTGCTATTTACTGATTGGCTGATTCGTGACCACGTGCCATCACAACTTTGGAATTTTGAAAAATATATAAAGAGTTTATAACCCTCGTGTTTAGCTTTGAAAGAATTATGTTTACGAAGTGAAATACGGCATTACGTAACATAAGCGGATTCTATTGAACATTGACATAATAACCCCATTAACAGCAGTATATAAACGGATTTTTAACTGCAGCCGGGGCTTCAAACGTTGTGCGTTTGATTATGCAAATTAGAAGTTATATAGTGTTTGCGCTCGACTAGCGCTCGACTAGCATATTTATAGTCGACCAATTTTGTAATGACATGATCTCCCACAAACTTTTTCATCAGCTAGTTATCTGTAAGAGATATTCGGCTTGATACTGAAATAGGTTTCGTTATTGTCAAAACTTTCGGAACACCCTTCCTAATGAAAACTATTTACATGTATTTAAACGGTTGCAGTACTTTATATGCTGTGGTGCTTTCCGGTAAAATAGCGAGAACTTTCGGTAGATTATCACTTATTATTTAATGCTTTCCGGTGGGTTATCGAGATTTTCTTCTCGACAGCCTTATCTATTGGTAATTTGATCACAAAACAAGTGAAATTGTGACCCGTCAGGCGAAGTGGGAACATCTGGGTAGTGTGTAAAGTGTTGACCTTAGTCCGACTTCGTTGATTGTGCAGGCCGACTTGGATCAAACTTTTCGCACTTGACTGATTTTCTTAATCCAGAACTGGTGATCATTATACCTCCCTGTATAAGAATTTTTGAAATCTGACCCACAGTTAACCTTTATTTGACGTGATCTGTTGTTCAAATATCTATTTTACAGAGTTCCTAGATGTTCTCTCTCCGTGTGAATTTAACCCTTACTGCGGCGCGTTTTTAAGATTTTTAAGGTTTTTAAGCAGGATATCTCACGCGATGCAGTTAAAAACTGTAAGACGCGGCGCGATATATCCTAATTAAAATTCTTAAGAAATCTTAAAATTCTTTATCTTCAACAACAACACCCCCCCCCCAAAAAAAAACCCAAAAACAAAAAAACACGCCTATGCTTTCGTTCCTTTCACCTTATTTGAAATCTCTAAGCGAGACCAATTACATGTTTATACCCGTGACATCATGATCTTGCCAGGCAGTCATATGCGAAATGTTGAAAGTTCGTGTTACTTCCTAAATACGAGGGGTAATTGCTTTGCAATTTTTAGTTCCGAGGCAATCTGGCTAAATTTTGCATCATTCGCCTTACAAATTTAATCCATGTATGACTTTTTCGATATACTTTCCGAACTGAACGCAGTTGTTATAGATAATGTTATGGAAACGAAGGTACCCGGCGCAGCAGATAATTTCATTTCTGTATTTGGCTTTCTTCTATACATATCTTCTCTAACATTTGAAAACCTGAAATGTTTCAAAATTCTCTCACCCTTATCGATCTGATGTATTTATTGTTGAATTACGTTAATCCCGAGAAATACATTTGCATAATGACCAGTTAGCACTTCTATCAGTTAATCATTCAAAGGTAAATGTGTATTGGCATATATTGTATACTCTTGACATTACATGGGATCAGTAATCATTAATACTAGGGAATACACACTTACACCATATACATTATGCTTCTTGCACATAGTTTCAGTCTTAAATGGTTGTGCTACATGCTCGAAGGGGGTATATGTTTTTGTTGTATCTGATAAATTGCCAAATAAATATTGTATCTATTTAATCAGATACAATTGGTATTTGAAAGAGATTTCATTTGGAAACAATTGTAATGGAAGAAAAACATATCTTTTATCTAATGCTATGTTCCCACTGCCAATCCGATCAACTCGACCAAGCCCGAACAAATGATCAAGTACTGATCGAGCTTGGTCAGCATGTGTGATGGGGGAGGTCGGAGCGATCGCGAAAGGGTCGTGAATACTCGTGTAGGGGCTGGGCGCGATCGAGTAAAGATCGAGAAGAAGTCATTTATATGCATTTTGGTCGAGCTTGGTCGGCTTTGGTCAGGGAAATCAGGCGATCGAGTTGATCGAGTAGATCGGATCGGCAGTGGGAGCATAGCGTTAAATTATACATGTTCGTGCTTTGAAAAAATAAATAAATAGATAAATAAATAATAGAAATAAAAAAGATGATTTTAATAATTATGAACAATTATTATACAGTAAAGAAATATTCACCGGGCCAGTTCGAAACCGACCCAGCTGCCCAAGTAACAAGTAAAGGGGTGAGAAACCTAAAATCGCCAATTTGTTAAAACCAACTAGTATTTTGTTTTAACGAATTATTATTTCGTTTAAACGAATTACAGTATTTCGATTTAACGAACTAGTATTTCGTTAAAACGAATTAGTATTTTATCATAACGAATAGGTATTTCGATTTAACGAATTAGTATTTCGTTTTATCGAAAGACTATTTCGTTTTAACGAAATATTAATTCGTTAAAACAAAATACTAGTTGGTTTTAACAAATTGGCGATTTTAGGTTTCTCACCCCTTTACTTGTAACTTGGGCGTATTTGGTTTTAACGAACTAGTATTTCGTTAAAACGAATTAGTATTTTGATTTAACGTATTAGTAATTCGTTTTATCGAATTAGTTTTTCGTTTTAACGAATTAGTATTTCGTTTTATCGAAAGACTATTTCGTTTTGACGAATCAGTATTTCGTTTTAACGTATTAGTATTTCGTTAAAACGAATTAGTATTTCGTCATAACTAATTAGTATTTCGTCATAACTAATTAGTATTTTGTTTTAATGAATTAATATTTCGTTAAAATGAATTGATATTTCGACATAACGAATCAATATTTCGTTTTAACGAATTATTATTTCGTAATAACAAATTAGTATTTTGTTTTATCGAAAAACTATTTAAAACGAATTAAAAAATGTGTAAAGAATGTCACTTGCAGGGCTCCGTAGATTTTGAAGTTTCCAACTACAATTCGAAATTTTGTTTACTTGTTGATCTTTCCTAATATATTGAATTATGTGATAAGGCAAATAAATCTATGAATTAGTTTTTCAGAAAAAAAATCTATTCATTTATGAAAATACTTTAGTTGTTTTCATATCCGTACCTATGCGTTTATCCTCAACGTATAATGCATTGGCTCTTTAAAACAAAAAGGTAGTAAACCAGTGGTTGTGGCTATGTATAAATTTGGACTGTATCCAGGTGCGACACTTTTTAAGCCAATTTAACCCTTGTTATGCTGTATAAATTACCTTACTGAATAACTATAAAATCAAAGGGCTGAAAGTGCTGGCAGAACTTCTTGTTCCAAAATCAATATTTCTTTTAGAAATCAATTTCATAAACAACTCTGGCAGGAAACGTACAAGCAGGAGGTGTAGACTAAGATCAGACTGCACTTATGTGCAGACTGATCTTAGTCTACACCTCCTTCCAAACCCGGAATATTCCGGGTTCAGCATGACAAGGGTTAACAGTGTACAAAATCAGAAAGCCTGGACCGTTAGGAATTAGCATGTATCATCCCCTTGTAGATCTTTACAAGTGTTGTTCATGTAATGCCATTTGGATCATGTTTTCGCCCATGCCAGGCCTTCACTGTAAAGAAGCAAAGAATGAAATATATGAAAATAAATTCCTTCTCCGAAACTTGTTAACTTACAACAATGGTATTTAGTACGTAGCATCTCAAAGTGGAAATCTACTAAGTTTGTTCATGTGATGACATTAGGACCTCGCAAGGAGCATCCTACTTAATATTGAAACAGAATGAAATCTATCGACATGTTTTCGGTACCTATAATTTCTGAAGGGTCATTTATTGCACGGTATATCACAGGGAGAATCTCTACAAAAGTTGATGAAATAAAACACTGGCTTTGGAATTTGTTGATTGATTGATTGATTGGGGTTTAACGCCATTTTTAACAGGATTTCAGTCATATCGTGGCTACTGGAGCACCTGACAATGGATTCCTGGTATTTCTTACACCAGTAGTACCACTACAACTTTCCTAGCCTCCAGCTGCTATTCCACTTAGGTTTACGATTATCCACCCGTTGTCGGAAAGGATGTAGTCGATTAACTCATTTTGGTACATTTTGGCCAATGACCATATTACCATTTTTAAGATTATTGCTTTACCCGCTATTATACACTTTCAGCTATGATTTACATTTTATGTACCTATTTCTACAGATTTAACTCACTTTTCTATTACAAAAAATATCATTAATTATATAAGATAAAAGCAACTAGATGCCTGATAAACTACACATAGTTCCTATTTCCTAGTGAGACAAGAGCATATCAAAAAAAAAAAAAAAATGAAAAAAATATTATGATGTGCCTGGACTAAAAATTGATATCTACATTGCATTTTAAAGAATCCTTAAATGACCGCCCGAACATCTCATATATAATCTTTCGCCTTAAGGCAGACCGATAATATTTGTAAAATAACTCTTTAGGAAGAAAATAGTGAAGTATAAACTACTTACCTTTAAAAAGTATTTAAGCGCATGTGTGACATTTCCAACCATTAAACATGTGCGTCAAGTATATGCTAAGATCAGCCTGTGCATCGGCACAGTCTGATCAGAGTCTTCACTTTGTGCTGTATTGATAGATAAAATTAAGAGGAGGTGCATTCTTAAAGAACATATTTCCCTGGCTTTTCATCATGTAAATGTGTGTTATGAAATATTTTCCGATTTCTGTATTTATCAAAAGATTCATGCACAATTTCAGTAGATTTTACCAGTTATTCAAGGTAAGGAAGGCCAGTGTCTTTACAGAAAGAAGTAGATTTAATAATGGCCGTCACTATTCGACCGGGGGCGCTTAATAAATCTGATGCCATTATGTCATATTTTCAAAAATGACGTCATCGCGTTATTTTGACGCCAAAAGTGACGTTTCTGTTTATTTATGTGTATTACGTACGATAGGGACTCATTCTATTTGATTTATTTCAAGAAATTAGCTCTGTTCCATAGAAAACCATAAATTTTTTGCTGTTCTGTTTAGCTAAAATTTGAAAAGATTTATAGTGCAGGATGCTTAAAGGAACATAGTACAATCTAAAATGATTTGACGTTCAAATAGGCCGAAACACGAGCTAATCGGACAGAGGGCGTGTGGAATTGAATTCCTTTTATTTTCATGAAATAAGGCAAATTTCTGGATTGAGAGAGTATGTTGGAAATACATATAACATACGTATCTAATACAGCATCGAGATTTTGAAACCTTCGCAAGAAAAATAAACGAAGAGAATACTTTTAACCCACTTTTTTTAAGGTGGTGAGGTAAGACGATATGAGAAAATTCTTTATCGTTTGCGTGGAAAGGTAGCCTGATTCTTTTCATGTGGAATGATTAGGGTAAGGTAAAAAAAAACAAAAAAAAACATTGGTCTCTTGAAATTCAGTCGACTCAATGCATTAATCATCTTTGACATTTCATCACTGTTTCATTTTTTTTTTTTTTTTTTTAAGAAAAGCCCGTTTAGTTAACAGCATCTTGTCTAGAGTACGGTAGTAACACTCACGATAAACGTCGAAAATCAGGTAAAACCGATTTACCCTTTCCCTGAAAATCGCATATACCAGTCAAGGGCAAATAAAGGAGACCTTCAAACTAGCGTTTGAAATTTGTATGCCACTTTGCGACATGTTATTTTGCAACAAATGTTGAAACGAAAAAAGTTTTGGTCGAAAGAATGACCATATCTTTTGCCAATTTTGCAGGGAAAATCTATCTTGATTTTCGGCATATAATCGTATTTGTTCGCTCTTAACATTGTATTGATTTCATAAAGTTCGCAACACCTGATCAACTGTGTTGGTCCACCTTAATGTTATAGAAATCATTTAAAAGCATTTGTGATTTAGCCTTTTCTAAGGTATTTTAGGCCTCGGCTATAGCGCAGTCGGACTCTCAATTATGAGGACACGTGTTCGATCTCCGGTCGTTTCACACCAATTGGTAAATAATCGTAAACCTTAGTGGGAAGAGCAGCTGGAGACTCCGAAGGGAAGTAGTGGTAGGACTGGTGTGAGAAATACCAGGAATCAAAGTTAGGTGCTCTAGCCGCCGCGATATAACTGAAAGGTTAAAAGTAGCGTTAAACCCTTTTCAATCAATCAACCTAGGAAATTCTATGCAGTTGTTTTAGCTTTAGCCATGAGCTCTTTTTAAATGATATTTCTAGTGTATATGTATATATATATATGCGCAGAGAAGTGACCCATTTTTACTAACTTGGTCAAGAAAAGTCGGAAAAAAACTCATACACTTTATTAAGATTGTGTTTAACTAATTGAGAAAAGGGAGAGTAAGAAGGGTACATATTTCTGTACGATTTTGAACTTTTCATATTTTTAGCGTTTTCCTGATTGCAACGCTTATTTTGGTGCAGATAAACACGGCCTGGAGTGACGGTAAGTCTATATTTATCAAGGAATTAAAGCTAATTTCTGTACAAATGCGACTTTTATATATTTGCGGATTCATGCAGTAAATCAAGTTGACTGAATACAGAAAAAAGTTAATCCATCCATTTTCTCCTTTTTACACTTAAAAACAAAACAAAACAAAACAAAACAAAAAAAAAAACCCACCACCACCACCACCAACAACAACAACAAAAAAACCCATCTGAAAACATTGTGGAAAATGAAGAAACTCAAGCAAATTATTCAAAATATCCACAATGTTTTATATCCAAAAGGACGGTTAAACGAACAAATAACATTCCATCAACCTAAAATTGTCGTCTGCAGCTTCTTTCAATTTGGACCAGTCTAAAATTTTGTCGTTTGGTAATGGATAAACAGAACGCTGGCCCCGCCCACTGACAACGCTGGTTAGGCGAGAGATTCCATGTTGATATTAACCCTTTCCCGTCCAATCACTGGTTTTTACGTCTCTGTGTTTTTATACTGGGGAAAACATTGTGGAAAAAGAAGAAATTGCTTGTTTAAAGCAATTTCTTCTTTTTCCACAATATTTTCTACCCTACTGAATGATTATTAATAAGATAAATTCAACTTTGAATTGTCGTCTGCAAAACCTTTGAATTTGGACCAGTCTATAATTTCAAAAAACAGGAAAGGGTTAACAAGGATATTTCGCAAAATTTATGGCCAGAAAAATGTAACGAAAAGTATAATTGCGGTTTGGCGGGCCATATGTCGTAACTACAGCTTGAATACGCTGTTTTTACGACGTTCAAGTCGCAAAACAAACACTAATGCTTCAAATAAATGTCAGCCATTTCGGAATTCAAAGTATACTTCTGGTGTAAATAATGATTTAATTGGTCGGTTGATTTTTTTTATTTTTTTTCAGTCAGAGGGGACTAGCCAATTAACCCTTTCCTGGTTAATCCCTATTTTTTACGTCCCTGTGATTTTATGATTGAGAAAACATTGTGGAAAAACAAGAAATGTCTTCTTTTTTACACAATGTTTTCTCACTCATAAAATCACAGGGACGTAAAAAATAGGGAAGAAATGTCTTCTTTTTCCACAATATTTCTACCCTACTGAATGATTATATTTCAAATAAGTTTGTGTTTAATTTGTAGTCTGAAAACCCTTTCAATTTGGTCAAGTCTGAAATTTGAAGAAACAGGAAAGGGTTATCCTATGTTTCGTAAACAACAGAAGCAATAGTGCTGCCGCCAAGTCAGGGACGATAAGCGCTCGACTGGTCCAAATTGATGTTGATTAAAGCTTTAGAAATCAGAACGCATGAAGATAGAAAATTTGGTGCCGTATAATCTATAAACATAAGGAGAAAAGTGGAACAATTTGCAAAAATTACTTGATTGTTTTCTCATGATTATTCACAAAGCTATTTTCTCCAGTGCTTCAAAAACAGATTATTTGATAGCACACGAAAGTTGAATAGATACGAGAGAAACGGTTGAAATATGCGAGGGAGAATTGTAACCAAAAGGCTACTAGGTTTATCATCGCAATCAAGACTTTGAAAGGGCAAAACTCAAAGACGATATTTCGCTTGTGCGATGTATTTCGTTTTTACCTAGAGAGTCTTTTTAAATAGCAAAGCGTCAGCTTTGATAGCTTAAGTTAACAGATTAAATTTTGAGGTCTTCTCAGAGTTCGATGAGTGCAAACTGCCACTGGAGGCTTAACAACTAAATACATTGAAAGCATACGCCCTTAAAAGTAGTTCTTATGTTTTTCAGGAACGTTGCAAACTCTGCCTGCATCTAGGTATTTTTAACTCACTTGAGCACATCGTGTTCGAAATGACTCTGATCCTCAAAGAAGTTGCAGACGACAATTTCAAATTGGTGACAATTCTAAATGTTTTATCTCTCTTGGAAGAAAACGATGTGGAAATTGAAGAAATTGCTCGTTTTCATGAACTATTTTCTTAATGGGCGTAAAAAGGGGGGATTTTGTGGGAAGGCTTAACTCCTTGGTTACTTTAATCTCGCTTATCTTTGACGAAGAAGATTACTTTACAAAACTATGCTTTGTTAGCTTACAGTACTTTCAGTACTTTGATTTACCTTTAGGAACAGTATGTAGTGATATACCAGAAATACAGGGCGGTCAGTACACCTGTACTGACGGCTTTTTGGATAGAAGTATTTGCAGTTTTACCTGTCAAATATACTACACATTGATAGGAGCAGACACCCTGGTCTGTATTTTGGATTTGTGGGATAACGCTGTACCAAGTTGTGCGCCGAATGGTAAGGATGGCATTCTCATCGAATAGAAAATACTCCTATTGTCCATGACCTCACTCTCAGACAAGCAATTTAACCCTTTCCCACGCAACAAAACATTAGACTGATCCAACTTGAAAAGAGATTCACACAAATATTTTAAGCTTTTGGGTGTGAATTTTTTTATTTTTACAACTTTCTAGGTAGAAAACATTGTGTTAAATGAAGAAATTGTTTCAAGCAATTTCTTCATTTTACACAATGTTTCCCAGTTATTTTTCTTTTGGGGCGTCTAAAAGCGTCCTTGTATGGGAATGGGACGTGTCCGACCGGAGAAGAGACAAATTGCAATTAAATTGAGTGTTTAAACTGAAATAAAACAAGGGTCATTTTACAAGTTGTTATTATTGTCCCAAGTGTTATTATTGTCCGTTTTGATAGTGAGTGAAACCACCTCATCCTTGCATACGGAATGTCTGTACGTCCGTATCTCATCTCGGCCGAATTGAAATAAAGTTCTTAAATTAAGTTTGAAATGACAGTCAAGATATCGAGGATAATCAACTGGTTATTCCAGATATGAAAAATATTTCACGAGGATGCGTTGTTTGGCGTTGAAAAAACGAGTGCGTAGCACGAGATTTTTAACGCCTAACAACGCTTCCGAGTGAAATATTTTTTCATATCTGGAATAACCAGTTGATTATTCTTTTTATTATATACATTGTTATTTTATTTCTTATTAAAATATCAAATTTAATATTTTTGATAGACAGAAGGTCTATTGAAAAAGGTGCGGATGAATACATGATTAAAGATTTATTACAGAGAGTGAAACTGAAAAGTGTTATCGTCACTCCAGGGACGATATAAAAAATCATTACACTTAGAAATTCCAAGATTTCACAGCAAGGTATATAATAGATATCTTTTAATGTATGACCGTGCCTGAAAATATGATTTTTAAATTAATATTGCGGTTAATATTACACAAACTTTGTTGGAGCTTTGTAATAAATCTCATTTGTTTAATTTAAATTTCAAAAGTCACTTCCTGTATCATGCAGTGCCACGGAAAAATGCTTCGTGAATAAAATACATATTTAACTAAAAACTATGGAATGAATTACATACTGGAGTGAATTTCATATCACTTTAAATTCATACTTTATATCAACAGCCATTAACAACATAGCCTTCATCATCAAAATAATTATTTAGACTGGTCGAAATTCAAAGAAGTTGCAGACAATTTTTAGTTCGTGGATTTTCTAACATATTTTTCTTTTAAGGTAAAACATTGTGGATAAGGAAGAAATTGCTGTGACAAGCAATTTCTCCATTTTCCACTATGTTTTTCGAAGTCTTTTTTCTAGCTGTGCGCGAAGCAGTGTGGTTGTGTGGGAATTGGCTTATTGGTTAAGCAAAAGCATTTTTCAAGGAAAAGTCTTTAAATATTTTACGTGCTGACAGGGCTGATGGGCATTTACATTTTTAATTTGTCTAAAAAATGAAGAAAATAATGAACCTTAAAGTTATCACTTTAGGAAAAACTTTATGTCATGAGTCAAAACAAAGCAAATATTTTACTAGTATTGTGTATATTCTACATTGTTCGCAAGCTTACCAAATAGTTGCGCGCTCAACATGTTGTTAATGGAAATATGACAAAATGAAAAAAAAAAACAAAAAAAAAAAAAAAACAACCCCAAATAGTCTAATCAAAACGGCTGAATCTTGGAATAAAATTGAATTATTTATCATTTAAGTTGGAGCCATTCGACTACAGTTGGTGTCTAAGAACAAAGGTACACTAGAGATATACAATATCGGGTGGGGAAGTATAAGTCATGATGGGTTCACAGACAGGTCAGCCACAGTAGCTTGTAAACAGCTGGGACTCGGGTAAGTGAAATAGGTATCAATTTGCTCCTTTCCATAAGCTTAAGGTAATAACTTTGGAAATAAGAAGACTAGTCAGTGCCATCGCCTTACGATGATCCTAACATGTTTGATCTTTTGTTTACTTATGTTAGGCCCCCTTTCGTATCCAGTCGGATCGGCAGTTTTAATCGAACAAAGATACTTTCCCGCAATTTTTCTATTTGTTGAAATGTCCTGTATACAGTCAAGTATCTGATGTCTAGTCGTCACCTCATAATAATTTAATATTTAGTTTCGTCTATAAAAACGAGCGTTCTGATTGGTCAAAAAGAATTATGCATAACTCCATGAACAAACTTTTGAGCACGCAGCGATTGTGTATGCTTCCGCACAAAATAGTCCCATACAAAAAGGTATCAAAATTTGTAAATTTGTAAAGCTTTTGTTTTATTTTGCTCGATGCTATTAAATTATAAGTTTTCATAGAGGTATAAACCACACAATGTTTGAATCCGCTTCGCGTATTCATACAGTGTAATTAGTTTTTTCGGTTCATACCTCCATGAAAACAAAAAATATTCTATTCATCTCTTGATTGCGATGGTAAACCGTCAAAATATAACTATTCTAAAAGCATGAATTTTATTGTTCTCCTTTCTTTCGATATCCACGAGAAGCATATGGAAATCCTTTCAACTGTTATCAAAATTTTGCTTCATTTCAACGCTAGAAATCATTAATTTAAGAGATGAATAGAATATTTTTTGTTTTCATGGAGGTATGAACCGAAAAACCTAATCACACTGTATGAATACGCGAAGCGGATTCATACATACGTGTGATTAGGTTTTTCGGTTCATACCTCCATGAAAACAAAAAATATTCTCTTCATCTCTTATAATTTAATAGCATCGAGCGAAAAATACAACAACTTTACAAATTTTGATACTTTTTGTATGGTACTATTTTGAGCGGAAGCATACAAAATGGCTGCGTGCTCAAAATTTTGTTCATGGAGGTATGAATTAAAATTTACGACGAATCAGATAGCTCTTTTTGATAGACGAAACTAACAATTAATTTATTGGCTTATGAGCCAAACACCCTTGTCGGGCGTTTAGAAAATGCTTTAAATTTCAATAAATACCTTGATCTGTAATTAAAAACCGGCGTATACACTTAATGCCGTAATGTACTTTACCATGTCGGTTTTTCAAAGCTTTTCAGGGTTTTACAAAGTATCTACAACTTTCAGAATTTCAATACTTGTAATGAATAACCGTCATAACCTTTACATTTCAGTGACGGATTGCCATATTCTTTCTAAATCTATTTTTCGTGTTTTCTTACAGCATTAGCCAGTGACAGCTAAGCATTAGAATAAAAATGAAACTTTAAATGACATATCAATCACAATGAATGGTGACGGCTTCCCATCAGATACTAGATTGTTGTACGAAGTCAATAAACTTAACCTATGCTCCCCACAGCGCCGCTTTTTGACGCCCATCAACAAAACAATTTAAAAAACATAGTGTAAAATGATGAAAATGCTCTTCCGCGATGTTTTCTATACAAAAAAGCTAAAACTTAATTAACTTTGATTTATCGTCTGCAATTCCTGTCAATATTGATCAGTTCAAAGGCCTGCCATCTTGTAATAGGTAACTTATTTCCCAATAACAAGAGGCTTGAACAAATCAAAGACGATTTCTTATTTAACGAAATCTGTCTTTTTTCAGTCGCTTGAAAGCATAAGCAAACCAGGCTTTCATAGTTATCATACCTAATAATTGAGTTATTTCAAGCCAATGACAGATCGCAGGCCCACCTACTGATTCCATTAGCAACGCCCACTGACCTCCCATAGAAAGTTCCACGTGATATTAGATTGGGTTATTTTGCAAAATTTATGGCCGGTTAAATGCATTAAAAATAAACCTGTTAGTTGGCGTCTTATATGTCGTAACTAGAGCTTGAATAAGCTGATGACACGAGATGCGATGGTAATATGAAGATAGGATAATGAAACAGTGGGAGAACTACATATCATAAGGTTTTGGATGTAGGCGATATCTTCTAAGTTATATAGCGTAATCGGCATCAATTATTACTGTCACGTTTTCGTAATCACACTATTGTACTCGCGAGATATCGTCATCGTGATCTCGCGACATCCTTTAGGTAAGATCGCTTTATCGTCATCAATAACTGTTATCACGTTTCGTAATCGTACTCTCGTGATACTCATCGTCATCGTGTTCTCGCGATATACTTTATTTAATATCGCGTTTTCGTCACCAGTCAATGTTATAACGTTTCGTAAACGTACTTTTGAGATGTCGTCATCGTGCTCCCGCAATATCTTTTATATACTATCGCGTTATTGTCATTCGATTAATGTAATCTTGTTTTTCAATCGTGCTGTCGTGATATCACCATTACACTCACGAGATATCGTCATCGTGCTCTCTCGATATCCTTTTTTTTCTATCGCGTTATGGCTATCAATTCTCGTTATCGTGTATTTATGGAAATGAAATCAACGCTCAACGAAATCAAGGAAAATAATTGCAAAGAAATCGTATTTAAGCTGATTTTTATCACTGTAACGGTAAACTGATTTTCGTTAATTAGTCTCGCAGTATGAGAGGAACAAATAAATATTATCAAATGATTTGCAGCTATTTTACAGAAAAAAAGACACCTTCTTCATTTTTTCCAGAAATGTTGGCTTGACATATAGGGGAGCTAATTTTGGACCAAGTTCGAGTGGTATCACCTGGCTAAGTAATGTTAATTGCTTTGGAAACGAATCTGACATTCTATCTTGTCCCAACAGCGGCTTGGCAGCCCAAGAAATACCACCTTTTCTGGACGTGGGTGTAGAGTGTCTAGGTAAGTTCAAAGATGAAACATATCGTCGGTTGGCGAGCTAATTGTCGTAACTACAGCTTTTTTAAAGCTGTAGTTAACACATTTCGCTAGCCAACCGATGATATCGCTGTCATATAAAACTGACTAGCATATTATCAGAATCTTAAGCAAGTATGAAGTCATCAATGATTTTTGAAGATTGTTATTAAAATTGAGCTGAACGACCGACATGACCAAGTGGTCGCTTAATATAATGACAGAAATAGACATTTATAATGAATTTGTCAAGCTTTCACGTATGAAGTCAGGAACACTTAACCGGTCCCTACCAATGCTCAAATCCCGGGCGCGCCGCTGGTGACGTGGATTTTTTCTTGGACAAGAGAATTTAGATTCCCAGCCTAGAATTTATGATACCCAGAAAGCACATGAATAGGTGAACTTCGCCGTAATAATTGAAAGATTGTTAAAAGCGGCGTAAAACACCACAAAACAACATAGTCCACTGACCGCCGACATGACCGTTCCACTCATACATTTTGAATCAAACGACGCAAGTTCACATATACCATAGTTTGGGGCTTAAATCATAAATCAATCGACCAAAACGTCGTAACTACAGTTTGAGTATTTACGCATTTTTACGCACCAAAGAAATAAAGTCATGGAAAACATGTTTAGAAAAGTAGAAACAGCTTGTTACGAACAATTGGTTCTTTTTCGCAAAGTTTCCTTCCTCATATGACCATTATTTTTAAATTTGTTCCACTTTTTTGTAGTTTGCAACCTCTTTCATTTTGGACCTGTCTACAATATTGTCGTTTGCGGATGGGTTAATCAAATGTGTACTATCATAGCAGAATGACAGTTGATACAACCTCTCCAATAAGAAATTAAAGCTATTTCAAAAAAAAACTATTTTGTGTTGTTTGCTATGTGAGATTAGTCGTTTACCAGAGATAGTAGTTCAAGTAGGACTGAATGTATCAAGAAAAAAGAACATATTAATGAATGAAAAAAAGTTAATAAGGAAACCGCATAAGTGAAAATATGAAGTAATTCATTGATTATATGGACAAAACACTTCACAATTCTTTGTATAAAGAAATTGATTATCACCAATTCGACGACTTTTATGCTTTGTTAAAGCCACATCTACCCTCAAATACACAACAAAATAGATAAGAAATACAAGCTCGAGGCTCAAGAGCATAAATGAAAATGACGACTAAAATCATATCATTTGAATAAATCTATGCAGTAAGCCTACAATTCTTGAAAGAAGTTTCGATAATTTAACAATTTAAGGTTTGTTTACATATAATTTGGACGTCATTGATGACGTTTTAACTTTCGCTAGCCATTCAAACAAATAACTTTGTCACGGAGATTAACAAAATCGTTAAGTAAAGTTTAAACATCAGTAATTGTGCATATAACTGTCAATACCGAAGATTAACAAGAGTTTTCGGTTGAGAAACGGGTGCATTCGACTCTATCTCAAAATGAAAACAAACACAAGTTGAAATCGACCAGAAAATCATAAAATACTCTTTCCAGAGACCTTAACTCATATCCCCCTTTTGTAAATTGATATTAAGAAGGCTCTTATTATCTTTAGGGACAAAATACACGATATATTGTTTAACCCATTCCCACCCAATCCCTCCTTTTTACGCCCCTCAACCAAAAAGCTTTGGAAAACATTGTGGAAAATGAAGAAATTGCTTGGATCAAGCAATTTCTTCATTATCTTCAATGTTTTCGATCCAAAAAGTCAAAGAAAATTTAAATTCCACCAACTTGAAAATATTGTCTGCAGCTCCTTTCAATTTGGACTGGTCTAATTTTTTGTTGAGTTGGAATGGGTTAAGCCGTTTATCCTTCCTCCGAGGGAAGATATGGCTTTAACCCGTTCCAACTTAAGCCCTCCTTTTTACGCCCCTCAAGAAAAAAGCTTTGGAAAACATTGTGGAAAATGAAGAAATTGCTTGTATCAAGCAATTTCTTCATTATCCACAATGTTTCTACCCAAAAATACTGGCAAATTTAAAATTCCATCAAATTTAAATTGTCGTCTGCAGCTTCTTCGATTTGGACCAGTCTAAAATTTTCTTGTGTTGGAATGGGTTAAAGGGAGCTATCGATGTTTCTGAAATTTAGATGGGAAAAAATCAAATTGATATTGGCTTCGTGGCAATCTGATTGGCTTAGATTGGCATTTTGTGGTTATCTAGAAAAGGTTCAGCATCAGGCATCAGGTAATCGACACCGCATGACCTTATTTGCATTAACAGAAATTCAACAACAACAATAAAATAAAGTAACAAGGGAAACTTCCGACGTGTTTAATTTTGTAGTATAAAGTGGTGATATTAAAACTATGGTAAATGTATATATTTATTTCAACTCTTATGACAGTTTGGACTGATCTTTTCAGATTTGAAACGCGGCTACCGAATATAACTCCCGATGACGTTGAGTTGAATGAGAGATTCAAACGGTTACACGCACCACGAGAATGTCCCAATAGTCATCACAACTGTCTCGGCGTTATATAAAAATTGATTAAAGCTATTATGTTCCCTCCGAGGATGGAAAATCAGTTTCAATAGTATATTGTTTATTTGGTCACTATAGGAAACTAAAACCTAATTAATATCAATATGCAAAACGTGAGAATGAGTGAAAGAGTAGTTAGTGTAATTCGCATTAATTTCAACACTAGTTTGTTTTCACTTTGAGATCAAGACGAATTTACCCGATTCTCGGAAATGTTTACTAACCTTCGGCATTGACTGATATATACACAGCTTCTTACGACTAAACTTAATGGACGAGTGCGTTAATCTCCGTGACCGAGTTGGTTATTTCATTGACTTCATAATTTTATGTAAGCAAAACAAAGTTGCGTGGGTTACAATCTAAAGCCATAGCTGCCCTCTGAGAAAGGAAAAATAGTTTTAACAATCCATCGTTTATTTAATTACTAAATCAAACACGAGCCTTCTTATTATCGATATGCAAAACGAGGGTATGAATGAAGTTCTCTGGAACGAGTATTTTGTGTTTTTCTTACAAATTTCAACTCCTGTTTGTTTACAATTTGAGATCGGGACGACCGAACCGATTATTTACCGGAAATGTTCGCTAATCTTCGGCATTGACTGTTATATACACAGGTGCTGATGACTAAACTTTACGGACGATTCCGTTAATCTCCGTGACCGATACAGTTTTTTGATCGACTAGCGCGAAGTTAGAACCTTAAATTGTGGTGGGTCACATTTTAAATAATCGTAACTTCTTTCATGAAATGTAGGCTTATCGCGTTGAATTATTTTGATCTTACAATTTCAACTGTCATAGTTATTGATGCCATTAACCTTCGATAATAGTTTTCTTATTAATTTTGATAAATATTTTGGGGAACATATGGCTTTAAAGTATTTCAACTTCTTCCATGCAAATTCTATTGCAACATGTATCGCTGGCTTACCGTTTAAGTTATTTTGATATTATTATTTCAATCGTTATATTGATTTATTCTGTTGGGACTCTAGAACAGTTTTCTTCATAATTTTGTTACGTGTTTTGGTGGAAGATGGGGCCTTAATATGCATATGTATCCTATTACGGAAATACCCTTTTTTTATAATTGACCTCTGAATTTCGCAAAACTACTCTTCTGAATATTGTATTCAAATAATACGTGAGAGGAAATAAATATATTTAAAATCTGTGACAAGAAAAACAACAACAACAACAACAACAACAACAACACACACACACACACACAAATCACACACACAAAAACCAACATCGATATCTCCACTTTAATGTCATGAAAATTCAGGCCATTACTCTAAACTCTACAATATCAGTGGATTTGAATTTTGATTCAGATCCATAGATCAACGCTGTCATTCACAAATCGATTGAACAATCAAATTATTCATTTAGATTGTAACCTCTACATAGAAGATTAGCATTTTCCTTAATTGGTGACTTAAGGCCACAACCAAGGATTTGCTTTGTATTTCACTTTCCTGACCATACATACTCAGATGAAAAGCATAGTCAGTACGACTCTTTAAACAACATCAACAACAACAACAAATACATGACCACATCAATTTGAACAATAGAATTTATTTCCTATCGCCCATTGATCTCCAACAAGAAGTTTCGCTTCGATGTTAAACGGCTTTATGACCAACACGTCGTAACTACACCAAAACAACAAAAATGATTCACAAAATGTCTACCAATGTCGAAGTTCAAAGTTCTCTCCCGGTCTAAATGAATGACTTGTCAGATTGATTCTCTGATTGAGGGCAGCGATGCAATTTCAGTTTTGGATAGAAGCCTCTCTATGGATAGATTCTTTTCAAGATTAACCCTTGTCATGCTGTATATACTACCTTACTGAATTGCTGTAAAATCAAAGGGCTGTAAGCACTGATAGAACTTGCTGTACAAAAATCAATATTTCTTTTCAAAATCAACTTCATAATCATCTCTGACAGGAAAAGTACAAGCAGAAGGTGTAGACCAAGATCAGACTGCACTTATGTGCAGGCTGATCTTGGTCTACATCTCCTGCCCAAACCGGAATATTCCGGGTTCAGCATGACAAGGGTTAAATGAAATAACGCCTTTGATGTTTGTTCAAAATGGAATGTCACGCCAATGATCGCCGGAGACACACACAATCTGCGATATGGCTTTGTATCATCTAATCAAACCAAGGGCGAAGAAAATCCCAAGATCTCGATTACCTGTCTCCTTAGCAGCTGTTTGCTCTCGATTCAAAATCCTTTTAGAGTTTTTGTTAAGCCGTGTCTCCAACTTTGATTAACAGCATTTGCTCACGTCTAAGAAGGCAGTCCTATGACATTACCTACAATCCGATGAATATTTCTGATATTTTAGAAGCAGAATATCAAATTCGTGGCCATAATAACCCAACTTTATTACACTAGTCATGTAAAGCAGATAGGCTACGGCAAAGCCTTGTATTTATCTGTTTATAGTTGACTTGTTTAAAAAATTCGGTATTCGACGACCAGTCATTTAATATCCTCTATATATCTTCATCTGCATGAAAAGTGAAGTTTAAGTTTTGACACGGAAGTGAATTATTTTTAGATGAATACAAGTACAGACTGGCTAATGGATCTACACCAAATTCAGGTAGGGTAGAAATAATGGCCGACGGTAAGTGGGTCGGTATATGTGATGGACAATTCGACATGGCAGCCGCCGATGTGACATGTAACTATCTTGGATATAGGTAGGTTTGAATGGTATCTTTAAAGTAATATCTTCCATAAAGAAACCCGGAGAAATAATACTGCAGGCCCGAAAGCATATATTATATGACGATATAAAATATAAGATAAAAAAATTCTATGCAGATAGCCTACAACTCATGAAAGAAGCTCTGGTATTTCAAAATGTGGACCCCAATAAATTTTGATTTGTTTACATGAAACGATGGTGTCATTGATGACGTTTTCGTTTTTACTAGTGATCCAAGCAATTAGCGTATAATTCTGCATGGCAACGGAAGTTATTAAAGTCGTTCCTCAGTACCTGTGCATATGACGGTCAATGCCGAAGATTTCCGGTTAAGAATTGAACTCGAATTTAAACAAAAATAGTTGAAATCGAAAAATTAAACCGAAAAGTACATTTTTCATGTCCTGCTTTTTCATTTTGATAATGAGAAGGATCTTGTTTGCTTTACGTTTGTCGCACGATATTTTGCACAAACACTGTTTTCGTAGCCTCATTGGAGAAACCTGTTGAGCATAATTTGACCTCTGCTATTTTTGAATATTCTTTATTTTCCTTGTAAAGACAGAATTCATACCTCAAGCCTTTTATAATATTTATTGTAAAATGTTAAGACTAACTTAAAACAGTACCTTTATTGCAAAATGCCACACCAGACAACGTTACCCGTAACATAATCAGACAGTGTGATTTTAGAATTAAATAATTCTTTCGTTATTTCTTACGGCAATGATTTAAAATTAACATTATGTGACGTGGAATGTTCGCATAATTATGACCGGTAAATAATTTGAGTTCATTTCAGTCGTTTTGGTATTTTTCTGCGTAAATGCGACGCGTTACGGCGACTCCCATCAAGTCTAAGAGAAGGAAATGAGAATGTAAATTTTAGAAGACAATAATGTTGCCTGTATCGTCCTAAAATACTTTGACAAGGCTACAACTTTATGTATTATTTATAAACATTTATGGTGCACTTCATTCTATACTTCAGTAGATTTCTCTATCAAATTTCGAGCGTAATTGTAATCTTTTTTTTTTTTTTGCATATATAGGGTATGCTTTAGAAATGTTGTGTCGTCGATTACAAATTAAAAGAGAATGAATAAAAGTGCATTTAACGAAGTTTTTAGCAAGGGTAATTTTCCAAATTCTTGGAGGGAAAGTAATATCGTTCCTGTGTATAAATCAGGCGATAAAAAAAAATCCATCAAATTACAGGGGTATTTCTCTACTAAATGTCATGTATGATATTTTATCTTTAAGAGATGAAGAGAATATTTTTTGGTTTTCGTGGAAAGATGAACCAAAAACCTAATCGCACTATATGAATACGCGAAACGGATTCATACGTTGTGTGATTGGGTTGTTCGGTCCATACCTCCATGAAAACAAAAAATAACTCAATGTGAATATTCACATCCATTCGTCAGTAACGTTGGTACCTGGCAAGGGGACGTCACCTGTACGATTATTTTTTTTATCTCTACACTAATGAGTTGTGTACCCTTCTTAGACAAAAGGGCCATAGAGGTATATTTGTCAATAACCAAATTCCCGACATAATATGTATTCTTTTTGCTGATGATATAGCTAACTGTGCGGACACAGTATTAAATTTACAATTACAACTAAATACAATATCAGAATTCTGTCATAGTACAGGTATGCAAATTAATAAAGAAAAACGGAAATTTATGTATTCAGAAATGGGGGACCCCTTCGAAATAATGAATCATGGACTTTTGATGGATATCCTGTAAATGTTATCTCTGTATATAAATATATGGGCATTCTATTCACTCTCAAACTCTCATGGTCAAAAACCAAATCTAAATTATCATGCCAGGCTAAAAAAGCATCGTATGCCATTAAAGCATACGAAAGAAAATTCGGTGAATTCTGTTTAAACGAATGCTTCAAACTCTTTGATTCAATGGTGAAACCTATTCTTCTTTTTGGTTCGGAAATTTGGGGAACAGAAGTATCTGTAGATATCGAAAGAGTATAAAATAGCTTTTGTAAATATTTCGTAGGGGTCAATTCGTCGGTAAATGTCTTATGATTGTATGGCTTTGGGAGAATGTGGTAGATTACCACTATATGTGGATTATTATTATATAGATGCATAAAATACTGGCTCAAACTCTTATATTTGCCGGGTCATAGATACCCGAAAAGTTGTTATTTCATGTTAAAGATTTAGATGATATAGGTAGACGTACTTGAGCATCATCAGTTAAACACCTTTTGTAATTATATTTTTTGGACTAGTTTGGCTATCACAAGAAGTCGGTGATCAAGGCGAATTTTTAGTAGCATTTGAAATAAGATTAGCAGACTGCACACGTTATAATTGGCACGAGAACATTGTATGTCAACCGAAATGCTCTACATATAAATATTTAAATCTATACTTGAACCAGAGAAGTGCTTTCAAATAGACTTGTATTCTTTACGACGAAATTTGTCCAGATTTCGTCATAGTAACCACAAATTTGACATTGAACTAGGACGTCATAATGGAATACCACGTAACGAACGAATTTGTAATTTTTGTTTAACGCATCATAACATTTCATGCATTGATGATGAATTTCATGCTTTTTTCCCAATGCTTTCTGTTCAAAGATCTGAGAGTTGATTTTTTATTTTCCTGGTACAAAGGGTATACAACACCAGATATTTTTTATCGAATAATGAACACAAAAGATGTTTCAAATTTAACAAAACTCGCTCATTTTATTTTAAGAGTCATGAAATTTAAGAATAATTCCATAGAAAATGAATAGCGTTATAAGTATCGATTAACCTAAAAGGTCGCTACTAATTCAAACTGAAGTTAAGACGTTTTGGAAAGGAGTCGAATTATAATTATAATTCTATTTAATCTAGAAAGAATTTAGTAGTGTAAATAGTTAGTGGTACTTTGAAGGCCTTCGCATTATCTAGTCTCTGCAAAAAACAACTGATGTATTCACATATATTGATAAGAACAATAGTGTATGCAACTCTGTAATGATTCTATGATGTTAAATGTATGTGTTGCATATGATTGGCCGGTGGCCTTGATGTATCTAAATAAACTTTGTATCTTGTATCTTGTTTTGTATAAGATAACATTCATGTTGTCACAGCGCACCTCCAAAAACGCGCATTGTCCGTACAGAGGCACACGGTGTCCATGCGACCATCTTATGTTTTACGGGCACTGATCTCTTTTAACAAACAGTTAAGCCCAGTTAATATTGAGTTGATGGAGCCCGTTTGACTGCCGTAAACTCACCGCAACCACAAAAATCCTGTAGTACCCGAATGGAGGCATAAACTCTGTCCTATCAATTATTGCACGGTCTAACTAGCGCTGTAGACCTTGTGATCTAGTTTAACAAAGAGTTGAACATATTTTCAAACATTTCATGCCCGTGTTGTGGGCTAAGTCGTGTTTATTGACAAGTCATAAATTATCGCACGTTCGCTGTACGGGTATACCATGAGGCTTCTTACAGTCACCGTATTCTCACTGACCAATTAGCCTTTTAAATAGCTGAAACAATACAAAACACAAACAATAAATAAATAAATGAAAAGAAACAACAACAACTACAACAAAAAAAATCGGAAGAGTGGGGGGGTTATTTTATTCAGTATTCTCATACATATGCTTTTGGGATCCTGGCTTCTTCGGCTGTGGGATTGTAATCTAAGGGATATCGAGGGCTGTAGGAGTCTGGTCCAGTGGACCTGTATGTCTATAGTATTCGGAGCCCTAGCCTAGTATTGATGATACCAATGAGGCACATGAATAAGTTGACTTCACCGTGATATAACAGAAAGGTTGTTAACGGCGTAAATAAAACTTCATTCAAATTTGTCGATTCTTTGAAGTCCCAAGTTTTTATTCCCCATCGAAAACGTTTCGAGTGGAAATAAATTAATATCTATAATAATGTCCATATCCGATCGTCGATCCATTCGTCTGTAGTTTGTCAAGAGAGCTTCTCAAGAAAAGTATTTTAGGATGAACATGTAAACACATTTAGGATTTTATCCTTTTTGTACAACAGAAAAAACTACGAACAACAGTATTTACACTTATTAAATGAGATTATCCATGTAGGATGAGAGCGATTTTAAAATTGAGAATATTTCAACATAGAAACCTATTGATTTCAAGGCATTCGATTTCCACGATAGATCTATGGTAAAAAAATACAGAAACAAGGCCATCCTTGCTAGCTTATAGCACTTCTAGTAATTTGAAATGTTTTTAGAAAAAGGTTAAGCCCTTCAGTAATGTGAAGAAATAGAAGTATTCTGTAACGATTCATTTTCTTAGATTAATTACCAACATGAAGACAAAGGTTTTCAATGTTAAACATTCTTGAACGTGTTTCGTGATTCATAATTCCCAAACCATGCCAACAACTAATCTACAAGAATGTACGGATATCATCATGATGCTTTAATATATGATAAGGAAAAGCTAAAGCAAAGCAATTGACTGGCAAATTCCGATCTTATAATGATCTTTGATTTGAAGAAAAAGAAAGCTCTATAATTAAGGAATCGGCGAAAGAGGTCTGATGGCGTAAATGAATAACATGCCGTAGGTTTATCAAAAGATAACAATAGCTTGTGGCTTACTTTGAGTGACCAAATAACTAATTGATTGTTTAAATTAGATGTTACCTCCTCAGAGTGACGATCTTGCATTAATGTAGTATTAAAATCATGGCCGACGGTAAATGGGCCCGTATAAGTGATGGGCCTTTTGCCATGGTATGTATCGATGGCGCTTGTAATTATCTTTGATAGAGACACGTTTGTATGGTATCTTTCTGGTAGGGTTGAACTCATGTGCAACAGTATATGTGAAGAACTATTCGACGTGTAACTATCGATTTTCAGGTTATGTTATTCATTGAAATGCTAGCCGACAGTAAATAGATCGGTATATGTGACGTGACGCGTAAAAATGATATGTATTTATCGCGTGACGTGTACAGATGATCTATGTATGTGACGTGACGTGCACAGCTTGTCGTGCAGTTAAATTCTTGTAATAAGTCACAGCGAAAGTGTCCTCGATGGATCATGTAGACAAAACAAGTAAAGTAATTATGTCATGGTGTATTCTAAATGTTCTTGAATTCCCTATGTTTTAAATTCTCTAACCAGCATATTTGGACGAAGCTATCACCCCGTACAAATAGAGAATGTTTTTTTAGTGTACCCATCCAATAGAATTCAGTATCGTACCAAAACATATCAAACAGCATTTTTTTCATATACCGTTTGAATGTACTATTTCACCGTTTACCCATTTTCAGTGGTGCCACGGATTATCACTTGGCAGACGAGTTTAACAGTGATCCAATTGGAAAGCATTACTTCAATGTAAATTGTACAGGTGACGAAGCAAGTCTTTCAGAATGTCAACATCAAGTGGGTGATGGAGGAGTGTGTCCCTTGGGTAATGTAGGTGCAGGCGTTACCTGCAGAGGTGAGTTTGTCAAAAGGTCGAGCTATTGAAATTGTTGACTGCGGCGCTTCTTCGTTTACTCTATGAAGTTCAAGTAACTGTTCAATATACTCTGGGTTATGTAGAATGGGTGATTTGCGACAGAGACTTGATGCAGAAACATTTAGGCCTAACAACAGTAAATCGTAGGTTTACCTTAGATGTAGTCCTCTATGGGATTGCAATGTACCCAAGTTAAAATGTTGCGCTTAGAATAAGACCTGTGTTAATCCTTGTCATGCTGAAACCGGAATATTCCTGTTTTGGCAGGTGCTTAGACAAAGATCAGCCTGCACATAAGTGCAGTCTGATCTTAGTCTATACCTCCTGCTTGTCCCCTTTCAGCCAGAGTTGTTTAAATGATCAATTTTCAAAAGAAATATTGACCTTCAAGAGCTGTCAGTCCTTCGATTTTAATGCAATTCTGTAAAGGATTTCTAATTCAGCATGACAAGGGTTAAGAATGTTTTATTGATAAAACGGTTTAATTTACTACTGGTGTTTCCAAAGAACTGAAAAGGCTCAGTAAAATTATTAGGTATATTCTTACTCGGAGAGAGGGGACACAAATATAACAAACAATTAATATTATGTGTATTTTGCTCTTTTCAAGAGCGCTTACCAATCCAAAACCTAGGACATACAGTTCCGAATCTATGATTAAAACTGCATATCATCTTCTTATATCTGTAGGAGGGGGTGTTCGTCTTGTCGGTAGCACGAACTACGAAGGGGTAGTAGAAATAAACCACGATAACAAATGGGGACTTATTGATGAATATGGTATTACCGACACCACGGCTAAAGTGGTGTGCAATATCCTTGGATTTGGGTTAGTGCTTTTTTCTCTTTCTTTTCTTCACCCTTTCCTTAAAGGTAGGTATCGATGTTTATTTCATGTCACAGATTTTAATTACTTTTATTTCTTATCATATACTATTTGAATACAATAATCCGAAAAGTAGTTTTGCAAAAATCTGAGGTCGCTTATCAGAAACAAGAGGACCATGATGGTCCTAGATCGCTCACCTGAACTGTCTGCTGTTAAAAAAATGAAACTAGAGACAAATAACTATAATCAGATTGGGACAAAACTGTGACTTCTATATTGTAAACAAAGAAATTGTCATTGTGGCCCCTTTTCCTGCGTTATCCTATAGAACCTTCCCATATTCTCTGAGGTTCATCATTATGACCTAACAAGTATTCTGACCAAGTTACATGACGATTGAGCCAAAATGATGACCTCTAGAGCGTTAACAAAAAAATGTCATTAAGGCCCCTTTTCCTTTGTTTTCCAAAAGTACCTCCCTATAATCAATAGGGTTCATCCTTGTGACTAACTAATTATTCTGGCCAATTTTCATGAAAATTAAGCCAAATTGTGGTCTTAAGAGTGCAAACAAAGAAATTGTCATTAAGGACCCTTTTCCTGTGTTTTCAAAAAGAACCTTCCAATAATCGATAGGGTTCATCCTCATGCCCATATAATTATTCTGGCCTAGTTTCATGAAGGTTGAGCCTAAATTGTGGCCTCTTCGTGCTCAGGTGAGCTAAAAACAGGGTATTTCCCTAATAGCCTACGTAGGCTGTTAATCTATTTTTAGAATAATCCATGACAGTTGCAAAGAATATATGACCATTCACGTGGTGCGAAAACCGTTGGAACCTTGAACTTAGATTAAAATACATCAAACCAACGTCATCGTTACGTCATCAGGTGTTATGGTCATTAGCCGATCTTTTATTCTGTAAAGATCAGTCCAAAACTGTCGTAAGCGTTATTAAGAATGTAAACACTTACCGTAGTTTTGTGCTAATCCTTTCATGTGACATTATTTAAGACGTTGGCTGTTTCGCTACCTTCAGTTGACTGGGTCATATGCAAATGAGGTCATTCGATGTTGACAGCCGAACTCCGTGTTATCTAAAAATAACCTGGAATTCTGCTTATTTTTTCCGATATAACCACAAAAGCCATTTTAGGCCTGTAAGATTACCGCAAAGACAATACCTGACTCAACTTAAAGTATTAAATGTTCATTTAGATGTATTTTTCGGCACTTGGTAATTTTTTCTTATCAAGGTTTCAGAAACATCGATACCTCCCTTTAACAACAAATATTTAGGTTGGTCTAAAGTCAAAGAAGTAGCAGACAATAATTTATAGTTCATTCTTTGTTGTTTTTTTGTTTTTGTTTTTTTGATAAAAATCATTATCCACATTGTTTTCCAAAGTTTTCTACTTGAGGGGCGTAAAAAGGCAGGATTGTTTGGGAATTGGTTAATTAATGCGCATTTCTGAATTCGTCATTTTTACACACCACTTTCATTTGGTTGGCTAAAAACGACAAAACACGTTTTCGAAGCAAACCAGCGACTTTTAGCTTAACCCTTTCTCACACAAACTCGCTTTTTCATGCCCACCAAGAAAAAAGTTTGGAAAATGAATATGACTTCATTCAAGAAAATTCTTCATTAAAAAGAATACTTTCTACGCAAAAAGACAACGATTTTTAAAATCAGCAAGTAACCTATATCAATTTGGACCAGTCTGAAAGTTTGTTTTGCGGGAATGGGTTTAAGAGCTGGTACTACTGAAATGTGTTTTTTGCTTCGCTTATAGTCCGTCATCCGTATACCCGTTAACATTTTTCAAACGAACTACTTGATGTCCTGAACAGCAATTTAAACAACAAAAACAAACCAACCAAACAACAACAAACAAAACAAAACCCCAACTATTTATCGTCTGATGATGGGTAAATTGAATCCTTCACGATATCAGTTGAACCGTTGCAAAGATAATGAGCGAAAAGAGTATTTTTACAAAAAACAAAAAAACAATTTTTCCACGATCAGGCATGCACATAGTGTAAGATATTGTGAGAAAATGGGAAATTTCTTATCACTAGAGATTTCTCCTTTTACAACAAAGTTTTCAATGATAGCGATTCTTCAGAAAGCTGCATTTTGTTGTGATAGTTAAGAAGCTAAGGCAAACAGTGTAATGGTGAATCCACGTACAAGTGAGAGATTGATTTTTATACTTGATCTTTGTTACAGAGGACAAACACAGCTTATTCATTTTCAATATGTTATGAATAATTTTCACAAAGTATTTCCAATTTCAATTTATTAGGAGTTGGCGAAATCTGGCCGCAGTACCTCACACAATTATTGATCAAACAAATCAGCCCTGGTTATAGAGACCCAAAGCACAGTTCATAAACTTCACCATAAACTTCAAAAATATCCGGAGTCAAACAAAAAACTGATACTGGTGAAGGGACATCCCGCCATAAACTACAATATGGGTTGAGGGTGCTGCGACTTGAGAGGCCTCTAAATCGATAATCTGAAACGAGACTAACCAAAGCAAGATACACCTGTTATATAGAAATCCTGATGTTTTTTATAAACTAGATCAATACTCTTTAAATCTGTCATACCACAAACAAAACAATCAAAGTGCCGTACGCATTGTAATTGGTCGACACTGAGAAATTGGACATATCGTTGCATTCCGACTTTAGAAATAGGGTAAAACAATTTGAATTTCTATTACTTTCACAACACGTAGGTTCTATCCTAGTGTATGATATTTCCGTGAATGTTAATTAGAACTAATATTATTTTACACGAACGTAAGACCTTGATGCAACATGGGTACCGACAAAAAAAAACAACTTTTTGTGAAAACTAAATTTTTAAAAATTCTCGATTGTTAAATAGTCATGGTTAGATCATCCCTGCAAGCTTTTTTTATAAAGCCAAAACAGAAAAGTTATGGAAATATGACAACTTAAGAGCAAATGCTAACAGCAGGTTCATGAAATTTAAAAACCCACTCTTTTTCTGGACAGAAATTAACAAGTTCCTAAACAGCGCTGATTATAAACAAAGGAAAAACAATTGATAATATTCTTTGGGCGAATTCTTTAGACAGCTTGAAAGCATAATACTCAAATTTGCTCTCCAGAAGAACTTTCAGTACTTTGATTAACTCATGGCTTGAAAATAATTGAGTGGCAGTATCATCTTTGTTCACACCTCGATATGATTGAAAGAAAGGGTTGGTTAGACGCGTTCATCACTAGCGGAAAATCCTTGAAGCATTCATCTTTAAAGCGTGTGACCGTCCAGTTTTACTTTACTCCTTTTGATAATTCTTAACTTTTAAAATTAAATGATTTTTTCTGTTTTTCCGTCAGAATATACGTCCAGTTGGGCTAAAGGCAGTTTTGGTAAATTGCAGCGACACAATCTTGAGTTTATGGTTATATAAATTGGTCTACGACCAATTAAAAACTTATTGATCAGATTAGCCTAAGGTTTTGCGAAAAAGAAGCTTAACTATTATAAACCATGATGTACGACCTTGGACAATCCCTTTATATATTTAACTCCTATAACTCATAAACGACCAAATGAACGTATGAAGTTTGAGAAACGAAAGTAAATTACAAAAACCTGTTAAGGACTAATTTTAAGAAATTCAAATTTCGAGAAAGGGTGGACGCAGGAGGGTTATTTTTTTAAATGTCGGATGCCTCATTTATCACCTGGACATAATTTTAGCGACTTGCTGCTGTCAAACACAACATGAAAAGGAAATAGAAAGAATGACCCAAAAGGATTTAATTTACACAAACGGACTATGTGCTGTCCCTGTAAAAGGTTTTAACCCTGATTGCTTAAAGGGAGGTATCGATGTTTATGAAACCTAGATAAGAAAAAATTACCAAGTGCCGAAAAATAGACTCAAACGAACATTTAATAATTTAAGTTAGGTCAGGCATTGTCTTGGTGGTAATCTAATAGACCCAAAGTGGATTTTTGTGGTTATATCGGAAAAGTTCAGCGGAATTCCAGGTTATTTTTAGATATCACGGAATTCGGCTGTCGACATCGAATGACCTCATTTGCATATGACCCAGTCAAATGAAGGTAACAAATTTACTAGCGAAACAGCCAATGTCATAAATCATGTCACATGAAAGGACTGATCTTTACAGACCGGCTAGCGAATATAACTCCTGATGACGTTACGATGACGTTAGTTTGATGTAATTTGAACTAAATGCAAGGTTCAAACGGTTATTCGCGCCACGTGAATACCCTATAATCTTCGTAACTGTCTCGGATTAATCTAAAAATAGATTAATAGCCTACGTAGGCTATTAGGGAAATACCCTGCTTTTTTCTGATTAGCGACCTCATATTTTTGCAAAACTACTTTGCGGCATATTGTATTCAAATAGATTATGAGAGGAAATGAAAATGATTAAAATCTGTGACATGAAAAAAACATCGATACCTACCTTTAAAACTTGTTACAGAGGACAAACACAGTTTATTCATTTTCAATATGTTATGAATAATTTTCACAAAGTATTTCCAATTTCAATTTATTAGGAGTTGGCGAAATCTGGCCGCAGTACTTCACACAATTATTAATCAAACAAATGAGCCTTGGTGACTGAGGCCCAAAGCACAGTTCATAAACTTCACCAAAAACTTCAAATTATCCGGAGTCAAACCAAAAACTGATACTGGTGAAGGTACATCCCGCCACATGGCAAAGCCATACCGCCACCAGTAGCAATCAAATTACTTACACTGAACGCGGCCAGATTCCCCGTGGTCAGGGTAGACGTTTGTGCTAGAGTTTAGGAACTGACATAAGTCACTCTTAATTGTTTCCAAAATATCTCAGTTCCTTTATCAGACAGGTGCACCCCATCAGAGAACATTTCTGTTGACAAATTTGTTATTCCTGGGTATCGCAAATACCTCCCACCTTTCTTCAAGACATAAGAAGCTATACTGTTGTTAACCCTTTTCCTGATCTTTTCAACAGCATCGTGATCCACTTCATATCTCCAATACAAACGCGGGAGTATTTGCGACCAGACAATTGTAGTTCCTGTGAACGTTTTCTCTATTTTGTCCAAAACATTTTTTATTGACTGAATTAAGGACGCACCTTTACGCTGCCCAATATCATTGCCTGCACAGTGTAAAGCAAGAAAAGTAGGTTTATCATTAATTGGTTTTAAATGCCGTAGCAAAGGGAAAATCTTGGCCCAGGTGAGACCACTCCTAACCTGCCAAAAAAGCTCGGTGTTATCTGGAAATCGAATTTGAGAGCCATTCTTTCCGCAGGTCCTAGCGTAACAAAAAGCACGCTTTATGATAGACGAGCCAACAATCCAAATGAAGACACGTTCATCTGAAATGGACTTAGAAGTATTGTGAGTATATGATAAGAAAAGAAATTTATATTTCCCATAAGAAAATAAAGAAATCCAGTCATAACATGGAGACTGGGACACCTTGTATATTTATCTCCATCCAGTACTAGCCAAACAAACTTTCCAGGCCTCCAGTTAGTCATTCTATTGATGAGATGATCTACTCATTCCAGCTCAACTTCATGAACAAAATTAGATTAACGGAGAATCAGCGTACTTGTTGGGATCCTAATGTAAGATTTATAAGCATCAGATCGCCAACGGCCTAACAATTTCGTGGTTTCATCAGATAAACCATTCTGCGAAGCACATGTTGCCGCCCCAATGCGGAAAGAATTACTTTTGTACTGCTTGCAATTTAAACCTAAAGCACGGAGGGTTTATTTAAAACAGACGTCACTTGGTATCTTGTGACTAGGCGACTGTTGGCATGGCAAAATAATACATTGCAATCACAGTTCTTCCTTAATTTAAAGTATTCAGATACGTTGTGTACTGGGCAATATTCTAGTTCGGTTCCTGTACTTTGAACATGGAGAACTACACCTTTCCCATGCTGATCTGTTTTAGAGGACCTTAAAAATTTTTTTAATAAGGTATGGTTGACGACATTTACGTCCTTGATTGAAAGAGCATGTCCTCCGACATTAAAAGTCGATACTACAAGTTCACCTATGCGAAAGAAACCAAAATATGCCAAAGAAAAAATTGCTTTGAACAAATGAGCCTCAAAGGCAGTGTAGCAAATTGATGGTAGAGCCCCAATTAAGGACTTAAGGATCGTGTAAGTGATTGGAAGCCTGGTATCTACTCTTCTGCGTTTCCTGTAGAATCCAGTGAACAATTTTGAAATGATAAAATTATCGGTAGGATTAGCTAGATTTCTAATTTTGCAAAAGAAGGATATTTCCGATATGTAAGATCGAGCAGTACTCGGAGAAAAACCATTTAATGACAAGTAAGCTATGAATTCAGTAAGACTGTCAAGCGCGGGAGGCCAAATCTCTGGATGTCTATTTTCTTGCCTAAAGTTATTGAACTGACAAATTGCTGACTCATATACTGCTCGAGTGTTTGGTGAGATGCTGTTGTTTAAAAGCATGCAGACTAAGATTGGAGATTAGTTGTAGGAATGTGGATGGTACTTCTTGTCCTACTGTGTTTGCGTTCGGTGATACCGCCCTGAACCGCTCCCACTGACAACGAGATAACGAATCTGCCATTTTGTCAGACGAGCCTTGTATATGCACTGCTTGGAATTGAATTGAATTGTGCATACACAATAGAATAAGAGGTCTTAAAAGATACATCACTGGTTTTGAACGCGACGACTTCCTATTCAGGATGTTTACTTGTTATCAAGGTGAAGTCTTATTTTTTTGGACCTGACTGCGTCAATCCATACAAAAAACGCCAACAGAATGGGGAGCAACTCCAAGACCGTAATGTCATCAAAAAATGCTGTTCCTAACAAATTCTTTGGCCACGAAAAGAATACCCAACTCACACCAAAACAGCCGCACATCCCAAGTCTGGCGAGCCTGCGCTATCTGTGTAAAGATTTAACGTTTCATTGTTATTCCAATCCAATTCAGGAAAGCTACAGAATCCATTAAAGTCTTGTTTAAAAGAAAGCCATAAAAGCAAATCGGCTTTCATTTGAGCTGTCAATCTAACATGATGAAAACGCTTGATCAAACCTGTCATTGCGTCATAAAAACGTCTATTAAAAGCCCTAGCAACTGGAATAGCTCTGGTACAAAAATTCAGCAGACCCGTTAATGATTGTAATTCCTTCAATGTGACCTTCTTTTTTATTGAAAATACTATCAAAATTGACTTTAACTTTGCAATTTTTTCAGGTGGAATTTGTATTTTAAATAAAATTGAGTTCAATTCAAGACCAAGAAAGACCAAAATTAAGACGGACCAACAGTTTTCTCGTCGGTCAACGGTACTCCTAATAAAGCACATAAATCCTCAAACTTGGACATTGTTTCCTGGCACATTTGTGTGTCCTGAGCTCCTAAAGATATAAAGTCATCTAAATAGTGGTGAAGACAACTACATGTACCTAGGTGCAAATATTTAACCAGCCATTCTATGAATGTAGCAAACTTTTCCCAAAGTGCACAAGAGATAGAAAACCCAAGCATTTTATCCACAAAAAACATACCCTGAATATAAATATCTAAAAAAAGTCATCAGGTTGTATCGGTAGTAACCTAAAAGCGCTTTTAATGTCCATTTTGGCCATCTGACAATTTGCCCCTTTCATTATCATTGAATCTATTACAACATTTATAGAGGTGTAATTGACTGAACAAAGGTGATCATCGATATAGTTATTGATGCTAGAACCCGTAGGATAAGATAAGTGCTGTATTAATCTCCAGGAACCATCCCGTTTCGGAACAAGGCCAATGGGTGATATAGTCAAGTTGTTGATTGGACATGCCTTAAAAGGGCCTGCAAATCTACCTAACGCTATTTCTTTTCATAATCTTATTCAAAGCAACATTTTGATTATTCTTAACAGAAACAAGATTTTCACATTTTTTTAATTCCCTAGGACCATAATAGTTCAACCTAAATCCATTTTGGAAGCCTTCGGACAAAATTTTAGCATCTTCCCTATTTGGGTAAAATGAGAGAAATTTGTTAAATTCATCATGATTAATTGGCGATGGAGCTTTCGATGACAAATCATGATTACTGCGACAAAGACCTTGACGTTCCAGACTTGGATAATAGGAATCCATCCCTGCTAGCACTGGACCTAAAAGAAGCATTTATAGGATTACTAAAACATTTCTTAAACGCATGCTCACCGTTACATTTTGTACGTTTGTTGGAATATTGGCATATTAATCTACGACATTCGCCCTTATAATTAAAATCAAAGCATTTTAATATTTTTACAGGCACATAGCCTATCCGGGGCTTAGGTTTGCACATATACAAAAGCCACAACTCCTGATCTACAATTGCCCATGACATGCTAGGACAGTTAGACTTCTTAATTCTGAATTGTTCATCATAAGTAGACCAACCATCCACATATTTTTTTGCTCCTAATCTGATAATATGTAGATGTTTTAAAAGGTCTCCACATTAAGTTTGCAATAAATGTCTATGAAAATAATAAAAGCATCCGTCCAAGCTTCAATGCTAGTAATCTTAGTATTTTTAGCAGGATATGAAACTTTACATTGCTCATTAATAGTGAAGGATTGGTCGGGGTTGTCCTCAGGCTTTAATAAGATAGAAATATTAATATACTCCCCATTCCAAATCTTTTGCTTCACATAATTGGGAATCTGGTCAGAAATTGACTTATACGAAGTTTGTGACGTCTCATCTGAAACCTCAGTAGACGAGGGACCCGGCAAAGGTCCATCTGGATCAGATAATGTCTGCTGGCCCTGTAAACCAAACAATGGCATAAGTTTATCAGCAACTTTGGAAGCTACTTCCTCAAGCTGACCAGGGGACAATTGCACAGGTTCCACAAGTATAGGAGGATCCTTTTGTAAGAGAGGCTGACTAACAGGTTCGTCACGAACTACATGGTCTACTTGGGAAGAAGCTACTGCCGGCTCGTGACGTCTGTTTGTCTTTCTCCTGGCTTTAGGCATGGTTATAACTAAATGTTAATGGTATCTGGAAAAACAAAATCTCAAACAAATTATATTCAGTAACCTCTAATGGAATACCATTGACGGTTGACCCTTTTTAAATACACAAAAATACAGTTAGCCTTATACCAAAACATGGATCTGCCAACATAGCGTAAAGACTGAAATATATATATGTGTGTGTGTGTTTGTATATTCTTAGATATGAGCCACAGCAAAAACATATCGACCGTTGATGGCATTTAACTGTAGCATTTATGAGATGCCCTCCTGTATGCTATAAATACTACATACCAAGACTAAATGAAAGTAAGTTAAATCCACATACACTATCTATTCCTGAATAATATACAAACATTATGTTCTTTCAGTAAATTTAAACCCAAATGAACACAGCAGTGAATAAATCAACTGCAACGATAATTACCACGTTATCATAATCGCGGAACAGACACATTTGGCGGTGTCAGTCAAACATTCATGCATAAAAACAAATATCAATCTTACAACCAAGTTTTGAGGACTCGACAGAGCACAGTTGTAAACAACTTGAATATACACAAGCACATTATTTCATACTGCGAAGACTGTCAACAACAATATCGTATAAATGGCTCGCACATGCCAGTACAACAAACTAAACACAAACCAAATCGCATGTACACGGTGTAATATCAAACCATGTGTGTACAAACATATATCCAACAACACATACAATGAGACTACTAAAGCATTCAAGCATAGTCTGATTTGTATACACCAAAATACACATATATGCACCAACAACATCATCAAAATTCAAACTATTTTTTATTAAATCGATATCCAATAATTTCAAAATAACTCCTGTAGGTGCATAGTGACTGAGAAAACACTAATTAATCGAAATTCGACAATTGAATCATGTAACAAATGAACGATAACAAAATCAGACGTAATACACCGTTGGCAACTTGATTATTATAATATGAGGACGTCATATACGAATTCAAGATCATAACAATCATACACCGAATTGCACTTTTTTGCTGTATAATATGTTCAGCCGCGCCAATCTTCAACAACATTGCCATCGAGATGCAATCAATTTCTCAACGACGAGTAGCATCAATCAAATTTCATAGTACAAATCCTATGAAATACATGTAACAAATAACTGGCACCGAGATTTCATTCAAACTCTCGTGGGCGCACAGTGACAAAAACAAAGCACAATCACAAATACTGACAATACAATTACATTCACATTTCTAAACAACAACAAAATCAAGTACAGCGCGACATTATCACAGCCGCTAGAGCAATATCTGGACATGACATGGTAGATTTATAAAAGTTAGCTTATACCGAAATTTCGGACGAACTTACGTTTGACAAACAGTGAAAAATACAAGAACTGAACACTAAACAAAATTTGACAATTGAATCATGGAACAATTGGACTATAACAACAAAAACAGACGTAATCCACCGTTGACAACTTGATTGTTATAATTTGAGGACGTCACATACATAACAAATTCAAGAACATAACAATCATACACCAAATTAACATATGCTCTTTTTTGCTGTATAATATATACAGCCGCGCCAATCTTCAACAACATTGCCATCGAGATGTAATCAATTCTCAACGACGAGTAGCATCAATCAAGTTTCATAGTACAAATTCATATGAAATACATGTAACAAATAACTGGCACCGAGATTTCATTCAAACTCTCGTGGGCGCACAGTGACAAAAACTAAGCTCAAACAAAATTACATTCACATTTGAATACAGCAACAAAATCAAGTACATCACGATATTAGCACTGTCGCTTGAGCAATATCTGGACATGGCATGATAAATTCATAAAGATAAACAAATATGAAATGGGCTAGTATAGCTTGAACCGAAATTTCGTAACACGTTCTTTTGGCAAACAGTGAAAAATACACGAATTGCATTGTCATTTCTAGCCCTGGTCCATGAGATTCAAACAACTTCTCATAGACATGCAACAGCCAGCAAAAATTAATCCTATCAATCACATTTAAAATACAACCAATCACCAAATAACTAGCATTAAAAATTTTAAGCAAACTGTGGGTTGCCTCCTGTTTACGACGAAGATATCCACACTTAAACAATAACATAATGCTACTTAATACCAACACAACCAACCATATAAACACGGGATTGAATTGGCCTTCAACAAGCTCTCATGACGTCCATAATAAAACAAAAACCATTGTGAAAAATGCAATTTTACTTCAAATAATTCAAATATTAACTTTTAGAATTAACTATTTTGTATCAATGCACTATATCAAAAATGCTATACTTCATATTATGCCAAATTCAGAAAATAACAACTGCAGTGCACTTTTTGAAGTTCTATTTTTAAATCTAAATTACAATAGTGTACATGAACTCATAGATGTAAACAATCAGGCGCCGTCAACATGTTGCAACTTTATTTCTATTACATTTTTAAAAGTAGAATGCCTAATTTTGAAATTGTACACGGATGAAAATTAAAAAATATATATATTTATTGTTCGTAATTTGCAAATATTTTGGTTTTATGTCAAATTAAGAGTATGGTACATGAATGTCAAATAATGACACGAGATCTGAAATAGGGAACCAGACACTATTATTACTCTCAATTTTGCATCTGTTTTGCTTTTATGCCCAATTTCCAAATGTGTACATGACAATGTCACGTGATTGAAAAAACATCGCTGATCTAGTTAAATAACCACTACATTTCTTGGTAAACCACTACATTTCTTGGTAACAATGAGACTTGAGATTTAAAAGGATTATACATGGTAGGAATCTAGAATGAATGTCACGTACTTAAACAAGAACCCATTCGAGGGCAACCGTCGGCTCATCGCTTTTGGTTGAAAGAGGAGTTAAACGTTAAACAAATACAACCTCGTCAATACAGTCATTAGATGTGTTTTCTAACACGGGATACTTTAACCGGAGATTACGTGCAACGTAATCAAGCGTGTTCAATGTCCAATAAAACTACACGGTAACACACACATGCACGAAAATTGAGGATTGAATCAAACTGAACGTGTAGAGTACGAAGTGAACGACCTAGTTTGGTTTGAACATCGATCTTGTCTGTTACAATGATTCACCGGCATCAAATGGATACATGAAATTCAATTTAGTTTGCAAGTAATGGAATGAAAAGTCATTATTCGTGTACGAGAGCTACAAATAGCAGTCAACAAATCAGACAATATTATCAACAAACGCACAAATGCGGGGGGAAATCGACCGATAGGCAAAAGAAACAAATATTCAGTAACAAATACAAAGCAATAGATATTTTTTTAAATGTCGGATGCCTAATTTATCACCTGGATATAATTTTAGCGACTTGCTGCTATCAAATACAACATGAAAAGGAAGTAGAAAGAATGACTCAAAAGGATTTAATTTACTCAAACGGACTTTGTGCTGTCCCTGTAAAAGGTTTTAACCCTGATTGCTTAATACTTGTTATTAAACAAAAAAAGTATTTCTTGTTTCTGTGATTCGAAATTATTAGCGAGTAAGTAATCTAAAATTTGAGTGTTGTAATTGACATCATCAATAGTGTCATCAATGTACTTTTAGCACTGAAGGAAAATTATAAAAATTGTAGGATCCGAACAAAAAAAAGTGGGCAGTCACTCCCTACCCAGATCTACTGTCGATTATGCGCAGCTCTGCCAATTTGTGCGCTAGGGGACACAACATGTCCGCAATAATTTTCATCCTGTTGTGGTATTGTAACGATATATTTACATGTATATATCTACATATTTTCCCCCGATCAAAATGCTTTGAAGGGATCTGATAAAAGCCACCCAAGGATCCTTCCTGTGAATTTTGGATGAGTTTGGTTGAATTATGTTCAGTACTTTCTGAGAAGATGATTTTTAAAGTAAAAGTTGACGAACGGACGGACGACGGACACCACATCATGATAAAAGCTTGTTGGCTTTCAGCCAGTGGAGCTAGCGAGAGAGAGAGAGAGAGAGAGCTAGAGAGTGAGAGAGATGGGGGAATGGAGCGTGTAGCCAGGTTCGAACTAGGAGGCTTCTGCGTGCGCTGTGAGTATTCTACCACGCATACCAATTTCGTTATGTAAATATGCGCTTTATAATCTCCAGATAAAGAGAGCGAGAGAGGGCGGGCGGTCGTTTACCAGGTTAACATGATTATGAACACCTCTCAAAAGCGGTATGTAGACGTTGCATCCTTTTGGTAGAATTCGGAGGTAAAAATATATAGACACAAAGTCCGAGCACGACCAAACTGTTTTCAGACAGTGCGAATATGATCCTATGAATGACTAATTAATTTGTTAAACAAAACATTTCAATCGTGCGTAAAACCGACAGCTTCGCTTATCAGCTTTATACAGCAACTTCGTCTAACCGGACCGTTTTAACATTGTTAATCTAGAATAAGTAATATTATTTTGGTATGAAACAAACACCTTATTTTTTCTTAACAATATGATATGATTATATATGTTTAATAATATCCGATATATTATATATCTCCTTTCTTTCTTTCCATTCACTCGTCCAGTTTTGATAATTTTGCCAAATTCAGAACACTCACACGACAGTACATCAAGCCGACAGCTTTCAATGAGTCATATCTCGCCTTCGTCCTTCTCGCCTCAATCGGGCGTATTAATTTATGGTCAGATCCGATCTACTTTTCAAGCGACAGAAGATCACATTGATTGAGGTAGATGTTTTTACATTATGCTTTCACATTAAACTCTGCATGGGTTTGAAATTTTAGCATAGTAACTTTAGCCTCAGATTGCTTACGCAATCTCAGGCTAAAAAACGGTACTCGACGAATACGGTTTTTTAGTACACGTCGAATATTGATTTTTTTTTTTTTGTCTAGTTGTATTAGATAGCCAGATTTAATTCATATCATTTAAAGGTATATAATAAAATTCAATATTTTAATGTTTCAAATGGGATATAGCTGTCGATGTCCACAACTTTAATTATTCCACGAAATATTACCCGTATCTTTTTTTATTGAAGTATTTACTATTATGAGGACTAGTGAGGATTAATCAACTCCAGCTTTGACAAAACTAAAAGCAGTAACTCATCATTATAATCATAGTACTGAAAGTACTGTAAGCTAGCAAAGCATAGTTTTGTTAAGTACTCTTTTTTGCTAAAGTTATCATGATAAATAAACGAGGTTAAAGTAACCCAGAAGTTAACTCATTACAACTTGACTAAATCTTAGACAAATTGAAAGTTGCACAGGACAATTTAAAGTTGGCTGAGTTTAGAAAATCTTTCCCTTATTTGGTAGAAAACATTGTGGACAATGAAGAAATTGCTTGTTTCAAGCAATTTTCATCATTTTCCTCTATATAGATAGAATGCTATTTGCAATATTTCTGAAATACATAAGAACTTCTTTTAATGGCGTAGGCATTCAATGGATACAGTGGTTAAGCCTCCAGTGGCAGTTTGCACTCGTTGAACTTTGAGAAGACCTCAAAATTATGTCTGCTAACTTAAGCTATCAAAGGTGATGCTTTGCTAGCTAAAGATAAAGAATAAAAAGGAAGAAGGCTCAAATCTCGAAAATGGACCCAAGAAAAGCTAGCGAAGATAACTCCAAGTGACGTCATGATGACCTTTGTTGTGAGGGAGTTGGAAGCAGTACACTGGATATAAACAGAGCATTAAATTTGCATGTTATAATGGCGGTTATATAATTAAGCCTCGTTTTCAAATTACTCGTGTGAAACAAGCGTTTGATGAGGGTTACAGAAAATCAACCTCATATTACAGTGGCTGGGTTAAGGGAAATGTTGGACATATAGAGGAAATTGTATTCATCAGCCAACTTTAACTGTCTCGCACTGGGTAGCAACTTTTTTTTATTAGTTTTGTACGATTCACAAACGAAGGATAACCACAATTTAAACCAGTCTATGTACATTTTCATTCGGATTTGAAATTAAATATATTCAAATCAGTAGAAGACTCATAAATTATGATTCACAATAACCTTATTTTATCAAAGCTGTGTTACAACCACTTTTTCTATAATGTACATTAATGTATATGAAAATTAGGTCCCAAGTAAATAAAATAAACTCAAGTAACTCAATACCATGTTTTTTAGAAAAACGGAATCCGCGATTCTTCACTTATGTTCAATGGGCCATGAACTGCCCAGCTGACTATACTTTCGGTAGACTCGGATAGTTTTGATTGAGAAGTAATTAAGTGAAATCTCCAGTTAAAAATGAACCTAAGATGTCCAAAGGCGGACGCTTTTTTTGTTTCAGATATATCGGTTACATGGTGAATTTTTATGAAGCACCCACGGATACTCCCCTTCTACTATACAGAATGGAATGTCTTGGAAATGAGACTGACATAGTAGAATGTCCGCATTCGGGCTGGATCCAAACCAGTGCAGTCTACAGTTATGGATCAGGTGTCGTCTGTAGATGTAAGTAAATTCATTTTTTCTATAGATTTACACTACTGCAGTTAACAATTTATTATTTATTATCTGGTTTCTTTTAAATACACCAATTACAGTCTGTCGTATGTATCATCGACCAATTTAGTCAAGTTTTGTATGTTATCGTCTGGCCTTGGCTTAAAGTTGTGAACATAACTGTACCGAAAGATCATTTGCTTTACAGTCTAAATGACTAGAGGACTATGCAAAAGGTCATCAGGCACTCATCTGAGAAAGGATTCTAATGAGTTGAATACTTTGATTTTTAAGGTATAATGGATGTATAAGAATGATGGCTACAAAACACCTCTTGTATTGTACCTAGAACTGCATACGGAAGCCATTGAGTCGGTTTCCCTATCTAACTTTCTAAAGTGTGTTTCGTCTGTAGGATTGTTTATTGTCCCAATCTACTATATAATTTATTATAAAATCCTCTGACCGAAGGCCAGCGGGGCTATTGCCATACCCATGTGTCCTTCATGCGTCCGTCCGTAAACTAATAATAAATAAAACTTCTCTTCAGAAACTATAGACTGAATTTCAAGCAGCGATCCTTGAGTGACCGATTTTTAAAAGTTTTTCACCTTAAGGTTGTCAAATGGATATATCATATAAATTTTACATTGATATTCATAGAAATTGTTTATGTGACTATTAATTAATATTTTGTTGCCTTATTTATAAGGCTTATAAAAAGGAAGTAGCACATTCAGGTATCGCTTGTAAATGTAGGCCATTTCATATCTTCTATAAATTAACATCACTGCAGTGAACAGTTATGGCTCAGGTAACGCCTGTAGAATGAAGTAATTTCACATCTTCTGTAGATTAACACAACTACAGTGAACAGTTATGACTCAGGTATCGCCATTAGAATAAAGTAATTTCATATCTTCTGTAGATTAACACCCCTGCAGCAAACAGTTATGGCTCAGGTATCGCCTGTAGAATGAATTTTTATCTTATCTTCTGTAGATTAACATCTTTCCAGTGAACCGTTATGGCTCAGGTATTGCCAGTAAAAAGAACTAATTTCACATCTTCTGTAGATTAACCCCACTGCAATGAACGGTTATGGCTAAGGTATCGCCTGTAGAATGCCGTTATTTCTAATCTTCTGTAGATTAACACCACTGCAGTGGACAATTATGTCTCGGGCATCGCCTGTAGAATGGAGTTATTTCATATTTGCTGTAGATTAACATCCCCGCAGTGAACAGTTATGGTTCTAGTGTCGCATGTAGATGTAATTGATTTCTTACGTTCTATAGATTGGCACCTCTGAAGTGAATAGTTATGACTCAGGTGTAGCCTTTAGATGTAAGTAATTCCATACCTTCTATGGAATAACACCACTGTAGTGAACAATAATGACTCATGAGTCGCCTGTGGTATTAAGTCATTTCATACTTCCATACACTCTGAGTAGATCTAAATCATTATACAGGTGGGATTTTGCTGTATTTTCAAGTTTTAACATGTTTGGTCCATAGTCTAGTAGTAGTACGTCGACCTGGGGATCGGAGAGGCCAGGATTTGAATCTGTGATTATTCTGAGCAAAAAAATCCACGTCGCTTCTCTCCATGTAGGTGAAAAAATGGTTGTAAGCTAATGTGATGTGTCTACCTGGTGCGCCATATGTTAAAAGTCGTCTTGCAATTCAGGGGGTGGGGGTTAAAGTGTAAAGTATATTTGATATGTTAAACATAGTATTAACTAAAATTTATGGCTCAGGTGTCGTCTGAAAATGTAAGTAGTTTCATACTTTGCATAGATCCCAACTATTGTAAGCGTACCATAATCATACAGATGTCTTCTATGGCTCCAAGTCACATCATACCCAATAAAAATTCACTCAAACACATCGTGCAATAATAGGCCAGGTTCGCCTGTCTTGGTTTTTAGACGCCTGATATGAATTCGTTCGCCCTACTGCAGCAAACTCACATGTCTCAGGTATCTTATGTTTGCAGACGTAATTCATTTCAAATCTTGTATGAATGGCTCATGTCTGTTGGTGTTCACACCTTGGGTAGATCAAAACTTTCGCAGAGGTATAATATGGTTCAACTGATGTATGTAGACTTTAATTATTTCATATCTCATAAATATCCCATCCACCGCAGTTCACAGTCATGGGTTATAAATCGAGTCTAAGTATAAACCATTTCATACTCTGTACAGAAAAAAGCGTAATGTAATAATTCGGAAATTGTACATGTAAGTCAATTCGTACCTTGTATACACAAACCCATTAAACAGACAATACCAAGGTGTTATCTTTAGATTTGAGTCATTTCATACCTTGTATACACAGTACCCAATTGAACAGGTATGGGCAATGTGTACCCTGCAGATGTAAGTAATTTTATATCTTATATAATAACCAACCTATTAAACAGATAAGACACAGTCGTTGTCTGTAGAAATAAGTCATTTTGTACCTTGTATACACACCAGCCAATTAAACAGAAAAGCCCGAGATGTTCTCTGTGAAGTTTAGTAATTTCAAACCTTGTATATTAGGCACTCCCATTAAGTAGGTAAGACCAATGTGTCCTCTGTAGATGTTAGTCACTTCTTACCTTGTATAGAAGCAATTGGGTAAAGTCCATAGGTTCTCTGTAGACGGTATTTATTTTATGCCTTGTATAAATACATACCGTCGCGGTATAGTTATGACTCAAATGACAAATTTAATTGTTAGTTATTTCATACTTGGCATAGGATAACAACAGGACAGTTTACAGAATCTATTTAGCTATCTTCTGTACATTAATATCTTTTCATACCATATCTGAGTCCACTACGCCGAAGTGCAGGTTTGGCGCATATTTTGCTTGTAGGCGTATGCAATTCAATGTCTTGCATACATCCACACTTTCATGGCTCATCCGAAGCCTATAACTGAAAGTCATTTGATATATTGTATATATTCACACCATCACAGTGTACAGTAATGGTTAGGCTGTCGTCTGTGGTAGTAAGCCAGATTATTACTTTGGATAATATATAGTCTGGGACATAAAACATGAAAGAAAATAGCTAGCGAGACGTTTAAACATCATGACCAAGGCTTTAATTAGCCGTTGTTACTATATTTAGATCGCCCATCGGGGTCAACATTTCACATCAGGTTTCAATTAATAACTTTAATGGAAGATCGATTATATGATGGATGATGACGGCGATCCGTCGACATAACCGCAAGACGGATACTCAACACTTTTGGCCTTCCACTTTTTTCAGCCTTTGATATCACGAGTATTCGTCTGGTCGGGGGTACCAGCCCTTTTGAGGGTCGCGTCGAGATCCAGGTTCAGGGGATTTGGGGGACGATCTGTGACGATGTTTGGGACATTGAAGACGCCCACGTGATCTGCAGGATGCTGGGTTATAGGTGAGGATTGCCTTATTAGAGAGTGAATTTGACACGTGTGCGAAAAAGAGACCAACAGAAAGTTGACAGAAGGTCAAACAGAGATAATACATTGAAGAAAATAAAAGGATAGATAGCATGACTATTCTAGATAAAGAAATTCTGCGGAGACCGTTTTATACAGAAGTAAAGATTAAAGCTAAATCTTTTCCAAAGCACACAACAAAATTAATAAGATAACCATACTTGAAGTCCTAAAGCATAAATAAGTATCACAATTGAAATTATAACATTAAAATAATTCTACGCGGTACGACTACATTTAATGAAAGAAGATTTGACATTTTGAATTATGGCCGACCAAAATTAAGGTCTTGTTTCAGATAGGACGGTAGTGATGACGTTTACTTTAGCTAGTCATTCAAACAACTATCTTGGTCAAATTTAGTCATCAGCATCTGTGCATATAATAGTCAATGCCGGAGATTAGCGAACATTTCCGATGAAGAATCGGATGCGCTCAACTCGATCTTAAAATGTAAACAAACACGTGTTAAAATCGATAAGAAAAACCAAATTCTCATTCCAGAAAACTTCACCCATACCCTCTTTTACTGAACAAATAAGCGGTAGTTTGTTTAAACTGATTTCCATCCTCAAAGGACTGTCTCGTACCGGAATATAGATTTTTCTTTAGATTATTTTCGTTAACAATTGATTAATTATTTTGTGGATTATCACTGGATAACTTCGCTGACACACCGATGAAGTTTTGAAAATGATCATGTGACTGATTTTAAAGATGTAGCGCTGCTTTTGTTTATTTAGCATTATTTAACTTTATATCAGAGGAATGAAAGAAACTGATAACGTGAACAAGTTGTCGTTGAAATAAAGTCCCAACGGGCGTTCTGTTAGGGATTGTATCGAGAACCCATTTTGTTCCTTACAACACTGAAACAAACATCCATATATATATCCTCTTATCGACCAATCGCGACTGCCAATCATACCAGTCGACCAATGAAGTCATTCATTTAGACCAGAAAACTCATATAATAACCGCCATTTTGTTATCTTTTTTGGAGACTTAAAGCCATACTTTCCCTCAAAATACACAACAAAATGTATAAGAAAACCTTACCCGAGGCCCAAGAACATAAAAAAAATGTGACGATTGAAATTACAAGATTTCAATAATTCTACGCAGTAAGCCTACAATTCATGAAAGAATATTAGATATTTTGAATTGTAACCCACCACAATTTGAGATTTGATTACATAAAATTGCGACGTGATTTAATGAAATTCAAACTAAAGGCGATATTTCAATGGTAATTCGCAACACATGAATGACACTATATTCTTTGAAACTGTCTCGGCTCATTTTTTTTCTAATGAGCGACCTCTGATTTTCGCAAAACTTTTTTTCAGAATATTGTAATCAAATAGGTTGTTTCGCTTGTAAATTTGTTACCTTCCGTTGACTATGCAAATGAGGTCATGCGATGTCGACAACAGATTCGGTGATATCTATAAATAACCTTGAATTCGGCTGAACTTTTCATGTATAACCACAAAAAGCCATTTCGTAGACATTAACTGACCCAAACTTTCAGTAATTAAATTAATGTACGTTTGAGTTTTTTTTGTTTTTTTTTTTTCACTTGGCAATTTATCGTATCTAGGTGTCAGAAAAATTAATACCTCCCTTTAAACGACGTAACTACAGCTTATTTAAACTGTACTTACGACGTTTAGGACGCCAACAATCTATTATTGTTACATGCTACTGGCCGTGGATTTTGCAAAAATATCGCCGTTTAAAATCGAAGCGGGATTTCCTATCGGACTTAAATGAGAGAGGCCAACGGATTAAGTGGGTGGGGCTAACGTTTGGTTAGTTATCCCTATTTCAGTGAGACAGAGGAGTCCTACCGCAACGCCTATTTTGGTGAAGGTACAGGATTTATCCTAGCAGATGATGTGGAATGTGAAGGTCACGAAACTAACCTTGACCAATGTTCCTTTTTAAGAGGGCAGAATGCTCACAATTGTATACATTCGGAAGATGCTTCGGTAAAGTGCAAGGGTAGGTGGCTGTTAATAAATTTAATTATAGTTTCGTATACCAATTCGCGAGGCTTTTTTAATTGGCTTAATTTTTTTAAAACCTCAAGTAACAGAATTTAAGAACGTATCTTTATTGTTTGGTTGCGCAAAAAAGTAATTCCATTAAATTTTACCCAAAATACATAAAATAGTTGCTTTATTTTGCTCGATGGCATTAAATTACAAGCAATGAAGAGTTTCTTATGTTCACATTGACGTATGAACCTAAACAATCAACCATACTACTGTTTGGTGCGTATTTATACAGTAAGGATAAGTTTTTAGGTTCATACATGCAGCACTGAAAACAAGCAAAAATTACTCCTCATTTCTTAAAAGTTCTTCGCACAATTTGCGCAAAATCCAAGAGCACAGTTTAGGTGAATTATCTTTTGCCGTCCAAAACCTAAACTAAGATGTATAACCGGGTTTCAACGGTCAAAGGACGACAAGTCGGAGCCAATATCTCTATGACGGTCGAATCCACATCGTTTCCACTGTAGCGGCATACAGTTGATGTGACATCACGTATCTTCCATAAAAAAGCCTCGTTACAGAATACGCGACAGCGGGAACGTAGCATTAACGTTTGTTTGATAACGGACTAACCAACTCCTTTCAATGCACTTTTCGCACTTGTTAATTGATTTATTTCTGAGCAGCAATGGAACTATTGTATCACATCATGACAATTCTCTTCAAAACGCATCATATCGGATCATAAAGCGAGGAAATACAAACACGCCTTCCTATTGTATGAAACAGAATCAATGACTATATAAAACAAATGAGTTTGATTTCAAACAATGAAATAAAGCCCTTATTTCTACTGCTCTATAGATTCTGTTGAGGAGTATATTCGTAAAATCTACCACATCATTATTTTCAAGAAAATACTTTCTTAACATTCTAAATTTGTTTTGTAACAAGAAAATGTACTTGTCGGTTTTTGTTAAATCCATTAACCCTTGTCATGCTGTAAAAATTATCTAACTGAAATGCTGTCAAATCAAAGGCCTTTAAGCACTGATAGAACTTGTTGTTAAAAAAATCAATATTTCTTTTAGAAATCAACTTCATACACAACTCTGGCAGGAAATGTACAAGCAGGAGGTGTAGACTAAGATCAGCTTGCACATAAGTGCAGTCTGATCTTAGTCTACACCTCCTGAAAAAACCGGAAAATTCCGGGCTCAGCATGACAAGGGTTAATATATTACTGAAAATTGGATAAGGATCACTTCAATATTCACGAGCACGAATGGCGATATTCTAAAAATAGGCTGATTTGACGCTAGTTATGCGCTAATAAATTGAATGAGTAGCGATACACTGTTTAATCTTCGCAATTAAGGTTCAAAAAGCCAAATTTAGAACAAAACCGCAACACTAGGTAAGGGTTTCGACTCGGCAATTTCTGTTTGCGTTCTGCTTGAAGGGAGATTTTCAAATTTCAAGAGACTGAAGTTCAATGCACACTCAAGGTTTCGGATCACTATCGACGTATCGGAGGCCTCCCTCATCGATCTCCGACAGGAAGATTGACTAAGATATTAAACGGTGTTATTTATGGTTTATGGTCAGTAATATGTAACAAAGAAAGTAAAATTGTTTGTTGGCGACTTAAATGTCGTAGATAAAGCTTGAATAAGCAAGCAGACAAACAATCCTAACATCAATGTGTGAGTTAAAATTTCACTTTCGGTTTAAAATACAATTCAATGAGTTAATGCATTAAAGATGGGTAGCGAAGTTTTTTTCGTGTCACAGGCTTTGATTATTCTTATTCCCTCTCATTTACTGTTTTAATACAAATATTCTGAAAAGTAATTTTGCGAAAAATCAGAATAATCCAGGGTATTTCCATACTAGTCGACGTTGGCTGTTAATCTACTTTTAGATTAAGCCGAGACAGATGCAAAGAAGAATGGGTAATTCACGCGGTGCGTATAACCGTTGGAATCCAGCATTTAGCTTGAATTTGCTCAAACTAAAGTCATCGTTACGTCATTAGGAGTTATGTTCGCTAGCCTGTTTCCAATTTTTTTAATGATCAGTCAAAACTGCCGTAAGCGTCGATACGATTATAGATACTTATCGTAGTTTTGCGCTAACAATTTGGTGTGACATGATATAGGGCGTTGTCATTTTATTACCTTCCGTTGACTTTGGGTCATATGCAAATTGGGGTCATGCGGTGTCGACAACCGAATTCCGTGATATCTAAAAATAACCTGGAATTCCGCCGAACCTTTCCTTCATAGCCAAAAGGCCACTTAAAGCCTATCTGATACCGCGAAGACAATGTGCGTAATTTTAGGCAATTATCAAGTTTCCTTATCTAAGTTCAGAAACACCGATATCTCCCTTTAAACATATTTATAAATGTTTACGGCAAAGAACAACAAGAACAAAAAAAAGGAGATTAGATGGATTAACATAAGAACATGATATGACGTGAACCAATTCATTTTATAAGTTAAGATGCATAATATATTTATTAATACAACGTTTGAATATTTGATTTAGAATTTAACATATTTGTGAACATTTTTATAGAGTTGGCCGGGTATAATAGCGTTTTTAAAGATACTTAGTAAATGAGAAAGCAAGATTGGTGCGTACTGAAGCCAATATTCCAAATTAAAATTTTTGTTTGTTTCGTTTGTTTCAGAAATGTTAAAAAAATATTTGACGTTTTCTTTTTGTTTCAGTAAATGCTCGATGTTTTCAACAATGGATTCAACCTGCAACTTCGAAATTTCCGACGCTAAGGTCCTTTAGCCCCCAATCGAATTTCACGGTAATTGGAAGCATGTACACGCTAACTGACATGAGTTGTGTCCGGAAATGTAACGCGCATGCGCGACAGAACTGCGGCGAGTCCAGTGAATGCAAGATGGCGAAATTTGATTTTCTCACAGGATCATGTACCCTTTACCAGTGGGAGCGGGTGAACTACACAGTACCGTGTGATGGCTTTTCTCCCTGCTTCCTAGCCATTGGAAAGGAAATTTAAATGAACACACGTATGACGAATTTTTAAAAATGTTTTTTACAAACTTAACAATATAGGGCTATGTGCATGTAGAATGTCAAACAGATGTATAAATTTACTAAGCTTTGTCGTAAATACTCGAAAAATAACATGTCCATCGGTTTGTTTACAAAATTGACTATCCTTTAAGATTTATCAGTGGTCTTGTTAGGTTGCAAACCGAGACCCATTACATACTCCGCATATAAATACCAAATATTGACACTAAACTGACTGGTCTGAATCTGTTTGACACTCCTATGGACCCCGGGAGGAAGATCCACTTCAATAATAAAAGGCGTTATTCTGCAAAGTTACATGTATTAAGAAAACACGAATTGATTGGTTTTTGATATAAACGTCGTAACTACAGCTTAAATACCACTTGAATAAGCTGCCGTTACGACGTTAAGGTCACTAAAAGTACACAATATTTTACATAATGTCGGCTAATGTAGGAGTTCAAAGTTTAATTTCGGTGGAAAGAAATGATTTGATTGGAAAATTGTTTTTTGATTGACATACGCGATCGGTGAATTTGTCAAACATAATGGACTATCAGATGAAGCAAGCTGTATGGAACTATTACTCGACGGAAAAATCTTGATCGATAAAATGGAAATTGCAATCTAAGTTCCAAAATATACAAAAGAAAATGGCTGCATAGAAATGGGGGGATATTTTTATAACAATTTCTTTTTTTCTTTTAACATGCAATTTGTCTATAGGCCTTCAATTTAGATTGCTTTACACCAGACTTTCAACAAATCTTTGTTCTCCTATCAATAAATGTTAAACCTGTATCAGGAAATGTTCACTGAAATTTAGAAAAAAAGTTCAAACAATACAAACAAATCAAAACAAAACCGTTTTGGTAATGTAAAACTCGTTTGGAGGAGCTGAAAATTGAAGGGCATCCTTATTTTGGTATGAAATCGAGTCATTGTTCGCTTAAATGCATGATTTTTTTTTGGTGAATTGGCAACATGCGCTACTGGGGAAACAGCATAAGGTTCGTAAATTTTCTAAATTTTCTTGTGAAAGTCTGATTTATTGGTCAACTAATTTCATAGTTCAAAATGAATTAAGCCATTTCCCACACAATCCTGCTTTTATAGCCCTCAAGTAATATGCTTTTGAAACATTTAAGACGATGAAGAAATTTGAGAGAAGACGACTGTAAAAGATTTCCTTCTTTATTCCTTTGTAAAATCAGGGATCACACAGAGAAGGGCTTTTTTTCAAAAAACGATTATTCTTTGAAGTATTTTGGTAGAGGTTCAAAAGATGATGACATGTACCAAATATCAAAGCTCTAGGCCTTATGGTTTGGGGGAAGAAGGTTTTCAAAGAAATCATGCTTTATTCCCTTTAAAAATAAGGGATAACAAAGAAAATGGCTAATTTTCAGAATACGGTAATTCTTTGAAGTAATTTGGTAGAGAGTCAATAGCTGATGATACATACCGAATAACAAAGCTTTAGGCCTGTTTGTTTGGGAGTAGACGGCTTTAAAAAATTTCCTTCTTTATTCAGTTTTAAAATAAGGGATCGCACAGACAAGGGCTAATTTTTCAGAATACCATAATTCTTTGAAGTATTTTGGTAGAGGGTCAAAAGATGATGACATGTACCAAATATCAAAGCTATGGGCCTAATGCTTTGGGGGAAGACGGATTTCAAAGATATCATGCTTTATTCCTTTAAAAAATAAGGGATAACAAAGAAAATGGCTAATTTTCATAATACGGTAATTCTTTGAAGTAATTTGGTAGAGGGTCAATAGTTGATGATACATACCGAATATTAAAGCTTTAGGCCTGTTTATTTGGAGAAGACGGCTTTAAAAGATTTCCTTCTTTATTCCTTTTTAAAATAAGGGATCGCACAGACAAGGGCTAATTTTCAGAATACGGTAATTCTTTGAAGTATTTTGGTAAAAGGTCAATAGCTGATGATACTTACCAAAATATCAAAACTCTAGACCTAATGGTTTTGGAGAAGAAGATGTTCAAATATTTCCTTCATTATTCTTTTGTAAAATCAGGGATCGTACAGAAAAATGGCTAATTTTCAGAGTATGATAAGCAGATTTTCAAAGAATTCCTTTGTAAAATCAGGAATAGCACAGAAAATGTATTAAATATCATTTGCCTTGGCCTAATGGTTTAGGAGAAGTTTTTTTTTAATAATTGTGGACGGACGAACAGATGGACAGACGGACGCCGGAAAATTACCGATCACAATAGCTCACCTTGAGCACGTTGTGCTCAGGTGAGCTAAAACAATATACCTACAAAACATTGTTGGCCGTTACTTCTTTCAATTTGGACCATTCTAAAATTTCGTATGGTAATGGGTTAAGTAACCTGATTGATACAGTGAGTGTGGCTCGCCCTCTCATTTGTGGTGTCTGATGTACGAGGGGTGAACATTAACTACTCGGACAAGTTAAATAAGATTCATTTTTCACAGAAACTTCCGAAATTTTGACAACAATATCCCTTTTTTATTGCGCATCAATGGCAAAAAAAAACAAAACGAAAATATTTAAAGTGTTAAAGATGCCATAGTAACATATGTAAGGTAGGAAAGTTGCACTTAAAAATTTAAAAAAGGTGCTTTCAACTTCTATTTCCAGTTATTGCTTTTAAACTGATTGCCCAACGCCTTAAAACAGAGAACGCCTAACAAACAATTGACGGATTGCAAGCCCCGCCCATTGAAAAAGCTGGCCTCACCCACTGACTCCGCCAGGAACTTCGACTAAGATATTAAACGACATTATTTGGTAAAGGTTTATGGCCAGTTACATTAAACAAAAAGTGAAAATAGGTTGGTTGGTGGCTTATTCAAGCTGTAGCTTAAGTCGACTAACCATAGAAATATTTAATATAAAATGTCGACCAATGTTGGAGTCCAAAGACCACGCCCAGTCTAAATGAAAGATTTGAATGGTCGATTGAAATATTGAATAATACTATACGATTATAATTTAAGAAACGATTGGCGTAAAAGTGATTATTGAAAGTTCCGTATTATATTTCGTATAAAAAATATTTGTATAACGCTGTTAAATTATTTTGATAAATGTAGTTTCATCAGACATAATGCTTTTCGACCCATTCCAACAGAACGACACTCTCTGACGCCCCTTAAGAAAAGAAATTAGGAAAACATTGTGAAGAATGAGGAATTTGCTTGTAAAAGCAATTTCTTAATTTTCCATAATGTTTTCTACCCCTGAAATTGAAAAAAGTTGCTGCAACTGCTTTCAACTTGGATCAGTCTAAAATTGTGCCGTCTAGTAATGGGTTAAGATTGAAATATCTCAAGAGTATATTTTTCTTTTGGGATGCCATTCTAAATAACATAAATTCCTGTTATTGAACCGTCGCGACGTTATTTGGAATTTTGACTTGCAATGATATACTGAACACACCCTTTAACAAATCTATATAAAATGACTATTTTGCGGTTTCTTGTTTTTATTTTCATTTTGATAAAATATAGAATGCCAATCTCAGAGATGTCCACTTATATTCAATCAAATCAATCAATCCGGTAAATTAACAGACCTAAATTATTCTTTAAACCGGAAAAGGCTTTGAACTCCAACAATTGCCGACATTCATGTGAAGCAATTTCATTGGTTTGGCGACATGCGACATCTGGCAAAATATTTGGCAAAATAACAACATTTATTAACTCAGTTGTACTTCTTGATTGAGCTCAATGTGGGGGCCAACTATTCGCCGATTCTCATTTCATTTCACAAGGTTTGTCCATGTAATTTTTGTTGTAAGTACGACGTCTAAGTTGCCAATAAACCATTCTACTTTTTGTTACATATTACTTACCATAAACGATAAGTAATACCGTTTAATATCTAAGTCGAACTTCCTGTTGGAGATTGGTGGGCGTGACCTCCGAGACGTCAGTAGTGATTCGAAACCTTGTATTTGCATTGAAGTTGAGTCTCTTGAAATAAAAAAACTCCTACTGAGCAGGACACAAAAACAAATTGTCGCGTCGAATCCATACTACGTGTTGCGTTTGTGTTCTAAATTTGGCTTTTTGGATTTAAACCAAGAAGTCTACCTTATCTGACCAATCGCGGCTGTCAAAAATCAACAATAAAAAACTAGTCGACCAATTAAATCATTCATAACACCAGAAATGAGTTTTGAACTCGAACATTGGCCGCCATTTTTGTTAATCTTTTTTGTTGGTTTGGCGACTTATACGTCGTAACTACAGCCTATTCAGACTGTAGTTGCGACGATTAGGTCGCCGACCAACTATTCAACTTTTTTACTACATACTACTAGCCATAAATTTTACAAAATAGCGCCATTGAAAAATCGAAGCGGAACTTCCTGCTTGAGCTCAATTAGCGGAGCGAACGATTCGCCATTTCTAATTATATTTTACAAGGTTTGTCCGTCTAATTTTTGTTCACCCCTCGTTACAATCCAACACCTTGTATTCGCTTTGACACTCAGAGGAAAACTTCACGGGAACGAAGGGAGAAGCAAATAATCTAAAATAGTTTTTAAATTTGAACTATATATTTTGGTATGTAAGTTTTCAATGTGACGCCATACTATCATAAAAATAGTGTTATTTAATAATACCATATATGGAGCCGTTTTTGAAGCCGACAGATACAGACTTTTATTTTGACATGTCCGGTTTTGTCCGTATGTACTTTCCTGTAGCAGTAATTTTATAAACACAATATAATGTTATTGACATAAATTTGACCATCACTTTAAAACAGGTATGCTTATTGATTTGTATTTTCTCGTATTTTCTCTCTACAGAGAATCTACAACTGGCAACTGGTTTTGCCGGCCGATTTCATGACTAGTGTATCTGTTTTCATGAGGCCGGTAAACAAACATAGCACCATTACTATGACCCTTAAATCGTTGGTTCCTGTTGTTGTTTGTGCTCTCGATTCTTTGCATCTCGTCGGTAGAAATAGTTGTACAGATTTCATTACCTTCATCAAAATGTGAAATATCGTCGCTTAGTTGACTAGTGTTGTCATTTGTATCAGTGACCTTTGTATCTCTTATCTGAGGTTTTTTACCGCTGATTATCTTTTCGTCTTCTAATGTTTTTATATCAGATTGAGTCGCACCGTAAAGCTGAAAGAATGTACAAGAAACACTTTTCAAAAGAAGATTAAGAAAAATAAGAAGGAAGAAAACGAAAAACTATTTGAAATACATATCATTTGTGAAAAAGTCATGTGAGAACGACAAGAAATATTGACCCTATTTAGACTTGTCAGAGAGCACATGCTTCACGGCTATTTGCTTTTCACCCTCGATACAAAATACCATTTAAAATTATTCATATTTCTACTAACCGTTAGATACCTTGCTAAACCTTTTTTAATGTTATGAATCTGTGAAAATATCAGTTTGCCTCCTTTACAATTGTTTCGACTTGTTTTAATCATTAAAAGAATGCGAAGCGAGAAATCTGCGATTGAAAATGTTGAAGTTGATTGCAGTAAAGTTTCAAAGTGTCGTCGAACTGTTGCAATACAGCCGTCGGAAAACAGCAGCAAAGCATATCACATCAAGTATTTTCAACATACATATAATCAGACTAGAATTATTAAGTCACAATGAGGTGGCAACAAGGTTACAACTTTTTTGAAGACGATTGACGATGGGTTGTGATTAGATTGTGATTATTCTTGTGAAGACGACAGACAATCTTTCGTTGAACCGATATGGAGAAGTATCTACAAGCTGATGTGGGGTCGTCTATTCAACAAATAGGTTCGAACTGACATAGAATTCGAGCGTAGCATGGTAGCTCAATTGGGAGAATAGTCGTCCTGTGAGCGAGGGTCCAGTGTTCGGATCACAGTCGGGCCACTATACATTTCTGGTTACATAGGTGTAAAACGAAAAAAAAAAAAACAAAAAAAAAAAAAACACACACACAAAAAAAAATGTCCATTCTGTCGCATCACATTCTCTGTGTATACTTTTCTAAACTGATGCCGATTTCTTAAAACCTTGTTCCCCTGACATAAACCGGTCTAGTTCAAACTCGCAACCTTTCTGACACTACATAAGTGCCATTACAACTCGATCCTGAATGTAGTCGGCGGCAAAATACTTATGTGCGCATTGGCGTCCAAAATCGAATCATTCTATAGACAGGCGTATGTACTAAGGTACATGTATTTGTTACAATATAGATGACCGAATTTAATTTTACCTTGTATCTCTTGAACATATATCCTATACAGCATCCTAGGGTGACCAAAATTATAACAAATGCCAGAACAGCACCAATAACTAACAACAGCTGAGATAGTGATAATCCTAACAATACACTGCTGTCGTCATCTACAATAGATATCAAATATTTTGATATATCTATAGCATGTTGGAAAGCTTATAGACCGGTATACGCATGTATAACAGACGGGTTTTCCTTTTTCTGATATATTTTCAAATGTGTTTGATTTCTTTTCTGTTGGTTTTTTTCTCATTTCCTAAAAAATCGAGAACTTAACTATTTAGTTTTCTTGCATAGTTTGTAAAACTCGAAAAAGTGTTATTTTTTTTACACTTATCTTTGTATATATCTATGAAGAATATTTTGGTGGTTTCTTTTTGTTTGTTTGTTTGTTTGTTATGTTTTGTTTCATGTCGTCAAAAAATGAAAACGTAATACCATTGTTTATGGAATCGCTTCGTGGTTTGGCACAGTTTATTCACGTTTTTTTTTTTTATATCTTATACCTCATTGAAAATACCAAATGCCTTAATTTATGGTAGAAACTCCTCATGGGTGGCTAAAGATTTGGTTTCATTGGTCAAAATACCAAATAGATATTTTCTATTCCTGTTTCAAATGTCTGTATAAAAATGATAAAGTAAGTCATCGATTATTTAGAAATGATTTTTTTTTTGTAAAAATAAAGAAAAATGTAAATTGATATTTACCTACCTAAAACCATTGCTTTTAGACAATAATTAACGGGTTCTCTAGAATACTGTTATCTTGATGTATGCCTTTTTGGTATTTTCTTTCATTACAAAGCCTCGACGGTATTTCTGGAATAAGGTCTGATTGACAAATTATCTATTTTTCTATAATAAATAGGTACTATTATGTTACAATAGCGATATAACATCGTTTATTTCTTTTGAGCTGCTGCGAAAAATTTTGAACATCCATTTCCTTAGACATCAACATTCAAAAATCATTGTAAGTAATCAGATATAAAAGTTTGTATTTTCATTACTATCATTATTATTTTCTCTGGGGAATGAAACTTTCGTATGACTCCACTTCGTTGGTTAAAACAATGTGATTAAGATTTTATTTTCATAATCTAACTGAAAGTAGTTTTTCTCTATCTCTAAAATAATAGTTTAAATTAACAAAAGCTGGACATCTTATAAGTAGGAAGAATTTTTATAAATGGAGAAAAGTTATTGGACTATATTGACAGAGTTTCAAGGATTACATGTCAGACCAGCTGCACATCTGAAATAAATCTCATAGCCTTCTCGAAATAAATCTCATAGCCTTCTCGTCTTTATATTTTTTTCATCTATTTTAATGAATAGAGGTACAAAAAAGCACTAAAAAATTGTAAAACCATAAGCTAAAATGCAATCACGACAATACATTTCAGCATTTCACATTTATCAAATATCGATATTCAAAAGAAGGTAATGAGTTATAGTCTCTCGAAAGAGTACTTTGATTTTTTTAATGATCGATTTCAACTCGTCTTTGTTTACATGTTGAGATCGAAACGAATGCACCGAATCTCTACCGGAAATGTTCGTTAATCTTTGACATTGACTGTTATATGCACATGTGTTGATTACTAAACTTAAAGGTAGGTATCGATGTTTTTTTCATTTCACAGATTTTAATTATTTTTATTTCCTCTAAACTATTTGAAAACAATATGCCGAAAAGTAGTTTTGCAAAAATATGAGGTCGCTTATCAGAAAAAAGCAGGGTATTTCCCTAATAGCCTACGTAGGCTATTAATCTAGTTTTAGATTAATCCGAGACAGTTACGAAGATTATAGGGCTTTTACGTGGCGCGAATAACCGTTAGAACCTTGCATATAGTTCAAATTACATTAAACCAACGTCATCGTTACGTCATCAGGAGTTATGTTCGCTAGCCGGTCTGTAAAGATCAGTCCTTTCATGTGACATGATTTAGGACGTTGGCTGTTTCGCTAGTAGATTTGTTACCTTCATTTGACTGGGTCATATGCAAATGAGGTCATCCGATGTCGACAGCCGAATTCCGTGATATCTAAAAGTAACCTGGAATTCCGCTGAACCTTTCCGATATAACCAGAAAAAGCTACTTCAGGTCTATTAGATAACCACCAAGACAATACCTGACCTAACTTAAAGTATTAAATGTTCGTTTGAGTCTATTTTTCGGCACTTGGTAATTTTTCTTATCTAGGTTTCAGAAACATCGATACCTCCCTAGCATTCCCATTCGTTTACATATGTGCACAAAAACATAAATCCATATACAGAAATCAAAAACTAGCATTGTCTTAACCCATTCCCAGAAAGTGACGCTTTTAAATGACCATCATTATGGATGCTTTGGAAAACATTGTGGAAAATGAAGAAATTGCTTGTTACAAGCAATTTCTTCATATTCCACAATGTTTTCTGTCCAAAAAGACCAGGATTTTAAAGAGTTCATCAACTTACAATTGTTGTCTGCTACTTCTTTGAGTTTGGACTGGTCTAAAATTTTATCGTGTTGGAATGGGTTATAAGCTCGTGTAACGCACAGCAAAATTAGAATTTTCAGGCATAACATTCTCCTTTTGATCAACTGTAATACGTGAACTCCTTTTAGAATCTTGAAAACAGAGAATAACAGCATCTACAGAAAGAAATCAATGACCTCGATTATTATTTGACCCTCAACTCGACCAATTCTGTAACGATCATACTAAAATCACGTAGATTTTCAATACAACTTTATGAGCATACGTGGAAATTCGAGGAAATTGCGCGGAAACTTGTTTCAGGGTGATCGATTTGAAATACCTGTTTAGACTTAGGAAAAAGAATATTTAAAGCGCTTTGAGTAAAATTCAAAGGAAAAAAAAAAAAAAATAAAAAAATAAAAAAAGACGTTAACGTTTTGTAGTTTTGCCCTTTTCCTAAAAATTCTCATAATATGATGAAGATAGTATCAAATTATCTTCGGCGCCCTGTAGTCGCGCGATTTCCTTATTCGTTATTCGGCTTTAGAACCGTAAGTAAAAAGGACCAAGCTGAAAGCTAGATGACACTTGTTAAAGGTTTGATGTGTCATATTGATTTAAACTTGTAAATAACGACATAATTAAGCGTAAATATTTAGTAAATAAGTAGAAACCGGAAATTGATATGTTTACATTCTAATTTTCAAAATCTTCTACTTTCGTTTTGCATCTATTTGATTTTTATTGAGTATAAGCTGTGAACTCACAATAATCGCGTTTGCTTAACGCCTATGATTCACCTTAATCGCTCTTAAATGTTTTAAAGCACTGGGCGGCGTGATTATTGTAAAAATGCATTTGCGACCTGAGCCTTATTTGTTAACATCGCCTATGTACGGTCAAATGACTACCACATGTCTTTTGAGATCACGTGATTACCAAACACGGGACGGAGAATCACAAAAACAAATTACTGCACTGATTATTACCTTATTTTTCAATAATTTAAAGCAAACTTAATCATGTTTAGAAGTCTTATTTTTATATCATCCTTTACATGTGCCATATTATTGTCTTCGGCTACAACTTATTGATTGTCCGTGGCAAGTTGAGATGAGAAGTAACCCGAGGTGTATTCATATCTAAGAGATCACGTGATATATGTTATCAAGAAACCCGAAATGAAATTGTCTTGTGTTCATTTTGCGGTTTTGTTAAATCTAAGTTGGAATTGCTCCGCATTTCAACTTATAAACTATTCATAAACGTTTCCTTGATCCTTGTAAAAAGTCTTTTCTAATTATGTCTTTTTCCATGAAACTAATTTTCGAAGGCGGATATCACGTTAGAGAGCTTATTATAGATAAATAATTCAATTGTTAGTTTCGTCTATCAAAAACGAGCGATCTGATTTGGCGAAAAATTAAATTCATACCTCCATGAACAAAATTTTGGGTACGCAGCCATTTTGAATGCTTCCGCACAAAATAGTTCACTACAAAAAGGTATCAAAATTTGTTAAGTTGTTGCTTTTCGCTCGATGCTATTAAATTATAAGAAGTGAAGAGAATATTTTTTGTTTTCATGGAGGTATGAACCGGAAAACCTAATCAGTATTCATACAGTGTGATTAGGTTTTTCGGTTCATACCTCCATGAAAACAAAAAATACTCTCTTCATCTCTTAAAAGGAAGATAAAGGCGCAACATGAAGTCTTAGTTGATAAGGGGGCAAAATTTTACGTGAAAATGTAGTACTTCGAGCTATAGACTCTGGAAGTACACTTGGCCGCCGTCATAGCACAGTCGGTAGCGCGTCAGACTCCTAATCTTCAATCGTGGGGTGTCATGGGTTCGATCCCCTTCGGCGGACATATTCCTACCGACAATTGTCTCTCATCAACGGGTGGATAATCGTAAAACTATGTGGGATAGCAGCTGGAGTCTTAAGAAATGATGAAGTGGTAATACAGGTGTGGGAAATACCAGGAATCTATTGTTAGGTGCACCAGCCGCCGCGATATGACTGAAATACTATTAAAAGCGGCGTTTAACGCCATTCAATTAATCAATCAATCTGGAAGTACATTTATCTGTTATAAACCTCTCCCGTACTATCCCTGTTTTTTCTTTATTTCCCTGTGATTTTTATAATTGAGGAAACGTTGTAGAAAAAGAAGAACTCACTTGCAACAAGCAATTTCTTCTTTTTCGGCAATATCTTCTAATTTTCCAATTAAATCCATTACTAATTTTCGTCTGCAAAACCTTTGAATTTTTGACAGATCTAAAAATTTGCAAAAAAGGAAAGGGTTAAAGCCGCAAGATATCCAAGACTTTGTTTACGGACAACAGTAACAACGGTGCCGCATACGACTTATTCAGAGATGAAGAAAAATTTTTTTTTTTCATTGAGGAATTAAAAAAAAGAAAAAAAAAGAATCACACTATGAATATGCGTAGCGGATTCATACATGATTGTGATTAGTTTTTTCGTGTCATACCTCTATGAGACCAAAAAGTTCTCTTCATTTGTTATATTTCAATTACACCAAGCGGGAAAAAACCCACAAAAAACAACAAACAAATATTTTACAAATTTTGATGCATTTTATGGAACTATTTTGTACTGAGGCATACAAAATAGCTGCGTGCTCAATTTTTTTTCCATAAAGGTACTGAAAATTAAATCATATGACTATGGTAATCCTGTTGTCCTTGGAATAGCATATGCATTGAACGCAGTATCTCACTTTGCCCATTATTCCGTTAGGGGTCGGGTTTTAAATTCCATAAGGCTTTTAAAACTATTATCACACTACAAACTGTTACACTGGTCCAATGGAAAAATGATATTTTAAGGTAAATCTTAATTTGAAATGTATTCCACACAGGGTTAAAATTATGCAAAATAAATGTATGAAATGGGTAAATGGAAAATATAGAAATAAGATGAAATGAATTGCTTGCTGTAAGCAATTGTTTATTTTATTATATTGTCCTCAGTATTTTCAATAATATAAGTCCTACGGAATGTTAAGTTCGGTAAAGGGTATATCATGGCTTCCGTGTAAAAGATAAATACCCCTTTTCAAAAACAAAACAACAAAAACCACACCAAAAAGAACCGTCAGTCAACCAAATAGTACACATAAATATTGAATGAGAAATGATAACATAATGAATACAAAGTCCAACCTGAAACAAGAATATCAGCATGTTCAAATCTTTTCGATTAAACAGACAATGCTTCACTGTTTTGTTATTTGAAGACTACACAGTTTTTTGTCCTTTTAATCTTTGCCCGTCACTTGAAAAGGACACCGGACAGGGCAGTATAGAATATAAGCGGGGTCAGTTGTCGGGGCCAGCGGGGTCAGTTGTCGGGGCCAGCGGGGTCAGTTGTCGGGGCAAGCGATCCGTAAATTTATCATAAAGTTCACTTGACTGCTTCTTTCCCCCAGAAAACTGCCTAAAGCAAAATGTTTATTACTTTCATTACTGAGATAACTGACGGATCGCTGACCCCATCCACTCTCTCAGTAAGACACGCCTATTGACAAACCTAGCCACGCCTACTAACTCAGCTGTCCACGCCTACTGACTCAGCTGGCCACGCCCACTGTCAAAGCTAGCCCCGCCTATTGACACACATAGCCACGCCTACTGACTCAGCTGTCCACGCCTACTGACTCAGCTGACCACGCCTATTGACAAACCTAGCCATGCCTACTAGCTCAGCTGGCCACGCCTACTTACTCAGCTGGCCACGCCTACTGACTCAGCTGTCCACGCCTACTGACTCAGCTGACCACGCCTATTGACAAACCTAGCCATGCCTACTAACTCAGCTGGCCACGCCTACTAACTCTGCTGTCCACGCCTACTGACTCAGCTGGCCACGCCTACTAACTCTGCTGTCCACGCCTACTGACTCAGCTGGCCACGCCAACTGACACAGCTAGTCACGCGCCATGACACACCTAGCAACGCATCCTGACTCAGCTGTCCACGCCCTCTGACACAGCTAGCCACACTCGCTTACACAGCTGACCACGCCCACTGACTCCAACAGGAAGTTCCACTATCGATGTTAATGTCGTTATTTGTATGTATATGGCTTAGGCTAGCAACATATAACAAAAAGGTAAAATTGTTTATTCGCGACCTAAACATCGTAACTACAGCTTCAATATAAGTAGTTACTACCATTAAGCCGCAATACTCACAAATTGCTATACATAAATGTCGGCTAATGTTAGAGTTCAAAGTTTACTTCAGGTCTAAATGGATAATTTTATTGGTTGATTGATTCTTTGGTTGACAACGCGATCTGTCGATTATTTTCGTGGCTGCCAGTCAAAAATATCAATTGAAAATAAAATAACTCATTTAGACCGGAAATTAATTTTGAACTCCAACATATACGTAAAGTATTTTTCTTTGGTTGGAGGCGTACCTCACAAAGCTGATTCAAGTTGTAGTTACGACGTTTGGGTCGCTGATCAACCATTTAACCTTTTCTTTTGATACCTGGTGCCTATAAATTTTGGAAAATAACCCCGTATAATATCCAACTCGTACTTTATATCGGATCTCTGTAGGCGTACCCAGGATTCCCTATGCTCTTTTTTAGCGTGACTCGTCCGGTAATCATACGCTTGTTGAATTATATCCGAGGTGACTTCGTAAACAGTCCTAAGAAAATGACAGATTAATTAAACTCTTCTTTGTCGTCAATGTCAATCGACACTGATATTTAAACAAAGTAAAAACTAGGTTTTATGAAAATCTTTCAGTTCTTTGTGTTTCACTTTATGTCAGTAAATGAGCGAAACTATATTATTCAACAAGTGTTTTTTTTTGAAGTCCGAAATACATTTAATACAGGTTCTAAAATGTTTTTTTTATCCCCAATCTTACCATCTTTTAATGATTTTCAATTAAAACAAGAGTACCGCATGCAGATGCCAACACTTTCAAGTGTTCAAGTGCTTGTCAATGGGCACAACTTGTAAGTCAAAACAGGGGCGTAATTCTTTCAGAAATGGACCTTTCCAAAGAAATACCTCGCGTTTATTACGCAAAACTACGAGCAAAAACGTATATCTGTACTAAAGTATTATTAAAACGTCTTATACTTGATTACTTGTCACTTCATGACGTTAAGGTTGTAGAGCAAATGCTTTGAGTGTTTTGAAAGGAAAAATATGTAATATCTATCTTTTTAAGACCCGGATAAAAGTCGATGTCATTCGTTACTTATACATATACCGTAATAGACTATTGTTATGGATCTTAGATAGCCTTTACCCTTTTGTATACGTACGTCGGAGACGAGACGTATGGTGGGATCACCCATGGCGACCCGGTAGTCGCATTTTTTACTTCATGTCCTTATTATTTTGAAAATTGAATTTTGAAGGGCCCTCCTTCATAAATTGTAGTATGACGGGTGTATCTAGGGACAAACTAGTAAGACATTTGCTTTGGTTTGCTCCATAGCAAAATGAAGAAAGTATATTTTTTTCATTGAGGTATGAACCTAAAAACTTAATCCAATTTGTTTATGAATCCGCTTTACGTTTTCGTAAAGTGTGATTCTGTTTTTTGGTTCAAGCAAACAATATCAAAATCAACATTCCCATCATTCCTGAATTGAAACAAATGATCAGTGATAAAACGTTCGTTCACATTAAATTAAAATCCCCGCCTCTCGCCTAGTAGCAAACGTGCATCTTCAAAGTGCTTCCAAGAACTACCTTCCGTTCTGCGTCTAGCGACTAGGTACCCCTCCCCCGACACAATTATAAATCTACCAATCAAAAGAGCAACTCATTGGATTATTGATAACACATTTACACAGTTTCAAGTTCAAAGGTCAAATGGCTTATAAGTTAGAGCACTGAAAAGGTTTAGGTAATTGTGACATTGATTTTTACGCATGCGACCCAATAACAACATAGAACTACCTTGGACCATACGAGTTTCATGGTAAAAATCAGTTAGTTCTAGAGTTAAAGCGTGGAACCGAAAAGTCCCCAGACGAACGTACTGAAAGGATTGATTAACAGACAGGCATAGTGAAATCAATATACAACCTCTACTTCATAGGTGGGGGTATTCCCCCCCGACCAGCTTACCCTTAAAATCATTGCTTTTGACACACATTAGAGCGGTTCTTACACTGATTATAGAAGGAAGAAATATGCATTCCATTTTTAAATCTCTTACTCTTATGCGTTCAGACATTTGAAAGAAGGGAACTAAGCTGGTTTTGTAATCAAAATGACCGTTCATGAATTTGAAAACGAAAGAAAAGAAGCAAAAGTAGTAGCGTTAAGAGACGCTTAATTAATCATCAATGTAAAATCCGAACGGAACCGGAATTCATCGGATAAACGCGTTAGCTGTCGATTTCACCGGACATTGCCTTATTTATTGTATCCAGGAGTAATCGATTACGTCATAAGCTTCCGCTAGCATGTCAGTCGTTATGGGCATCACCCGAAAACTAACAACCTCATCTCGTTAATTACGAGATGAGGTTTCAAAATAGGACATATGGAATATACTTCATTAAATTGAATTGTTAGTGATTTTAGTAGATTTATCAGGAAGAAAGGACATTTATTGGGAACATGACATTAAAAACTCTCTGGAAAGCAGAAATTTTCGCCATGTCAAATTTTCAAGAGATTCTGTTCAAGAGCCGCTTTTAATACGACAAAATCCATCGTTAGGTACTCCAGCCGAAGCGAAATGGCTGAAATACTGTTAAAAGAGGTGTTTAACCCAATTCAATCAATTAATTGAATGAGAGCAATTTGTAATTCTACCACTGGTTTACGATATTTAAATAAATAACTATTAAGGAGGGATTTTCTTTCAATATTGGTTTGAACACCAGTGTTCATCACCGTCATACAAAATAACAAACAATATAAGCGATATAAAATGACATATATCACATATACATATCATCAAGGTTCTACAATTGACGGATTGTTGACCATGCTCACTGACTCCGCTGGTCACATCCAATGAGCCGTATTCTATATGGCCAGTAACATAAGAATAAAATGGTTTGATTGCAACCTAAACGTCATAATACAGCTTGTAGTGTCGGAGTACGAAGTTCACTTCCGGTTTTTATGAATGATTTTTTTGGTCAATTGATTCTTTGATGGACATCCGCTATCCGTCAATTTCGGAAGGGGGAAAATAGTTTACCATCAGATTATAATAACAACTATCAGATAATAAAACATCTCCTATATCGCAGTTTCTAAACAAATATCTCTGTTTCAAAGTAGGTTGCAAGGTTATTTGTTGCTTCTATGTCATCGCTCGTCAATAAGGGAAAAAAACGTAAACATTCTTGTTTCTCTTAAGAGATGAAGAGAATATTTTTTTGTTTTCATGGAGGTATGAACCAAAAAACCTAATCATACTGTATGAATACGCGAAGCGGATTCATACAGTGTGTGATTAGGTTTTTCGTTTCATACCTCCATGAAAACAAAAAAATATTCTCTTCATTTCTTATAATTTAATATCATCGAGCGAAAAAAGCAAAAACTTTACATATTTTGATACCCTTTATATGGGACTTTTTGTGCTGAAGCATACAAAATCGCTGCGTGCTCAAGATTTTGTTCATGGAGTTATGAATATTTTTTTCGACCAATCAGAACGCTCGTTTTTGATAGATGAAACTAAAAATTAAATTGTTTGAGAATGATATCGATCAAAATATTTTCCCGAAAGAAGATTAGAATAAGCAGACTAAATCAAAATGGCACCCATCGACGACTCCACCAGAATCACATACAAGACATAGACGAACTTCAGTTTTTCGGTGACGTCCAATTTCAATGTTTAAATAAAGATATGAAGTTCGTAATCTAGCGAAAATATTTCCTTTTAAGGATTAATGATTTTGTTCAGATTTATTTGTCATATTTAAAATAGATGTATGTCTAGAGATTCAAATATGATTTTCGTTATATCGGTTAACCCGAAAACGTGTATTCTTGACCTCGTCCTTCTTGAAAACCTTTAAGCCCTCTGAAATTTCAGGAAAATTCATCTGCAAAAAGTAGTACTGAAGTTGATGGTCTTTGCAGTTGATAATTAAGGAAAATATTAAGGGGTGATTTTTATCCCCTTATAATAAACCAATATCCCAAACGAAAAGCGAAATAAATCTTAACCTACACTTTACAAAAAATTGATGTAGGAGAATTATCTTCGTTTTTAATAGTTATAAAGTCATTTTCATAATGAATATTCTTTCTCCGTCTTAAATCTACTAAATTTACAATAGTTAATGTGATGTATTTCCTATGCCCTTCTATGAAGCATTGAAATTTATCGTGTGAGGTCGCTAGTCATTGGATAATATCGATAACGACTCAATGATTACATTATTGATACGTCATGGAAACTGAAATCCTGTTCCTTTCGGGTTGTTTTTCGTCTCCTGTCGCGAAATATTTTCTTCTGTCTTTCTTTCTTTCTTTCTTTCTTCAAAAATTACGAAAAGTCTTTTTCATTGAGAGCCAAACTTCACAATCTATGCAAATGCAGGATTGAAGAGAAGTAAATTCAATTCAATATTTTGCTCGTGATAAGCAAAGAATATTTCAAAATGCTTTTAAAGCCAACGATACATATACAATATATTCAAATGTATCCTTGTGGAACATATCGCGTAAAAATCTATTCAAATACCTGAACAAGTCGATCTAGGTCAGACCGCGTTAATCTTTAAACCAATAGCCCAAAACACCACACAATTTTATTTAAATGGGTTCAAAGGGCCATAGCAATCATCATTTCTTTCTTTCGATATAACCATGGCTTATTATTTGAAAATGCCCAATTCTGCTTGGTTTAGATTTTTTATTAGGATCTTCTAAGTACCTATAAAACTACGCGTGGCATACTTCCTCTTCGGTTAATATTATGAGCGTTGTTCGGATTCACAAATTGTCTATAACTGAATGACATATTTCCGCTGACGTCATGGAGTCGTGGTTCCCGCATTGATATACGTGCCATTGTCGGTTTGGAGGTGGAGTATGGGTCAAAGTAAGGTGAAGACATCGTTTGTTTTTGTTTCTTATCCACGTCGCAAACGGGTATGTCTTTTTCTTGATTAGTTTTCGTCTTGTAGGAGTCTTTAGGTTTTGTTGTCTTCCTTTCATTCGGGCTGTAACTCTAAAAAGATATTTTATATGGTCAAGTTCTTGAAGCGAAGAAAATATGTATCTCTTGAATATACTCATTAACGATATCTAAAATATGCCACCAATTTTGAAGCGAGAAAGATTTTGTCACAAATTTATCCTGCAATGTCCATAGACTCCTTTTTAATAAACGTTGCACGGTGCGAATAACCGTTGCAATCTCGCATTTAGTTTGAATTTCATTAAACCAACGTCATCGTTACGTTAGCTTATAATCGTTTGCAACTCCTTTGAATTTGGGCTAGTCTAAAATTTTGCCATCTAGTAATCGGTTAATCCCTGAATATTCCCGCTTTGGCAGAAAGCAAGGAACATTGTCAGCGTGCACATATACACAGATCGACATTTTCATATACTTGTTATGAAGAATACATATGTCTTGTAACATAAACCCAGTAACCGACAGAACTGTAGTCTTGTCCGAGTTGAAAGACATTGCGGACGATTATTTTAGTTGATGAAATTTTAAAAATCTTTGTCTTTTTTAATTGAAATCATTGTGGATAATGAAGAAATTGGTTGTAACAAGCACTTTCTTCATTTTCCACAATATTTTTCAAGGATTTAATACTGATTAAAAGCAGAATTGTGTTGGGATTTGTTAAAAACATAATAAACAAACCTTGTTATTCCCGCACATATTACCGATGCAACATCCAGCAATTCCGGCCAGCAGTAGAAACAAAAGAAAACCGCCGGCTAGTATCAATACTGATTCTAAAACAGAAAGTCCAAATAGCAGAGTGTCTTGTGAACCTAGAAATGTGAAAACAAACACCACAATGAGAATGATCATTTAGGTCTATCCTGAAAGCGGTTCTTTAATTGATTTTCATAAAAATCAAATAAAAGAAAACTATCTGTTTTTCCAAATGTTGTTAATGCCATTTTCATGATAAATGTTTTTTCTTCGTGAATAGGTATCTATGTGTTTTCATGTCATAGATTTTGAATATTCGTACTTCCTCTCATATACAATTTTAATACAATATTTCGAAAAGAAGTTTTGCTAGAATGAGGGGTTGTTTATCAGAATAAACAAGAGTGTATCCCTAATAGTTTTGCGTTAACCATTTGGTTTGACATAATTTAGCACGACTGTTCTTTCGCTTATCAATTTGTTACCTTCCGTTGACTTTGGGTCATATGCAAAAGAAGTAAAGAGATGTCGACTACCGAATTCTGTGATATCTAAAATTACCGCTGAACCTTCCCTATACAAGCCAATTTAAGGCTATCAGATTACCGCGAAAACAAAATCTGACTCAAGTTTAATCATTCAGCGTCCGTTTTAGCGTAGTTTTAGACGATTGACATCTAAGTTTCAGAAGCATCGATACCCCCCTCTAAGTCTACTGAATTTTAATATTAGTTTATTCCTTTTCCCTACTTTGAAACGTCGCAATTTAGGTCGTTAGTCTTTGGGTGACGTCGATAACGCAAAAGGCAAAGGCGTAATTGATGCGTCAGGGAAACTATAAATAAGGCGATGCTCGGTGGAACCGAAGGATAACGTATTTACTTATTGAATTCCGGTTGTTCTTCGGAGGATTTTTTGGCGTTACGTAACGCGAGATGTTTTGCTTGTTTTCTTTTCTTTTTTAATGCTATGAACAATCATTTTCTTTACAAAAACAGCTCAATCCCTTTCTTTCAAATGTCTGAATGCAATAAATTTGGAATTATAGAAATTGGGAGCCAAAAGTTTTCACATATGACATGTTCAAAAGCCGCTTTAACTTAGAAAAATAATATTATATGGTGACAAATTATTAAAACTGATCATATTTAGAATAACTTGAATGGATATGGTTTGATTTATGGAACTTTGAATGAAGTGCATAAACAGTGGTTAATGAGGAATGGCATTGACTTTTTTATCAAAAGCCCCGATTCGTGCAACGTCGAATTTTCTAAAATCCGCAGGTATAGCGCAATGGTAGCGCGTAGGACTTCTTGTCATGGGGTCCCGGGTTAGATTCCCAGCCGAGGCGAATATCCTTTCAGACATTTGTCTCTCACCACTGTGTGGATAATCGTAAACCTATGTAGGATGAGCAGTTGGATGCTCGGTAAAGATGTAGTAGTAGTACTGGTGTGAGAAATACCAGGAATTCATGATAAGGTGCTCCAGCTGCCGCGATATGACTGAAATACTGTTTTACCCAATCAATCAATCGAATTTTCTAATGACGTCTCTCTTGGGTGTAAGTCTTTAGCAATTGAAACAGTGAATTGGTTTATCCCGACCAGGCACCAAAATAACATTGCATCGATTCATCACCGTCGAGTTAGACAGACTTTAGCAATATTGTTTTGTATAAGGATACTTCTATTCTATGGGCAGGTTGCATAATCCTAGTGTAAGTCTAAACATGAGTATAGAATTAAGTATGATACATACAGACTAGCTCTTTGAGTGCTAGATTGAAAGCCACTTTAAGCCTATCAGATCACCGCGAAAACAATATCTGACTCAAATTAAGTATTAAGCGTCCGTTTTAGCGCAGTTTAAGGCGATTGACAAATTGTTCTCATCTAAGTTTCAGAGAAAGCTTGTCCAATAGACATATTACTCTTTCTTCGAAAATCTTTTACTTTAATTATTTTCTCAGTCTTATCGCTGTGTCAGTCTTGCTGAAACTTTAAGAGGGTGTTCTCTTTGTGAAGTTCAACCATTTGAGGAAAGAATTGATTCCGTTAAAATTTCCTGTTGCCATGGCAACAAAAGGCAAGTTATTTGGGAAGTCTAAAAGATCATGAGGATAGAGGTTATGACCCTGTGGTATACTTGGGCTCCGCCTGGGCACACATTGTTGTACAAAGAGATAAAGTAGGAAATCTTTTAAGGTCGCCATGTGAGAAACAGCGTGGCATGATGGTTTGTTTGTTTTACATGTGCCGTTGTCTAGTGACCATCTACATAAATTTGCAAAACATGACCCCCTACACGGACCTTATCTTTGGATACGCTCGGATACAGCCTTTTTCAATTAGAAGCAAAGAGTAATGTCTTCTAGTTAGAAATCATGAGGCTTGAAGGAATCTAATTTTTAATGTGGTATTACATTTTGACCCTCTAAAAATTCTTCCAAGAATTCCCCTGGGGTCCTAATGTGATACCCTATTTCTCATACTTAAATCTAAATAATAACAATAATAAAAACAATGGTATAAACGAAACAAATGTCATTGAAAACACAGGGTTAGAGGATGGGTTTTCAACAAGTAGTGAAACTTACATCAGTTTAAATGGATTGAATTCCCATAGTTATAAGGTTCAAATATTACGATAAGAAAGCAGAATCTTGGTTAAGTGGTTTTTTTTAAAAAGACTTTGTTTTCAAATGAAAGGAGAATATTTGTAAAATACTTCAGGTAACGTTGCCTACTTTGAAAAGTTGCACACTATCTTCTTTGGGGGGGGATCTTTTAAATTCTAAGCTCATGAGTTTATGGTTGAATAAGTTGATACGTTGGTCCATACAAATACTCTAAATTTGACCCAATATGTAAAAAGTTGTCTATGACGTAGAAGATGAAGTTCATTAATTCAATGAATGTGATGTCCACTCGGGTATAAATGACTTTGACCATGAACATAAGACCCCTATCTGATTTGCATCCTTGACACCTTTATGCTTACCTGACATGATTATCAAAACATATAGTTTTACGAAAAATCAGGTGTATTTATAATATAGAAAATTGATAGAAAATTAAAATTTCGCTACCGAATCGTGAATTTTCAGTAACCAAGCTTACCACCTTTTGACCAATTATACCAATCTCTTTCATAAAAAAATGGTAGTTGTTACTATTTTTGAACATAACACTTTATTTTCATCAAGCTTCATTTTTTAAATTATTCTTTAAAAATAGTCAAAATAAGGTATTTTCAAAAATGAATTTCCCCATATACCCAAATATGGATTACCATCATTTTTTTTATCTTTTTTAACAACAAAGGGTGAAGAAATTCCAAACATGTAAGGATTTTTTGTAGAACTTGAACTAGGAGAGATATAGAAGCTAGAAAAATGCCTATTTCTTTGCCTAAGTTTGCAACATTTTCTTTTATCAAGATGGGGACTGGCTTCATAGCAATGGAGCTACAAGTAGAAAAAATGTTTATTTCAACATAAGGGCGTCAATTTTGTCAACGAGGTAGTATAAGGGCGGGTCTCACCAGTAAGTCCTCTTAACGTAAGATCAATTAGCATATGTTCATACTTTTTCATTTTGATACATATAATTACACTTTTTTCTGTCTTTCCTAAATAATAATTTTCGCTTTCCATTTTCAAATTTCATAATATCAGTATGTTTAAGAGATTTAAGGAATATTTTTGTTTGTTTTCGTGGAGGTATGAAACCGAAAAACTAACCACAATCCATGAATACGCGAAATCAAGAAAAACAAGAGGACCATGATGGTCCTAAATCGCTCCCCTGAGTATGATAGTTCATGGCTTTATGATAATCATTTTGGAGAAGATGTTTAAGGATTTCTCTTTTAATACTAGGTATATTGATTATCCCAGCATATAGCACTAATTTCCAGAATACGGTAATGCTTTGAAGTATAGACATCAACACATACCAAGTATAAAAGCTCTAGGCCTAATGGTTTAGGAGAAGAAGGTTTTCAAAGATATCATTATTTATTCCTAACTAAAATTAGGGATCGAATAGAAAAGGGCTAATTTTCAGAATACAGTAATTATTTGAAGTAATTTTGGTAGAGGATCAATAGGTGATGATATGTACCAAATATATAAGCTCTAGGTCTTAAAGTTGAATGAAGAAAATCTTCAAAGATTTCCTTCTTTATTTCTTTGTAAAATCAGGGATCGCATAGAAAAGGGCTAATTTCAGAATACGGTAATTCATTGACGTATTTTGGTAAAGGGTCAATAGATTATGATATGCATCATATACCAAAGCTCTAGGCCTTATGGTTTTGGAGAAGAAGATTTTCAAAGATTACCTTCTTTATTCCTTTTTAATATCAGGAATCGCACAGAAAAGGGCTAATTTTCAGAATACAGCAATTCTTTGAAGTATTTTGGTAGAGGGTCGATGGGTTATGATATTTTACAAATATAAAAGCTCTAGTCCTTATGGTTTGGGAGAAGAAGATTTTCAAAGATTTCCTTCTTTACTCCTTTGTGAAATCAGGGATCGCACAGAAAAGGGCTAATTTTCAGAGTACGATAATTCTTTGAAGTATTTTGGTAGAGGGTCAATAGGTGATGATATTTACCAAATATAAAAGCTCTAGGCCTTATGGCTTAGGAGGAGAAGATTTTTTAATAATTGTTGACGGACGGACAGACGGACGGACGGACGCCGGACAGTTAGCGATCAAAATAGCTCACCTTGAGCACGTTGTGCTCAGGTGAGCTAAAAAGCCCAACTATTTTACGAATTTTGATATAATCATTTTTGCGCAAATATACAAAATAGCTGCGTGCTCAAATTTGTTAAAAGAGGTATGGGTTTTTTCAGCCAATCAGAACGCTCTTTTTTGATAGATGAAACTAACAATTAAATTATTATGATATAACTTTAGATCATAGTTTTTAATACTAGCGTTAGTGTTCTACAAGCGTCTGGTGTCAATCGTTTGTAATTCTATGTAAACTGTGGGGATACATTCTAGTTCCATGTTTGTAGCTTGATGAGAATCATTGTATCTGTACTATTACATACAAGAGCTATATTGGGTTATGCGAGGTTAAAAGCTTTGTCTCTTTGTCTTCTCTTGTAAAAACAAGAGCCGTCGAAAACAGATAATGCTCCCCGAATAAAGCCCTGTCACAGAACGTATAAAATAAATAGGGAAAAGGGTTCGAACGGATCGACAGACGAAGTTGCAGTTATATGATCGCTATTATTCCTGTAATGCTAATTTTTAACTTACATCCTTGAGCAGTGACCTTGACCTTGGAGCTATCTGAAAAGTCGTTTCATATGGCACATCTTCTATCGATAGAGAACAATTGTGCAAAGTTATTTCGAAATCATTCAATAATATTAGGAGCTATGCTCCAGGCATGCTTTATTTTAATGTTTGATCTTAAAGTGTGACTTTGACCTTTGAGGTTTAAAATTGGACATCTACTCATGACTGAGAACAAATGTTACAAGTTATATTGAAATACGTGTATAATTGAAGGAACTTTACTCTGGACGTGCTTAATTTTAATGTTCGACCTTGAGCTGCGACTTCATCTTGGTACTATATTAATGATTTTTTCAAATGGCACATCCATCAATAATTGAAGGGTCTAAGCTCTGGCCATGCTAAATTTTCCCGTTTGACCTTGAGCTGTGACGTTGACCTTGGAGTTATCTGAATATTAGTTTCTGACGATAGAGAACAATTGTGTAAGGTTATTTTGAATTCGATGTATACTTTTAGAAGCTATGCTCCAGACAAAGCTTTTTTCCACATTTGACCTTGACATTGACATTTACCTCAGATTCTTTCCCCAAAAAGGGACATCTTCTCATGATTGAAAACAATTAGGCCAAGTTATATTGAAGTCCTTTTACAATTGAAGGAGCTATGCTCTGGACATGCTTAATTCTAAAGTTCGACCTTGGAATGTGACCTTGGTCTTGGAGCTATCTGAAGATTTGTTTCAAATTGCACATCTACTTATGCTAGAGAATAATTGTGTAAAGTTATTTCGAAATTCATCCTTAATTGAAGAAGCTATACTCTGGAAATGCTTAATTTCAATATTTGACCTTGACCTTGGAGCTTTCTGATTTTCATTTCAAATCGTACATCTTTTCAAGATAGAGAACAATTGTGTTAAGTTAGTTTGAAATCTATCCATAATTGAAGGAGCTATGGACAAAGTCAATTTTGACCTTGAACTGTGACCTTGACCTTTGAGCTATCCTACAAATCGGAAAAGTACCGCAACGCAATATCATAAGGAATTCACATGTGAATTCAATTTCATCCAATTTGGCCCAATGGTTGTTGAGATATCGGGACTGACGGAAAACGGAAGGACGGACGGACACACGTAGCGGCGGCGAATTGCTTGCCCTTCGGGAAGCATAAAATCCTCCAAGGTCCATCCTTTTTGCCAATAAATCTTGAAACTTTATCACGGTATCAAACGGTATTGGATAAGTTGGGATAAAGATAAGACCACTAGGGTCAAATGTGAGCAGCCTGATGGCCACATTTTGACATTTGTCCGAATGTTTGTATTTGGCAAAATAAATGTTTGGTCTGCTAGGTCCTAATGAGTAGCGGTTATTTGATTCATTTTAAGTACAGAAGGTTGTTTTACATATTGCGGAGAAAATATAATTATGGCCGAAAATTTACTGACTTGAAGCGGTTGTTGTTGTCGAGGTTGTTGTTAAAGGTGTTGTTGTCGTGGGTGTTGTTGCAGCGGCTGTTGTAGTCGTAGGCATTGTCGATGTTGTCGAAGTAGTGGCTGTCGTTATTGAGTTTGTTATTGAATGCGTTGTCGTAGTAGTCGTAAGCGTGGTTGTTGTTGTCGTAGGAGTTGTTGTAGTGGTTGCCGTCGTAGTTGTTGTATCTGGCGTTGTTGTAGGCGCTGTGGTAGTCGTTGTTGGAGGCATCGTTGTCGTAGGCGTTGTTATAGTAGTCGTTGTAGTAGTAGTCGTTGTCGCAGACGTTGTTGTTGGATTCGCTGTTGTGGTAGTCTTTGTTGTCGTTGGCGTTGTTGTAGTAGTTGTTGTTGTCGGAGTCGTTGTTGTAGGCGTTGTTGTCGGAGACGTTGTTGTAGGCATTGTAATGGTAGTTGTAGGAGTCGTTGCCGATGTCGATGAAGTTGCTGAAGAAGTTGTTGCAGTAGTCGGTGTTGTCGAAGAAGTCGTGATACTGGGACAACTTGCGACAGGTCCGCATGTCATTGTTAAAGTGCCAGCCATTGCTAAAATATAGAATTCATAGCATACTCTCTAAAATCTTCGTTTCTATCGATTCTTTCTTATTAAAATTGCTTGAACATTTACATTAAAACCGCTCTTGAATAGAATTTCATGAAAATTTGATTTAGCAAAAGTATCTGCTTTTCAGATAGTTATTAATGTCATGAACACAATGAATATTGTCTCTTTCTGTTAAATCTACTAAATTCATTATAAGTTCAATTTGATATAGTGTTTTCCTTATGGCTTACTTTGAAACATCGTAATTCATCAGATGGGGTCTTTAGTCGGGTAATACCGATAACGACTGTCTAGCTAGCGGAAGCAAGTGACGTAATTAATACATCATGAAAACCAAAAATAGGACATTTTTCGCTGCAATCGACAAATAACGTTTTCCAACTTCCAAATTGTTTTCCAAAACACGTTTTCCAAATTGCTTTTCTTGAGGGTCGTCAAAAAGCGTCACTGTGTGGGTTTGGGCTAACATATTTCTTTCTGTTAACAGCCAGCTCGTAACTCGGTGATCGTAGCTTAAGTACTATAAAACATATTATAAAAGAAAAGTAACGTTATAATTTTAATTCCCTTGTTAAGTAGAGCGTGAAACAACACATAATAAAATAGATTTATTCAATTTGACGATACTATAAATTATCGTAGCTCATTACTTTAAGATTGTTTCAGATATGAAGATTTTTTAACAATTCCTTCCGTTTCCTTCCAAAATAGATCGCGTCTCAATTGGGCCTAAATAATAAACCAGGAGCATCACATGACAAGTTTAGTAACGGTCCACTCGGGGTCAAATATGATTGCTTAGGATTTTTTTAGAAGACTTTGTAAGATTCACCATCCCTCCATTTTGACGCCATAGCTACTGGAGTTAATGATAGAATCCATTTTGTTCGCACAATTTTGTAGAACTTCACCCAAAAGAATGTCCATTTCAGGTTTCACAAATATTAGATTACTCGTTTCGGGGGTGATGAAAGTTAAAGATTTTTAAAGGGCGTCATGAGGTGACAACGATATACGACGATTGACGTCAGATTAAACTGCTATTAAACTATCATTATATAACATATCGCACGGGATACAAACTACTGTTGAGCTATGTACATTATTAGATAATTTAATTTTTAGTTTCGTCTATCGAAAACGACTATTCTAATTGGCAAAAAGGAGAAAGATTCATAACTCCACGAATAAAATTTTAGCACACAGCTATTTTGAATGCTTGTGCACAAAATAGTTCCATGACAAAAGTTTCATTTTTTGAAGTATTTGCTTTTTCTGCTTTATGTCATTAAATTATAAAAAATAAAGAGAATATAAATATATACACTCACATATTACAGGGATGAGTGTATTTTTCATTGCGTTTATTGGAGTATAAAGTGCAATTGCCTAAGCACATGGCAAATAACGACCGTAGGGCGTTATGTTTAAGCCATGTGCTAAGGCAATTGCACTTTATTATAGGGATGAGTGTATTTTTCACTGCGTTTATTGGAGTATAAAGTGCAATTGCCTTAGCACATGGCAAATAACGCCCGTAGGGCGTTATGTTTAAGCCATGTGCTAAGGCAATTGCACTTTATACTCCAATAAACGCAGTGAAAAATACACTAATAGCACATGGCAAATAACGCCCGTAGGGCGTTATGTTTAAGCCATGTGCTAAGGCAATTGCACTTTATACTCCAATAAACGCAGTGAAAAATACACTCGGCCCATATAATTGCAATACGTCTATTTTCAAATCCGATACGGATAGAGTGATGAAAATAAAAACAAATAAACGAACTGTGGGCGGAGCTACTTTTTCTTTGACATGCGTATGGATACATTGACACAGTTTATCGCTCGAGTCGTTGTAACGGCGGACATTTTATTTCGTCGCTTGGGTTTTTTGAAATGGAAATTCGAACATTCGTTGGATTTATTTGGAATTATTATGAGTGAATACTAACTTTAAACTCTGTAAATTATGATATCTGGGTCGATAACAGTTAGAATTATGAATAGATGCTTTGTAATAGACAAGAAATATAAACCTACCACATGGACACGATGCATGCTGATGTGGCGAAGCCGATTCGACATCTCGGATTTACGGCTAATAAAGGTGAGTTTTTCGAAATCTTCATGTTTAAAACGAACATTATAATTGTTATAAGGACACTATTTGTTTATCTATTTATTGAAAATCCATGGAAGTATAAAGGAATTCGAAGAAATCGAAATTCAAAGGGTGATGACTATAAATAGTAACAAAACAAGTTGGGTATTTCTTGGAAGGGAATTCCTACTATTGGAAATCCCTGACCGTGTTTTTGTTTCTGTTTTTGTCGAAAATAGTTCTGTCTTTTATCGAGGTACAAAGTGCAATTGATTTGATCACGTGATACGATTTGGACCAATGAAAATACTCTATTTTGAAGTATTGCAATTATACTCCAATAAACGCAATGAAAAATACACTCGGCCCATATAATTGCAATACGTCTATTTTCAAATCCGAAACGGATAGAGAGATGAAAATAAAAACAAATAAACGAACTGTGGGCGGAGTTACTTTTTCTTTGACAGGCGTATGGGTACATTGACACAGTTTATCGCTCGAGTCGTTGTAACGGCGGACATTTTATTTCGTCGCTTGGGTTTTTTGAAATGGAAATTCGAACATTCGTTGGATTTATTTGGAATTATTATGATGAAATACTAACTTTAAACACTGTAAATTATGATATCTGGGTCGATAACAGTTAGAATTATGAATAGATGCTTTGTAATAGACAAGAAATATAAACCTACCTCATGGACACGATGCATGCTTATGTGGCGAAGCCGATTCGACATCTCGGATTTACGGCTAATAAGGGTGAGTTTTTCGAAATCTTCATGTTTAAAACGAACACTAAAATTGTTATAAGGACACTATTTGTTTATCAATTTATTGAAAATCCATGGAAGTATAAAGGAATTCGAGGAAATCGAAATTCAAAGGGTGATGACTATAAATAGTAACAAAACAAGTTGGGTATTTCTTGGAAATGAATTCCCAATATCGGAAATCCCTGACCGTGTTTTTGTTTCTGTTTTTGTCGAAAATAGTTCTGTCTTTTATCGAGGTATAAAGTGCAATTGATTTGATCACGTGATACGATTTGGGCCAATGAAAATACTCTATTTTGAAGTATTGCAATTATATATATATATTTGCATGGAAGAATAAAACGAAAAACCTTCGCGTATTCATACAGTGTGATTTTTTTTTTTTCTTTTCATACCTCCATGAAAGAAAAACACTATTCATCTCTTAATTATTTACTGTAATCTATCTACCTCGTTATCTGCATGTATGCGTGATGGTGAATGGCTAATTAATAGGGAATATTATGTTACGATAGCGATACAACATCTTGTATTTGCTTTGAGCTAGGGAGGAATATTTTGATATTTCACGAGACCGAAGGGCGAGGGGAACGTCAAATTTTTCCTACGCAGCAACCGCAGCGAAAATAAATACAAGATGTGTCGCTATCGTAAAAAATATTCAATTTATCATTTACCCTTTTTTTATTATTATTATACCAAAATCTTCCCCCAAAACATACTATAAAATTCCCAAGAAAACCATACTCCAGACTCAAAATCATAAATAAATATGACGAATGAAATTATAAGATCAACATAATTCTTCGCAGAAAGCCTACAATTCATAGAAGAAGTTATGATATTTTTAAATGTGATCATCTACAATTTAAGGTTTGTTTACATCAAATTATGACGTCAGTGATGACGTTTTAACTTTCACTAGTCATTCAATCAACCAGCAAGGTCACGAAGATTAGTCATTAGCGCCTATGCATATAACAGTCCATGCCGAAGATTAACGAAAATTTCCGATTAAGAACCGGGTGCATTCGTCTCTATCACACACAAAAAAAGAAAAACATCACTCTTAACCTGCCCTTGCATATCGCCATTAAGAAGGTCCTTGTTTGCTTTATTGACCAAATAAGCGATAGATTATTTAAACTATTTTTTCTTCTTCGGAGGGCAGTTTTGGCTTTAAATAATTTCGATGGAATAACAAAAATTATGTATATCTACAAGTATATCCCTTCTCCTTTACCGTTCTGATTACGTTTATTCGTATTAAGACGTCACTTTCAGAAAGAAAAGGACATCGTCTTAGACTGCCCTGTATGGATCCGTGTTAGACACTTTCAGATAGTTTTTATGCTCCCTGAAATTTTTTTAGTGGGAGCATATATACGCCGGCATGTGCGAGCGTCCGTCCGTCCGTCCGACGTCATATCTCGGGAACCCCAGGGCCTATTTGGATGAAACTTCATATATAATCTTCCTAGCAAATTCCAACGTTTTTTTTTTCTATTATTATTTTCTTAATTCAAGACTGCGTCATGGAAAAAGGGGTCTTAATGTAAAAATTATTTTTTTGCCGATTTCTCCTTGTCAAATAGTAAGAATTTTATGAAATTTCGTGTTTGAGTAGCAAATCAGATCTTCTTGACAATAAACTATCGAAAATTTACGTTTAAAAAACTTGTCATGGGAAATGGGGCCTGAATGTTATTAGCTTTACGTAAGCTCTCTTTTTGTCATGAAAAAATTATATTGGCCATAACTTTTGATAGACTTCAGATATAGTCTTCATATTTCACCTGCGCATTGCTTGAAACAAAGCCTTTTGTTGGTATTAAGTTCAAAGTCATCTGTCAAGATCAAGGTCATTTCTCAAAGTCAAAGTTTCGAAAATCTTAACTTTAATATTATCTATAAGTTTACAATGGTAGGTGATAAAGTCTTCATATTTCACATGTGCATTGCTAATGACATGACCTTTCTGTTGGAATTATATCAAGGTCAAGGTCATTTCTACAGTCAAAATTTCAATTTTTTTTAACTAACATAGCCAATAAGTATACAATGGTAAGTGATATAGCCTTCATATTTTATATGTGCATTGCTTATGACATGACCTTTCTGTTGGTACTAAGTTCAAGGTCAATGGTCAAGATCAAGGTCATTTTTCAAGGTCAAAATTTCGAAAATCTTAACTTTAACATTGTCTATAAGTTTACAATGGTAAGTGATATAGCCTTCATATTTCACACGTGCATTGCTTATGACATGGGATTTCTGTTGGTACTAAGTTCAAGGTCCTTGGTCAAGATCAAGGTCATTTCTCAAGGTCAAAATGTCGAAAATCTTAACTTTAACATTGTCTATAAGTTTAATTTTAACTTTAACATCTCCCATTAGTATACAATGGTAAGTGATATAGCCTTCATATTTTACATGTGCATTGCTTATGACATGGACTTTCTGTTGGTACTAAGTTCAAGGTCATTGGTCAAGGTCAAGGGCAAAATGTCATGGTCATTAATTTTCAAATATACCTCCTTTACAAATTACCAAAATTTCTTGTTACTTAACATAAATGTTGTTCATTAAATGCCCTAGGTAATGTTAATTTCAATTTTTGACCCAATGAGCCTTACCATGCTAAAAGGGGGCTTAATGCCATGTAGCTTTGCATTTTGTATATATCCTTCTCTAAGATAAATCAGTCCATTGTTTCTGCAAGACTTCTCAAGTTAGAGTCTTCTGTTTTGTATGGAGACATTTTTCATTGATAACTTTGATAGTCAAGGTAAAATATTTAACCCTTTACCATATAATGATATTTAATTTTACTAGAATCGGGCCTGTGAAGCCAAACAGATTCCTTCAATGTTTGTCAAACTTCCAAATTTCTTGTGAACTGAACTCTCAAACTATAGTTGCATTCGATAAAAAGTTGTTTGTCCAATAATGGCATACAGTTTTGTGACAAAAACCCCTCCTTACTCGGGAGCATAATCCGTCTCCGACGGCTCTTGTTTTTTACGTGTCCGATTGTATATGTGTGGAATGTTTATATTTTACTAGAAACATTATAAGTATATAATAATATATTAGATTGGTTTACAATAAGCTAATCTTTAATGTTATTAGTTTTGGAACATGATATGAAATACGAAACAACAACAACAAACATAAGGACAACATAATAGAATTTGGTGCGTCCGAAAATTGTCTTTATTTAGCAGACGACAAAGATATATAAAATGTACAGAAATATGTTTAACCTCCAAAAATTTGTCTAACCCCATCGGAAAGAATTAGGACCCATAAACATATAGGCATTTTAAAAAACTCAACCTTTTCATGTTTGGAGCAAGAATGACGTAAATAAACTACTCTCATTCTTACGCCCCACAAAAGCAAAAAACACTAGAAATTGATTTCTTCTCATGGGAATTAAGAATACTTAATTTAGCAGTCCGACTAGCGATAAGACTGATATTCGGATTCAAAGAACCGGTACCACACCAATCCCGTGCATAGTTCAATGCACAAATGGACGGTAATTTGGATGAAAGTGCTATAACCGTAAAGTAGGTAAGTATTAAAAGCTCAGTTAAGTGCTCGATGGTTAATCAAAGGAGAATGGGAGAGGGCCATCATAATATAATGTTTCCGCCGGTAGCGAGTGTATGATGGAGTGGGGGTGGGGGTGGTTCCATCCTGCTTGGCAATCCGGGAGGGAGGTTATTTCACCGAACAACACGTTTTTGTAAGACAGTTTAAATAATGACGTCGGTAACCCGTACGGGATTTCATCAGTTTCATAGCCGCCGTCGGAGCGCAGTCGGTAGCGCTCCCAATCTTCAGCCATAGGATGTCATGGGTCCGATCCCTGGCGGCGGCACATATCCTTTCCGACATTTGTCTCTCACCAATGGGTGGATAATCGTAAACCTAAGTGGGATAGCAGCTGGAGGCTAGGAAAGGATATAGTGGTATATAGTACTGGTGCGAGAAATAACAGGAATTTATTGTTAGGTGTTCCAGCCGCCGCAATATGAGTGAAATACTGTTGAAAATAGCGTTTAACCCCATTCAATCACCCAATCGATCTGCTTGAAAAATCGCATCAATACTGTATTTGCTAGTAAGCTTAGTGAACCAGTTTTTTAGTAAATCTGTCTTATTTCATGATATTTCTCACATTTGATAAATACATGAAATTAATTTTTGAAACATAAATATCTTTTTTCCGAGAAACAAAAGACAGATTCTGCCTTCTCGTTTAACATTAAAGTGACGGACAATTTCTATATTTAGTCTGAAATTAGAGCATCTCAATTCGGAAAGTGTATATTTGTGACAATAAGGCCTATCTCGTCTAAAATATCTTTCAATGTTAAACAGAGTTTTCACGTTCTTATAGAAGTCGCATCTTGAGGAAATGATAATCTCACTATGCCATGATTGTTGATAGCATTCTCGAATTCTTTGTTTTAGTTTACTAATAAAATATATCACGTCCCCAACATCCTAGGAAATCCAAACAAATCCAAAACCAAAGTTAATGAGAAATATTCTTATATTAGAAACCCAGTTTGTTCTTCCGATATCATCTTGAGATTTAATCATCTGGTAACATTTTTAGCTCACTTGAGCACGAAGTGTCCTGGGTGAGCTATTGTGATCAGGCATCGTCGGGCGTCCGTCCGTCCGTCTGTCCGTCCGTTCATCATTACAAAAAAATCTTCACCTCATAAACTAACCATAGAATTTCAACCAAACTTTACAGAAATGATCCTTAGATCATTCTCTGTAAAAAAAATCTTCAGAGAATTGATATTCATGTAGAACTTTGGTTGCCATGGCAACCGAGTCAAAGAACTTAAAAATCTTCTCCTCCGAAACCATAAAGCCTAGAGTTTTGATAATTGGTATAAATCATTATCTATTGACCCTTTACTAAAATACTTCTAAGATATACCGTACTCTGAAAATTAGCCCTGAAGCCTGATTTTACATAGAAATAAAGACGGAAATCTTTGAAATTCTTCTTCTCCCAAACCATAAAGCACAGACCTTTAATATTTGGTGTGTTTTAAAACCTTTTGACCCTTTACCAAAATAATTTATAGAGTTAACGTATTCTGAAAATAATCAATTTTCGTGCAATCAAAGATTTAAGAAAAGAATAAAGAAGAATATCTTTGAAAATCTTCTCCTTCTAAACCATTAGGCTTAGAGCTTTGATATTTGGTATAAATCATCATCTATTGACCATCTACCAAACAATTTCAAGGAATGACTTTACTTTGGAAATTAGATCAAATGGTAGGATCTTCAATATACATAGGATTAAGTGAGAAAATCTTTAAACAATCTTCTCCAAAATAATTAGGTTTAGGGCTTTGATATTTGTTTATATCATAAAGCCTTGAGCCATCATACTCAGGGGAGCGATATAGGACCATCATGGTCCTCTTGTTTAGGGTATCTGTTCGTATCCATACGAATAAGCCTTATCCAGTATTTGACAAATTCTATTTTGTAAATAATTGCTATCAGGAAATTGTCACTCACAATAGCCATGGCATTGTTTGTTGTTGATTTTAGATCTAAGAAGTCCTTACAATATTTGTAATGGACATATCTCTGCACCGTATGTCAAAATAGGGGTCACCATGGAGTCACATATTCTTTATATCTAAACTTTCTAAATGGTTTTTGAAATTGTTTTAATTATTTAACAGAAGTCTATGCTTGGAGAGATAACCTTTTCTTAGTCAAAGTCCAAGATAACTTTGGTGTGAACATAAGACCCGTGTACTTATAGTAAGAAATAACATTGTTATTTTCACATCTGTATTACCATTTTTCGTTTTCTCTCAGATGTCCACCATTCCTAAAAAATATTATTTTTGACTTCTCCACTTTTACAAACATTATATTCTCATTCAAACGTCGTTAATTACATTTAGTTGTTTCTGAATATTTACAACAGTACCTGCACATTTAGCTACATCATCCGTACAAATCACACATAGATATTAGGTATGTTATTTGATATGAAAATTACTTTTGTACAATTTTGGGTTAATTTTAAGCTAAGGTCATTATTATAAATGTTAAAAATTGTAGAAGATATTAAATTACCTTGATTTAAACCAATATTGTACGGGATGCGAGGTGCCAGTTTTGAATTAACCATATTACTTACTAAACTGAAGATAAAACGCGCAAAATTTTGCCGACTATTCCATATTTATTTAGGCATTTAAATATGTTTGAGTGATTAAAATAATCGAAAACCTTTTCAAAGTCAATATAAAGAACATAAAATCTCCACCTTGGCCTCGATAAATACTTTTCTGTCATACTTTGCAAACAAAATACATGGTCAATTGCTGACTATAGTCACTTCTAAAGCCTGCTTGACATTCATCCAATATATAATTTAATTGTTAGTTTCGTCTATCAAATACGAGTGATCTGATTGGTCGAAAAATTTAATTCATACCTCCATGAACAAAATTTTGAGTACGCAGCCATTTTGAATGCTTCAGCACAAAATAGTTCACTACAAATAGGTACCAAAATTTGTAAAGTTGTTGCATTTTTCGCTCGATGCTATTATATTATAAGAAATGAAGAGAATATTTTTTGTTTTCATGGAGGTATGAACCGAAAAACCTAATCACACAATTTATGAATCCGCTTCGAGTATTCATACAGTGTGATTAGGTTTTTCGGTTCATACCTCCATGAAAACAAAAAATATTCTCTTCATCTCTGAAATCAAAATAATTAGTCCATTTTGTAATTTGTTCATTAATTATAGATGAGAATATTTTGTAAAAAACATTAAATAGGGATATTCCTCTGTAGTTACTTGGGTCCTTCTTAGAACCAGACTAATATATTGATGTTATTATTGATTCAAACCCTGAATAAGGAAAGATTCCGGAGTCAACTATTCTGTTAAAAATATACCTAATACAGGACCAGTGAACAATGATATATTCTTATAAAATTATGTCAGTAATCCATCTTCTCCATTAGCTTATACTTCTATTTACCTCGTCTAGGGTCATTGGAGTATTCAATAATGCGTCCATTTCTGTATTGTTAAACTATGGATCATCGCATATGTTGAAATTTATGTCTTGTGTGTTATTTAACCCTTCCTGTTTTGCAATTTTTTTGACCTGTCCAAATTCAAAGGTTTTGCAGACGAATATAAGAAGTTTATTTTACTTAGAAAATAACCATTCAGTAGGGTAGAAAATATTGTGGACAAAAAAGAATTGCTTGTTATAAGCAATTTCTTCTTTTCCTACAATGTTTTCTCAATTAATAAATCACAGGTATGTAAAAACAGGAATTGAACTGGAAAGGATTAAAAGCAAAGATTCGAAATACGCAACCTATTCTATGATTTGTAACACGGGATAAATTTAAAGGGTTGTGATAGCTTTTAAATATGGAGCAAACTAGTTTGGGTCATTACTTGCACGCGCTGGACTTAAGACTGTTATGTTAATTTCTTACGCTTTGAATTTGTTTCTAGACGTTATATAAGAAACAAAGTCAGCCTCTTGATTTTTTTAATTGGTCGCAGACCAATTTATATAACCATAAATTCGAGATTGTGTCGCTGCAATTTACCAAAACTGCCTTTAGTCCAACTGGACGTATATTTTGACGGAAAATCAGAAAAAAATCATTTCATTTTACAAGTTAAGACTTATCAAGAGGAGTAAAGGAAAACTGGACGGTCACACGCTTTAAAGATGAATGCTTCAAGGATTTTCCGCTAGTGATGAACGCGTCTAACCAACCCTTTCTTTCAATCATATCGAGGTGTAAACAAAGATGATACTGCCACTCAATTATTTTCCAGCCATAAGTTAATCAAAGTACTGAAAATTCTTCTGGAGAGCAAATTTGATTATTATGCTTTCAAGCTGTCTAAAGAATTCGCCAAAAGAATAGTATCAATTGTTTTTTCCTTTGTTTATAATCAGCGCTGTTTAGGAACTTGTTAATTTGTGCCCAGAAAAAGAGAGGGTTTTGAAATTTCATGAACCTGCTGTCAGCATTTGCTCTTAAACTTAAGTTATCATTTTTCCATAATTTTTCTGTTTTGGCTCTATAAAAAAAGCTTGCAAGGATGATCTAACCATGACTTTTTAACAATCGAGGATTTTTATAAATTTAGTTTTCACAAAAAGTTGCTTTTTTGTCGGTACCCATGTTGCATCAAGGTCTTACGTTCGTGTAAAATGATATTAGTTCTAATTAACATTCACGGAAATATCATACACAAGGATAATACCTACGTGTTGTGAAAGTAATAGAAATTAAAGTTGTTTTACCCTAATTCTAAAGTCGGAATGCAACGATATGCCCAATTTCTCAGTGACGACCAATTACAGTGCGTACGGCACTTTGATTTTCTTCTTAAGCTTCGAAAGGCGATGGATTTGTCTTCTTTTAGAACATTGTTAACTCATAACCAACCACTGTTGTTAAGATTATCAACGGCATCGGTAATCTATCTCAGTCGCACATATGTGTATTTATTGCAGTAAATTTGTATAGGTTTAAAATTAGTCAATGCGGCATTTACATTATAATTATCCGAAAATAACAGCGAGTAATCGAAACGCTTTACTTTGTCTCTGAATTTATTAATAGATATATATATATATATATATATTGCTCAACCAATTTAGAATGGTCATAATTCGATAAGTTTGAATCATCAAAATTAAATTGGCTGTCCTGATTAAGTATTCGTTTCGGAACACAAGTGTAGCGCTTATAGGGAAGTGGTCAGAGCAATTTCTTTCTTCTATATTAAAATATGTGGAAAAGTGGAAACAATTGTGTCGAGACTATATGATAATCGACGACAATGCAACTTAATTTGCAAAGTATGTTAATTGGCCGTCCGAGTCACCAAAAAAGCGACCATTAACTATGTGCGTATTGTAAGTACAACAAAAATCAATCAGTGTTTTTCTTAATGAGTCGAGGTTATCTTTATCTCGAGAGCTATGGGGCATTTCCAAAATTAGTCGTAGTATTGAACACCAGATCGAGCGAGTCACTGAGTATGAATCAATAAATCGCTCGTTCTTGAATTCAAATACCCGGCAAAGGTAGAGGAAACAATTAGAAAAATCGCATAATATTCCAGATATTTTGTTTTCCAACAATGTTATGCAATTAGTTTAATCTTTCCCTCTATAAGCAGGCTATCCTTTGAGAGAAACATAGCCTATATATAAGATAATACCATTCATTTGTTGGTAAAGAATTGCATTAATGTATAAACTACTGAGTCAACATAGTCTAAATACAATCTTTTGACCATAACACTTGAAAATAGTTCATCTTTGATAAGAACGCTAACACCCTCGCTATTTAAGAAGCAACTGTCTCTTTTTTCTCTGATTCAGCCAAAATGCGTATAACATGGGATAAAGACACCATCTGTTCAAAATTTGTTCGTGTCCGCTGTTACCAAGGGCGCATAACTAACTAAAAGATATACTACTTAAAGTTTGCTGTAAGCTCCAAAACAGTCGTACAGAGGAACCCCATTTTCTGTTATCTCTTTTCTCATTTTCCACACGTACGAGTTTTTTGTACAGGCTAAATTTCTCACTTTCGATTCTTAATTCGGGCGTCTACTTATTGGGGATGGCAATTGTAAATGTCAGAAGACATTATTGGCAGAAGAGATGAGGCAAGCTTTTGGTATGGTGGAGCAAGGGGCCTCTCACCGTGAAAGCGACTTGGTACTAGGTGTACACCATACTGTGGTAACTAGAGATTTGTCCCGGAGACATGGTGGAGGAAGAAGTCGTGCAACTTCTGCCGCAGATGATCGATTTTTCGTCATTCGAGCCCGAAGAAACAGATTTGCTACGGCAACGTAGCTACGTACTGACCAAGGACCCTCCAGGAGTTTGGGCAGATCCTTATGGACGAATGGACCGCGAATCCTCAACGGATGATCCAGAACATAATCAGGAGTATGCATAGACGCTGTAATGCTGTTATTGACAGCCACGGCTCTCATACTCGTTATTGAATCAGTTCCAATTATTGGAAAACAAATTTGATTTTTTTTCCTTTCATTTTTTTCGAAAAACCAACCAATCTTAACAGTCACCTTGTTTGGTCTACATTACAAGTCTTATAATCATTATAAAAGCATTTTGTTCTTAAAACTTCTCAAACTGATAACAATCAACCAATTTTCAACATTATTATGATCAAATCTTGGAAAACATGGAAATTAAAGGTTAAAGAAGCTTTAACCGATTTTCGTAAAAAGCTACCCAACTGCTCCGTAATTGTAAATAGTGTATTGACGCGTTTCGCAATAAAAAACGAGTTTTGCAATCACGAGAAATCGTCCACCAGTGTTACCGAGTCTGGAAAATAAATCCAGTTGGATATTACTAGAGAAGAAGAAAAGAATTACCCAATAAGGTTCAATGTATTAGGAATACAATTAATACAATATTTTGTCACAGAGTAGATCGGATTTTCGAGTATCAATTAAAACGCATGGTCGAAAATGACGTCTGTATTCAGGCAATCAAACTCTTTTGAGAGGTGCAAATTATAATGTAAACCTTCTAAATGACCACCACCCTCTCTCTCGCCGCCTCTCTCTCTTTACCTGGATACTATAAAGCGTATATTTACATAAAGAAATAAGGAGCTCCTGGTTCGAATATGGCTATACACGCTTCATTTCAGGAAGAGATAGACTGAATTCAACCAAAGTTCACAGGAATAATTCTTGAATGGCCCTTTATCAGTTACATTCAAAGAATTTTGATCGGATGAAAAATGTGTAACGATATATACATCTATGTATATATATGTGTGTATATAAATATAGTTACAATACCTGCTATGAAAAATTGACTTTTTGAAGGCAGATTGTGTCCGTTAGGTCACAAATTGGCAGATGTGCGCATAATCAGTGGTAGACTAGGCAGACAGTGACACCTCCGATAATCCGAACATCAATTTTTTTCTGGCATATATATCTCAGGCTTTCAGCGCTTACAGCAATTTGATTGATTAAGCACTGCAGCCTCCAAACAATAGTACATTTGAAAATACAAGGATTCTATATAATATTTTGAAAGAGTAATGGCTCCTTTACAAACGAAAACAACGGTTGCAATAACACACAGTCTTCCAATAGTGAAATGTGCACCCCGATTCGGACGGCAGAATTAACAAGTAAGTCTAAAATTTGGTCCAAGAGGTTGTGATTCGCTTCGCTTACCAATTGACAGATTGAAAGAAATCTGCTTTTAGAACCTAGCATACAAAATGTATTCCACGGGGGTTATTGTGAACTACATAGAATTTACAGAAAAAAGGACACAAATTACATATGTTCAAAGAGGTTCCTTAGATGTTTATTATTATTTTGAGTAAGCCTTTTTAAGCTACTACTGAGTCGCAGAAGGTTTAAGAAATATTCAGAATCTTTCATTTATCTATTGTAAGTATTAATTCTCAATGATTTGCTTATCTTATATTGTCCAAGTTTCTTAAATGGTATTTTAATGATTTATTGTATGTCATGGGGAAAATGATCATCTCGGAAAAGTTAAAAGAGTATAGATCTTAAAAGCAAATTTAAAAAGAAATCTTGCTTTCGATAGTTTTGCAAAATATTCTTTGAAAACAACAAAATGGGCTTTGGTATATCTGGAGACTTATCTTGCAGGTAGAGTGTACCAGGTTCTCTTTGACCTCTCTTTTGTACGTAAAATTCTTAATAAGCGAGAAAAAAGGGGGCAACGTCAAACTGTTTCAACTTGTAATCCTAACCTATGAGTATGGAAAAATGAAAAGCCAAGGATGTAAAAAACGAAATGGTAATCATTGCTTGTCAGTGATAACCAAAAAATAAATCAACCTTTATCAGTGTCTTATGGATATCTTACAATTATCTTTTCAAACTGTCATTGTTGCATTTTAAACGAAAATCAAGATTTTGAAGATAATGTAAACCCGGACGCCTCTTGAAGTAAGGCATGATATTTTGATAGCTGATTTCATCCTATTTTTCATCTCTTTTCCCGTTTTGAATATAGAAATAAATAAACTCGGTAAAAGGTTATTCAGTAAAAAACCTATGAAGTGAATCGGTTTATGCTCCCCGTAAAGAATCCAATGGAGCGTATATTTGGCATTCTGTGTGCGCGTCCGTACCTTGACTGATGTTTTCACAGGAACCAAACAGTATCGCAGTCTCACCAAACTCACCTTTTTCGTTAATCTATTAACAATGTTTTCCACTCAAATGAGATAAAAACAAGAGGCCCAGTGGGCCTTAACGGTCACCTGAGTAAAAGAGCACCAAGACAAGTGATTTTGTTTGAAAGAATTAGAAAAAGGTTTGGTTGAAATCCCCTCAGTAGTTCTTGAGAAGAAGATGAAAATGTTTAAAATTTACCAAAAATTACCCCCTTTTGGTCCCCATTTTAGGGCCCCCTGACCCCCCCAGCCTTTTTATTTTCACAAATCCAAATAACCATTACCAAATGATGCTTTTCAACAAGTTTGTTTGAAATTGGCTTAGTACTTCATCAGAAGAAGGTGAAAATGTGAATTTTTTAACATGATGAACTTTGACCTCTGGGTGTGGCCCCATACATGACCCCAGGGGCATGAATTTCACAATTTATAATATACCTGTCCTAGTTGTCATGCACACAAAATATTTAAGCTCTGGCATTTACGGTTTATTAGAAGAAGATTTTTTAAAGAAGTACCAAAAATTACCCCATTTTGGCCCCTATTTGGGCCCCTTTGACCCCCAGAACCCCTATTTTCACAAACTTGAATTGGCATCCCCCAATGATGCTTTCTACCAAGTTTGGTTGAAATCCGCCCAGTAGTTCTTGAGAAGAAGATGAAATATTTAAAAGTTACCAAAAATTACCCCCTTTTGGTCCCCATTTTAGGGCCCCAAGACCCCACAGCCTTTTTATTTTCACAAATCTGAATAACCATTACCAAATGATGCTTTTCACCAAGTTTGTTTGAAATTGGCTTTGTACTTCATCAGAAGAAGATGAAAATGTGAATTTTTTAACATGATGAACTTTGACCTCTGGGTGTGGCCCCATACATGACCCCAGGGGCATGAATTTCACAATTTATAATATACCTGTCCTAGTTGTCATGCACACAAAATATTTAAGCTCTGGCATTTACGGTTTATTAGAAGAAGATTTTTTAAAGAAGTACCAAAAATTACCCCTTTTTGGCCCCTATTTGGGCCCCTTTGACCCCCAGAACCCCTATTTTCACAAACTTGAATTGGCATCCCCCAATGATGCTTTCTACCAAGTTTGGTTGAAATCCGCCCAGTAGTTCTTGAGAAGAAGATGAAATATTTAAAAGTTACCAAAAATTACCCCCTTTTGGTCCCCATTTTAGGGCTCCAAGACCCCACAGCCTTTTTATTTTCACAAATCTGAATAACCATTACCAAATGATGCTTTTCACCAAGTTTGTTTGAAATTGGCTTTGTACTTCATCAGAAGAAGATGAAAATGTGAATTTTTTAACATGATGAACTTTGACCTCTGGGTGTGGCCCCATACATGACCCCAGGGGCATGAATTTCACAATTTATAATATACCTGTCCTAGTTGTCATGCACACAAAATATTTAAGCTCTGGCATTAACGGTTTATTAGAAGAAGATTTTTAAAGAAGTACCAAAAATTACCCCTTTTTGGCCCCTATTTGGGCCCCTTTGACCCCCAGAACCCCTATTTTCACAAATTTGAATTGGCATCCCCCAATGATGCTTTCTACCAAGTTTGGTTGAAATCCGCCCAGTAGTTCTTGAGAAGAAGATGAAATATTTAAAAGTTACCAAAAATTACCCCCTTTTGGTCACCATTTTAGGGCCCCCTGACCCCCCCAGCCTTTTTATTTTCACAAATCAAAATAACCATTACCAAATGATGCTTTTCAACAAGTTTGTTTGAAATTGGCTTTGTACTTCATCAGAAGAAGATGAAAATGTGAATTTTTTAACATGATGAACTTTGACCTCTGGGTGTGGCCCCATACATGACCCCAGGGGCATGAATTTCACAATTTATAATATACCTGTCCTAGTTGTCATGCACACAAAATATTTAAGCTCTGGCATTAACGGTTTATTAGAAGAAGATTTTTAAAGAAGTACCAAAAATTACCCCTTTTTGGCCCCTATTTGAGCCCCTTTGACCCCTAGAACCCCTATTTTCACAAACTTGAATTGGCATCCCCCAATGATGCTTTCTACCAAGTTTGGTTGAAATCCGCCCAGTAGTTCTTGAGAAGAAGATGAAATATTTAAAAGTTACCAAAAATTACCCCCTTTTGGTCCCCATTTTAGGGCCCCAAGACCCCACAGCCTTTTTATTTTCACAAATCTGAATAACCATTACCAAATGATGCTTTTCACCAAGTTTGTTTGAAATTAGCTTTGTACTTCATCAGAAGAAGATGAAAATGTGAATTTTTTAACATGATGAACTTTGACCTCTGGGTGTGGCCCCATACATGACCCCAGGGGCATGAATTTCACAATTTATAATAAACCTGTCCTAGTTGTCATGCACATAAAATATTTAAGCTCTGGCATAAACGGTTTATTAGAAGAAGATTTTTAAAGAAGTACCAAAAATTACCCCTTTTTGGCCCCTATTTGGGCCCCTTTGACCCCCAGAACCCCTATTTTCACAAACTTGAATTGGCATCCCCCAATGATGCTTTCTACCAAGTTTGGTTGAAATCCGCCTAGTAGTTCTTGAGAAGAAGATGAAATATTTAAAAGTTACCAAAAATTACCCCTTTTGGTCCCCATTTTAGGGCCCCCTGACCCCCCCCCACAGCCTTTTTATTTTCACAAATCCAAATAACCATTACCAAATGATGCTTTTCAACAAGTTTGTTTGAAATTGGCTTTGTACTTCATCAGAAGAAGGTGAAAATGTGAATTTTTTAACATGATGAACTTTGACCTCTGGGTGTGGCCCCATACATGACCCCAGGGGCATGAATTTCACAATTTATAATATACCTGTCCTAGTTGTCATGCACACAAAATATTTAAGCTCTGGCATTAACGGTTTATTAGAAGAAGATTTTTAAAGAAGTACCAAAAATTACCCCTTTTTGGCCCCTATTTGGGCCCCTTTGACCCCCAGAACCCCTATTTTCACAAACTTGAATTGGCATCCCCCAATGATGCTTTCTACCAAGTTTGGTTGAAATCCGCCCAGTAGTTCTTGAGAAGAAAATGAAAATGTATAAAAGTTAATTGACGACGGACGACGGACGACGGACGACGCACGACGCACGACGGACGACGCACGACGCACGACGACGGACAAACGATGATTGCAATAGGTCACCATGACCATTCGGTCAGGTGACCTAAAAATAAATAAATAAATAAAAATGTCAAGAATTTGAAAGTGTCGTCCGCAACTTGTATTAATTCGGACCAGTCTAAAATTTCGTTGTGTGGGAATGGGTTTATATACCTATCGACTTGACTCTTACTCAAGTAAACGTTTTGTACAATTGCGACGTCTTCGCGAAATGAACTGGTAAGAATGATTCGCTCCTGGCACATTTCTTCAAAAATCGAGTTTTCCTACTTTTTTTGGATACAAAAGCAGTTGAGTGTCAAATCATTAGCTTAAAGATATCATAACTTTCTCCCCAAGGTTCATAATGACGTGATTCGCCAATAAATGGTTAGAACGGAACGATACTTGGGCTAATTAAAATAAAGTTTAGAATAATACTTGTCATTGTACGTCGCCTTGAAATGTGGTTAAACTAATTACATGTGGAATGCTTAGTGTTTAAATGTATCATGTGTTTTAACATTGTATTGAAACTTAAGTCATTTTAGCCGATAGCGGTCAGTGTATTTGTATCGAGTGATATACTGTGTACGTATGCGCATTACTCTGTCAGCGGGCACTCGCACTGGTTAACCCATTACAAGACAAAGATTGAATTAATAAAACTCCTGAACCCAAAGAAATACACAAAGGGACATATCGTAATTGGGGGTAAAATTGAAAAATAAAACCCCTTTTCATGCGTAGCACTAGGAAAACAGGACAATTTGCTTGAAATAAGCCTTTTTTTTTTATTTCCCCACTATAGGCTAGATTGATCAATAGTCCTTCTGGTGAACAAAGAGATTAAGAGGATTGATCAGGGTCGAGACCTTTCGCTTTTGGAATATTTTTTGGTCATTATAACCATTATACCTTTTTTATAGTGTATAGTTATGGTCCTTATTGAAAGAGACAAATGATGAAAATTGGATGCGATTTATAAATGAAGCCATGCTATGTGTTGAAAATTATTGTGAGAAAAGGATAAATTGCTTGTTAAAAGCAATTTCTTCTTTTTCCACAATTTTTTCTCAAGTATAAAATCAGCTACAAAAATCCAGGGTTTGTACGGCAAAGAGATAATATATATTAATTGTCGTTGAACTCTGCTGTGTTCAATTCAATTTAGAAATATTTATTTAAGCAGTTCTAGTGAATACGCTTTTTCCTTTGATGGGTCTAACGTTTCAAAAAACACCATATCTTAACATTTATTATTGTTTTTATTAGATTTAAATTCTTTATGTTAATGAAAAGCAATATATTATGTTATCAATATACGAGCAAGGTCATTTTTACGCAATGAATTTTAACCCATTTCCACACAACAAAATTCTAGACTCGTCCAAATTGAAAAAAGCTGCAGACAAGAATATCAAGTTGATGCAAGTTTGTTTTTCTTTTTTGTCTTTTGGGATAGAAATTATTGTGGATAATGAAGAAATTGCTTGAAACAAGTGTCTTCATTTCCACAAAGTTTCAAAAGTTGTTTCTCTTAGGGGCGTAAAAAGAAGGAATTGTGTAGGAATGTGTTGGTCGACATAGTTTTTTAAGAATATTTGTTTTGTTTGGCGATTAAATCCGTAACTTTCAACTCATTCAAACAATAGTTACGACGACGTTGAGGTCACCAATTAACTATTTAAATCTTTTGTATCATTTTACTGGACATAAATTTTACAAAGTAACTACGTCTGATATCTAAGTGGGACTTCCTGTTGGAGATTATTGGGCGTGATCAGAGGTCTGTCAATTGTCATCTTATTAGGATGTAAAGCGCTGTTTCTAAGACTTAAGCCATAAAACCTTTTCATGTGGCCTTTTGTAGCCAGCAAAGTGTCAGCTTTGATAGCTTAAGTTAACAGACAAAATTCTGAGGTCTTCCCAAAGGTCAGTGAGTGCAAAGTACCACTTGGGGCTTAATCACTAAATCCATTGAATGCCTACGCCATAAAAGTTGTGTTTTGTTGTTGTTGTTTTGAAAACTCTATTCAAATTGTAGAGAAATCTTTCAAAACATGCTATTTAACCCATTCCCATTCAATTCCGCTTTTAAGCATCTAAAGAAATTAGCTTTGGAAAAGATTGTGGACAATAAAGAAGTTGCTTGTAACAAACAATTTCTTTATTGTCCCCAATGTTTTCTACCCAAAAAGGGAAACACTTTCCAAATTCAACAAACTTAAAATTGTCGTCTACAAATTCTTTCAATTTGAACTAGTTTAAGATTTTGTCATGTTGTAATAGGTTAACTCCTTGGGGATTTTAGCCTCGTTCATTCATCATGGTAGCATTTTGACAAAAATGATTACTTAACAAAAACATAAGCTTTGCTAGCTTACATTATTTTCAGTACTTTGAATTTATATTTAATCAAAGGGCTTCTAGTTTGAAAAGACCGATACCCTTTCATTATGCTTAAACGAAATAAAATAATTAAGAGAATAATTTCGTAAACGAATGAGTGATACCTGTTTCGATTATTAACCTGTTTAATCCCTGGTTTTTACTTCCCATTTACTTTATATTTGAGAAAACATTGTAGAAAAAGACCAAATTCCTTGAAACAAGAAATTTCTTCTTTTTCCTAGATATTTTCTACCCTATGTAATGGTGTTTTTTTTACAAATTAAAACCACTTTAAACTATCGTCTGCAAAATATTTGAATTTGGACAGGTCTAAAAGTTTGTAAAACAGCGAATGTTTAAGAGGTTGTTTTTAGATACAGTGTATTTTCATTTTGCGTTGAACATTTTTAAAAGCGATCATATTCAAGTAAACTAGTTATAAGTTAGCTAATTTAGAAGTTAGTAGTTTCAATGATTTTTCAATACATTGTATTGACAAACGATAATCAAGGACTAGTTTGTTATCGGACATATAAACGATATTAAATATCGATCCCTTCAAAAAGTCAAGAAGGTCAATTAGATTTGTGCTGAACTAACTTACTGTATTTGTTTAATATTTATTTACAGGTTGTACTATATTAAAGAGCGTCTTCAACCTTTAACCCCTTCCAATTCAATTCCGCTTTTTAAGCATCTTAAGAAAAAAGCAAGGGAAAAGATTGTGGACAATAAAGAAATTGCTTGTAACAAACAATTTCTTTATTGTCCATTATATTTTCTACCCAACAAGGGAAACACTTTCTAAATTCAACAAACTTGAAATTGTCGTCTACAACCTTTAACCCCTCCTTCACAATCCCGCATTTTCATGTGCCTAAAGATATGGTATCGAAAACATTGTTCGGAAAAGAAGAAATTGTCAGTAACAAGTAATTTCTTCTTTTTTTTCACAATATTTACTACCTTATATGGTCCTTATTTTTCTATTTAAAACAACATTGTTTTGTCGTCTGCAACTCCATTTAATTTGAACCAGTTTAGAATTTCTTCATTTTACGCAATATTTTCTACCCGGACATTTTAATAATCTTAAATGTCATAAACTTTAAATTGTCGTTCTCAACTTCTTTCGTTCTAAAATTTCGTCGTCTAGTAATGGGTTTACTAATCATTACATCATATCATATTTTGATACCCGAATTAATTATGTTTTAGTTTCCTCTATCAAAAACGAGCGTTCTGATTGGTCGAAAAAAATTATTCATAACTCCATGAACAAAATTTTGAGCACACAGCGATTTTGTATGCTTCCGCACAAAATAGTCCTATAAAAAAAGGTATCAAAATTTGTAAAGCTTTTGTGTTTTTTTTTTCGCTCGATGCTATTAAATTATAAGAAATGCAGAGAATATTTCTTGTTTTCATGGAGATGTGAACCGAAAAACCTAATCACACATTGTATGAATCCGCTTCGCGTATTCATACAGTTTGATTAGGTTTTTCGGTTCATATCTCCATGAAAACAAAAAATATTCTCTTCATTTTTAAATGAAAAACATTTTCTCTTCCCTTCGCACTAAAAACGGATAATTCTGAAATTTGGGTTAACTAACATTTGAAACGTAGTAAGGGTCATGAATAGGCAAATCGAATAGGTTTAAATGCTTTAAAACACAAGATTCCTTTACTTTTAAGTTGAATTTTGAGAAATATAAGTTAAGAATTTTCCTTAATTTGAGTGAAAGGATTTTGTTTGGAAAAACAGTAAAGATAAATATAAAGAATGTTTTAATTGGATTATTAACTGTAATATCGAAGTGGATTTTCCTGTTTGAGTCAGTTAGCGAGACTAGCGTTAAGTTGACGTGCGGTACTGCTACATGTAACTACCTGTAACACTCCCATCTAACAGAAAGGATACCTTATGATTTAGATACCCACATATGGCGTTCAAATAACCAGCCGATCATTAAAATCTTTCTTTTAGACTGGAAATATATTTTGAACCCCAACATTGGCTCCACTGATATCAACATTTTCGTTGGTTTTTCAAGCTATGGTTACGGCGAGGTCGCCCAAAAACTATTCTACTTTTTGTTACATGTTATCGGTTATGTAAAATAACGCTGTTTGAAATCGAAAAGGTACTTCGTGTTGAAGTCAATGTGCGGGCCAACGGTGTAAGTGGGCGGGACCAGCGGTTGGTCTATTTTCAATGCACTATTTTTGAGGAGTTTTCACTTACCAACCATTCCGATCCACATATGACCATTCGTTGTTCCGGCATTATTTTCCAACGTCACCGTTATAGAATTAGTGAATGACGTCATCAAATATTGTACGTTGAAGTCATTGTTGTTCGCGCAGTCGTATGTTGTTAATATACCGACGTCTTCTATTTTTAGATACTGAACACAAGCGGAAGTTGCGTCATGTAAACGGAAATCGATGATATTGATATCTATGGTGCTGCTTGTGCTTCTAACTGCGCAAGCGCAACAACCAGACTGTGATATAGCAGCAGGATAGTTATCGTTGTACACAAAAAGCTGAGAACCAGTATAAATGCCACCGGAAAGATCACAGAAAGTCGCAGTATCGAGTGCTGAAATGATATAAAACTTGGCTTTAGAAAGTGAATGCGTGAATTCTGAAAATGAAGTTGAAGCCCTTTGAAATGTTTCATCGGATTCGATAGGTTTATTTTCGTAAAATGGGTAATATCATAAGCTAATCACAATTTTTTAAATCCGTGACTGCTTTCATGAATATAGACATAATGAATATGGATTAACTTAACATTTCTGTATTGTACATTTTTACATATTTTTCTTCTGAATAAAATAACATTCCAATCACGTGATCTCAGGAACCCAATGGACGTCTATAGCACCACATGATTCATGTGCTAGTTTTTGTTGATGTTGTTGTTGTTGTTTTGGGGCGTGGGGTGAATCTTCGCTAGGTGCATCAGACAGATGTTCCATGTGTTTCTTACCGAATTAAGGTCCGCATAATAACAACATATTGTTTACAATACAATTCACTTTCAGTCTTAACATGGTATAGGTAAAATACATTTTTTTCGCATTTCCTAAGTAACTTTAAATCATAGAAACTGAGCATAATGTATCAGATAGAGGTTCTACCTGTCACTTACTGAATTAAAGCCCCCTTGATAATTGCTTCCTGTTTACAACGTTTTCGGTCTGAACATGGTAAAATATGATATTTTGCGTTGCACTTTTTTCAGCACCTATTGATTACAGTAACTCTAAGATACTTGTTCCATCTTTGCAGAATTCAGGCGTGCTTGATATCGACTTCCTGTTTCAGAACATATGCCTTTTACTAAAGATTTACCCGACATCTACTTGTTACGCACTTTATTTTCTTACAGACTTGATAAGTTTAAACTCGCATCTTATAGCTAGTATCACGTTTTCCACTCTGCTCATATTAAATAATGAATCAGCATAGAAGGGGGGAGGCGTTGATTCTCGTCAGTTGTTCCATCTATAGCTTTTTCTTTTTCTCCCGATTATAATGTATTTCTGTTAGGTTCGATCGAAACTTAACAGAGTTACCACTACTTGATGAAAAATACTTTTCCCGTTTCCTCTATAACAAATGACCAAACGCTGGCCCCGCCCACTGACTCCCAAGGCCCCGCCCATTGACTCCGATAGGAAGTTCCGCTTTGATTTTTAACTGAGTTATTTTGGAAGTTTTATTGCCAGTAGCATGTAACAAAAAACTGACCGTCATAATTTTATAACATACTTCAGAATTACAAACCTTCGAGAAATTGGTGTTTGATAAGTAATCAAAGTGTTGTCAACCTATGCCCACTTGTTCAACTGAGGTTATTAGAGAATATAAGTAGTCGATCATCCGTCCTATCTAAACATTTCTTTTTTCCATTTATCATTTTGATTAGTAGTAGTAGTATTGTTCATCGGGTCATTCGACATTTTTTCACCAAATAAAGATTTTCATAATTACACTCACTTGGGAAGCAAAAATAGTCTACACACATGAAGTTGGTTTGAGGTAAGTAGCCAGTGGGACAGTCTGATGACGCATCTTCCCACGTGACTTGTTTCGAACATGACGTCACACCAGCACAGTCATTGTACACGTCTGTGATTAGAGGGTCTGAATACGATTGGAGGATCCGACAATCATCTGCAGAGTTGTATGTGCAGCAATTGGCTTCGTCACGATCAGAAACTGAAAAAATAAAGACTAATTATTTGAATCCGTGAATGTTGTTTTCTTAGATAATTTTTGTTGTTCACGAAATTAGTGGTGTTCACGAAATTAGTGATGTAATGATTTTGCAGGTAAACAGTATTGCTATTTCTTATTGTTTAAGTATGAGAAGATAAACGAAAGACGAAAAGAAAATGCATAGTTTTGCGTGAGCATGACGTCGTATAAGACACCACAAGAGGAAAATATATGTGGATGTAATGAATTGACCAATCGTGGCTGTCAATCAAAAAATAAATCGACCAATCAAATCATTTATTCAGACCAGAAGTGAACTTTGAACTCAAACAGTGACCGACGTTTATGTGAAGCATTTCTTTAGCAACTTAAGCGCCTTAATGACAGCTTGTTCAGGCTACAGTTAACAAAGATTTTTAGTTACATAATACTGACCATTATAACACACACGCACGAAAGAAAAACTCCGTTAACCCTTGTCATGCTGTATAAATTACCTTACTGAAATGCTGTCAAATCAAAGGGTTGAAACCACTGATAGAACTTGTTGTTCAAAAATCAAGATATCTTTTAGAAATCAACTTCATAAACAACCCTGGAAGGAAAAGTACAAACAGGAGGTGTAGACTAAGATCAGCCTGCAAATAAGTGCAGTCTGATCTTAGTTTACACCTCCTGTCAAAATCGGAATATTCCGGGTTCAGCATGACAAGGGTTAAATTCGTAGTGGAAATTCTTATCAGAGGTCATTGGGCGTAGCCAGCAGACCTGTGATTAAAGTTGGATTAAATAGTGAGTTTTTTTCTGATCTTTTATGATATACTTCAAAAAGTCGATTGATCTAGCAAATAGGTATTTTCCACTGGAGGTTAATTTTGTGCTCCAACATTTACACTCATCAGTATAAACGTCGTAACTACTGCCTATTAAAGCTGTAGTTATGAAATTCAGGTCATCGATTAACCTTAACTTATTTTTCGAGGAGTGGAATGTTGAGATAAAGATGTAATTATTGTTATTAATTTACCTGTAGCCAAATTGGGGCAACCTGTGCTGGATAATTTTGCAGCTCGGTAAAGAATGTCTATTGCTATCAACCCGTTTGTTGATGAACAGTCTGGCAAAATCGAATCTACAGTCGGGTCATTTCCATAACACGCACAGTCCGTATACAGTGTGGAAGTTAGGGTGGAGGTAGCTACTAGTGCATCAAAAACTGAAAAAGAATTTCGTTATCACAGTGTTCCAATAATGGAACATTCAGACCAATTTAGACTTATTCTACCCATTCCTACACAATCCCCCTTTTTGAAGCTCCCAAAAGAAAAAGCTTTCGCGAGAACATTATGGAAATGTAGAAAAAGCTTGTCGAGAGAAATTTTTTTATTATCAACTATATTTTTTGAAAATAAAGACCAAGAGTTTTAAAATATCATCAAATAAAAATTATGAATTTTGTATTTTCTTAGTTTGTATATGCAAATCAGTATACAATATTGTGTCAGCATACAGAGCAACATTTGCAGAGGGCTACCACCCAAGTCCTATGGGGCCCGATTAACCAATTCCCTCACAATGACGCTTCAAGAAAATAGCTTTTCAAAACATTGTGGAAAATGAAGAAATTTCTTGTCACAAGCAATTTCTTCATTTTCCACAATGTTTTCTGTCCAGAAAAATGAAAAAAAAAAAAAAAAAAATCTAGAATGTCATCAACTGTAAATTGTTGTCTGCAACTCCTTTCAATTTGGACTAAAATAAAAGTTTGCCGTCTGGTAATGGGTTAAAATATTAAACGTGTCTGTGTTCAAAAAAGACAGGGCCGCCGTCATAGCGCAGTTGGTAGCGCGTCGGACTGTCAATCTAGAGGTCCCGGGTTCGATCCCCGACGGCGGCACTCATCCTTTCCGACTATTTGTCTCTCACCAATGGGTCGATAATCGTAGACCTATGTGAGATAGCAGCTGGAGGCTAGGAAGGGATGTAATGGTAGTACTGGTGTGAGAAATACCAGGAATCCATTGTTAGGTGCTCCAGCCGCCGCGATATAACTGAAAGATTGTTGAAAGCGGCGTAAAACCCCATTCAAACAAACAAACAAATCAAAAAAGACAATTAAATGCCGAGCGTGTATCCCAGATGAACTAGCACGTCGACGTCTGCTTTGTTTGTTCTGCACGGGTTAAACAGACTAATATTAATTTGAGCTTGTAAGTAACATTTCATCCTTTTTCACACGTTTGTGCAGTTCAGACAATGGTCAGTCTGCACAGTCACACAGGGCATTAAAAATATTGACTAATCGTCTTAACCCATTCTTAAACGACAAAATTTTAGACAGGTTCAAATTCAGATAGATCTAAAAATAAGGGCCAAATCAGGCCGAAAACCTTGTGGGGAAAAAAAAAAAAGAAGAAACTGCTTGTTACCAGCAATTTCTTCTTCCTAATAATGTTTTGCAAAGTTATATATTCTTGGGGCGTAAAAATGTGGAATTGTGAAATAAGTAAGCGTAAAGGAAAGACTTTGAATAGACTTTTCTTCAGTGCCATATATAAAAACTATCTTCAGTCAATTTTAGGTTGGTTTTTTTTCCTTTTTTTTTCAAAATCGCAATTTTCTACGAAAATGTATATCCTGATTATTCCTCAGCATTTTACATCATTACCTAGCAAAGCATCAGCTTTGAAAGCTTAAGTTAACAGACAAATTTTGAGGTCTTCTCAAAGTTCAACGAGTGCAAACCGCCACTGGAGGCTTAACCATATAATATTTGGAATGCCTACGCCCTAAAAATAGTTCTTTTATATTTCAGGGATATTGCAAACTCTATTTAGATTGTAGAGAACTCTGTCAAAAGCATACTATTTAACCCATTCCCACCCGATTCCGCTTTTTAAGCATCTAGAGAAAAAAGCTTTGGAAAACATTGTGGACAATGAAGAAATTGCTTGTACAAGCAATTTCTTCAATGTCAACAATGTTTTCTACCCAACAAGGGCAAGATTTTCTAAATTCATCCATGCTTTGCTAGCTGATAGTACTTTCAGCACTTTGATTTGTATATTGCTATACACTCTGAACATTGTATCAATGTACTAATCGAGGCTGTTAATGAATCATCCGACCAATCGAATCATTTATTCAGCCCGGACCTGTCAACTCCGACATTGACCGCCATTTTTGTTTACTTTTATTGATGGTTTGGTAACTTAAACGACGTAACAACAGTTTATTTAAGCTGTAGTTACGACGTTTAGGTCACCAACCAACATTCTACACTTTTGTTACATGCTACTAGCAATAGATTTTGCGAATTAACGCCGTTTAAAATCGAAGCGGGACTTCCTGTCGGAGTCGATTGGCGTGGCAAATAGAGTGAGTGGGCGGGGCCAGCGACCGACAATTGACATATCACTTGCCCTGCTCATTCACTCTCTTGGCCCCATCCATTGACTCCAACAGGAAGTTCCGCTTTGATTTTTAACGGCATTAAAATGCACAATTTATTGACAGTACTATGTAACAAAAAAGTAGAATAGTTGGTTGGCGACCAAACCCTCATAACTACAGCTTGAATAAGCTGAAGTTACGATATTGAAGTCGCCAAGCCAACAAAAAAAGCTTAACAAACACGGCGGCCAATGACGGAGTTCAGCAGTCACTTCATTGGTCGAATGATTATTTGATTGACAGCCGCAATTGGTCAATTTGATAAAGAATGTAACAAGAGGCAAGTTGTATAATACAACTTCAAGAGTATTTTTTTCAAAGAGAAATCAATGGCAATCCATCCATCCGTGTCAACTTTCTGTCAAAATGAATGATTTGATTGGTCGATTGATTCTTTTATCGATAATCGCGAACTACCAAATGATCATCAGGTAGAGATAAGTGAATGAAAAAAAAAAGAAAAGAAATTCTAAATAGTGTTCCAGTTTTCTTTAAGAATGACGAGGCAATCGTGGATAGGTGTAAGTGAATTGATCTAAACATGCAGTTGGAGGATCCCGATTGTCAATCAAAGGATCGATCGACCAATCAAAGCATTAATTTAGTCCGAAATTGAAATTTGAACTCCAACATTAGCCGACATTTATATGAATCATTTTTGTTTGATTCGCGACTCAAATGTTTAAAGAACAACCTATTCAAGATATAATGGCGTTTAGAACGCCAACCAACAATTTTCCTTTTTTTTTGTTACGTGTTACTGACAATAGAATTTGCACAAAAACGCCGTTTAATAACTAAGCGGAACTCCCTGTAGGACCTCAAAAGGCGGGATAAGCGATCTGTCAAATGTAATTACTTGGAAAAACAAAATCTACTGAACTAGTTTAAATACAAATGCAGTCGATAGAAAATACTTTGGTATTCATATCTATTTTACATCCTGATATATCGGTGTTTGAACATGGATAAAAGATGATATTGAATGATGTAAAGATAGTGGTAATCATAATGATGATTGACGAATCGCTGGCCCCGCCCACCTTTTCCGCTGGCCCCGGCCCATTGTCTCCGACATAAAGTCCATCTTCCATTTTATACGGCGTTATTTTGCAAAACTAATGGCCAGTAGCACGTAATAAAAAGTGGTATGGTTGGTTTGCTATCTTAAAGCCGTAACTAAACCTTGAATTGGCTGTAGCTACGACGTTTAATTCGCCAAACCAATAATAATACTTGACCTATATGATGACAAATGTCGGATTTCAAATCTCAATCCCGGTATAAATCAATGATTTGATTGGTAGATTGTTTCTTTGATTGACAGTCGCGATTGGTCAATTTGTAACTATACTGTTGCGACATATACTACCAAAAATTCTACGCACAAAATAAGAGAAACATAATATCTAAAATGACAGACATGTCATAATATTTATGATAATATAGGAATTCTTTTAGAAATTCAAGAAAGTGAAAAAAGGTTGAAGGAAAAATAATGGATGAAAAATGAAATTTTATCTCAGAAGAAAAAACCCGCTATTAGTAATACCTGACACGAAAAGACACAATTCCAAAAACATGGCAATGTTAATAATTAGACGTGTGTCAGTTTGACATGTTATATATACTGCGGTAATTGCATAGATTACCTATTTATATAACCGAATCCTTTAAAAAAAATAACCTTGATCTTGTAAAATCCTTTTTTTTTTTATGCTACCAATTGAACTGAATTTAGTTAACTTGTAACGATCCATCCGTGAATTGTTCAGCATATATACATTTTATTAATACCTATATAATTTAATCTTTAGTTTCGTCTATCAAAAACGGGCTTTTTGATTTGTAGAAAAAAATATTTATAACTCCATGAACAAAATTTTGAGCCCGCTGCGATTTTGTATGACTCCGAACAAAATAGTTCGATACAAAAAGGTATCAACATTTGTAAAGTATTGCCTTGTTCGCTCGATGCTATTAAATTATAAGAAATGAAGAGAATATTTTTTTGTTTTCGTGGAGGTATGAACAGAAAAACCTACCCACACTTATGTATGAATCCACTTCGCGTATTCATACAGTGTGATTAGTTTTTTTCGGTTCATACCTCGATGAAACAAAAAAACTCACTTCATCTCTTTAGAATATTTCAAGTCATATGTATTCATTCCAATCGGAGATATTCGGACTCGTCAGACAAAAAAAAAAAAAAAAGTATATGATAGTGTCAAATACGGTTCTATATATTGTTGTCTAAGATGGCGTCGTTTTCCTTCAGTAGATAACGTTATAGTACAAATAAACCTATTTAGAATGGCAAACATTATAGAAAAGCAGATTTTTGAAAATTGTTTTATCGGATTTATCTAATAAAGACGTCAGTATATAATAAATGAGCGCACGCATGACATTTCCAACCATTTCACATGTGCGCCAAGTCAAGACTCAGATCATCCTGTGCATCCGCACAGTCTGATCAGAGTCTCCACTCTGCGCTCTGTAGATATATACTGACCCAAAGCTTCTTTGAACAATCAGCGAATATGTTAATTGCCCTAAATGGCTGTCCATGGTGCTCAATCTGTGCGAGTCACGCACTTGCTAAATGGTTGGAAATGTCACGCATAGGCTCAAATGGAATACTAAGTTACGACAGCGATACATCATGTATTTGCTTCTCGCTAAGAAGGGTAATTTGATATTCAACTCAACTTTCGGTCTGTTTAAATATCAAAACTTTCCTCCGCAGCTAAAGCAAATACAAGATGTTGTTTCACTATCGTAACATAATATTCCCTTTGTAATAGAAAAAAGACCATTTCTAGCAGAGGTCAATAGGAATTTGTAATTTGAAATTAACAGAAGAGTGATTTCAGCATTTTTTAATAAAACCCCGCAAAATTAAGTTTTGTCAAACCTAACCTACGTTATCTACGAGATCTAACAATACAGGGATTGATTATTTTCGATTTCCGAGATTCAACGTTCTATTGAATTGTCGCAATTATCATACAAAAACTTTCGGTTGGCGACAAAAATGTCATGAATACAGCTTTATTCAAGCTGTATTTACGACATTTCGTCACTCATCGACAGTATTAAACTATTAAACCCGAAATATTAAATTACACTGTCTTTTATTACCTATTGTCTGGGTTCGATCCCCGGTGGCGGCACATATTCTTTCTGACATTAGTCTCTTACCAATGGGTGGATAATCGTAAATCTAAGCGGGATAGCAGCTGGAGGCTAGGAAAGGATGTAGTGGTAATAATGGTGTGAGAAATACCAGAAATCCCATTGTTAGGTGCTCCAGCTGCCGTGATATGACTGAAATACAATTAATAGCGGCGTTAAATCCCATTCAATCAATCAATCAATCAATCAATTACGGTATTGTCCAAAATCCTAGCTCGAATATTATACCAAGATCCAATCAAAACGACCGATCGGGTTTTAAATAACGATTCCCCGCTGTCAATCAAAATCGATTGACCAATGAAATATTCTACTTAGACCGATAATGGCATGTTGATTATGCTATTGCGTGAAAAATAAGACTAACATGAGACTAGTTGTGAGCCACAATGGTTATTCACAAACAATTTGTTGAATATCACATGAGAGACCAGGTGTATGAGACTGGTCAACTGGAACTCCTCATTCAATTCTACGAATCAAATCTGGGATGCATCGTATGACTATTTTAAAGCTTCACCTGAGAAACTTTCAAAATGGCGCTATCCGTTATGCAAAGCAACTGTGTTGAAATGCATCTCATAAAGTATCTGTTAGAACTCTGTTATGTCTTCAAAGGAAACTTTACATCAGAGCCAAACAGGGCAAAATATATGTAAAAAAAAGGAAATTTTCGCTTTCAGCTAATTTGAGACTACCGAATCATCCGGTTTTACCGGAATTATATACTACACTGTTTCCGGCTAAAACAAAAGCAACGATTCGTTACATAATGCTCCGCCTGTTATGCGTCCGTGGTCTGTTCAACAGTTAACACAAATGGCCGAGTTACCGATTGGTAACTGTAGCTACTTGCATCCAAAATGCCGGTGTTCAAATAGTTTCAATAGATTATATGCCTTTTAACTTAAACCAGACATTTTGTAAATTGGTTTCAATAAGAAACCAACATTCTTCATAATAGAAGGTCTGATATCACTGTGCTTTGAAGGGTGGATGGTAAACCTGGAATGGAACTTAAAAATCAATCAAATAATGAAGAAACATGCAAACTGAAATATGATGTAACCCCTTTTTTGTCTTTACGCCTAATTCAAATTGTCTGTTTGTTGAGTTTGATAACAAACATGACACCACTTTGCCGGTAACCATAAGGCGTTTCCATAATCCTCTGCGCATTTTCATAATTACCAAACTGGTGTTATATCACCCGTATCATGCAAAAGATATTGAAAGGGCTAATATCACTGGTCCAGGGTTTTCCCTCGACTTTCAAAACAGGGGGTCATTTTGCCACATTATGACCCCTATCAAATAAGATAAAGAAGGCTGTCTAGGTATTTTGGGGGTCATTTCTGAAAATGGGGGTCCAAATTCAAAGGAGAAGAGGGTCAGGGAAAACCCTGCTGGTCATATTAAAAAGGGTGGTACGAGAGTCTCGATTTAAGTTCATAGAGGATACAACTTTTTAGCACAATTATGAAATTGCACGACTCGAGGTGTTTCATGAATCACGTACCCAGGTCACCCTTATACGGAAGGCCAATGTACGAGGCCGGAATCCGACTTACATACCGGCATGAACAGGGGTTCCTTTTTGTCAATTGACTTTTATCATATTCTGATATAACTTATAGCATTGATCGCTTAAGAGATTTGTGTACTGCATATAATGCATATAATTGACGATCGGTATTACTTAGCGATTAAGTAAGGTGTCTTGTATACACGACAGATGAAAACTAATTCCTAAAAGCTTGCGAATGTATATTAATCGTGCTATTTTATTACATTTAGATTTTAAAGGGAGGTATCAATGTTTCTGAATCCTAGATAAGAGAAAAATTACCAAGTGCCGAATATTACGCCCAAACGAACATTCAATACTTTAAGTTGAATCATGTAGTGTCTTTGCGGTAATCTAAAAGGCTAAACGTGGCTTTCTGTGGTTATATCGAAAAGGTTCAGCGGATTCCAGGTTATTTTTAGATATCATGGAATTCGGCTGTCGACCTCATTTGCATATGACCCAAAGTCAACGGAAGGTAACAAATAAACTAATGAAACAGCCAACGTCCTAAATCATGTCACATCAAATGGTTATCGCAAAACTACGGTAAGTGTTTATATTCATAACAACGCTTACGACAGTTTTTAGTCTGATCTTTACAGAATTTAAAAAAGGCTAGCGAACATAACAGCCTAATGACGAAACAAGGACGTTTGTTTGATGTAATTCAAGCTAAATGTCATTCGCACCATAAACAGTGCTCTTGTATAAGTTTTGATTGTTGTTATATGTCTTTATTCATTATCTCTGTGAAGTATAAGGTTCCATTCTTTCCATTTTCTTACTTCTTTTCTTTTCATCTAAGAGACTTTAGTTTCTGTAATAGCTCAAAGAAACCTTCTTTTCAGAGAGAGAAATTGGATCATTTTAACTCAGGATCGTGCGGCAAAGAATCTGCAGAGAGATGCATAATTCGATATGAGTGTCATTAAACTAGAAAACATTGTGAGAAAGCAGAAACTTCTAGTAACAATCATTTTAGCTCTACTGGCCGAAAGCCACTAGAGCTTATGCGATGGCTTTTTCAGGTCCGGCGCCCGTCCATAAACTTTTCCTTGTTAACATTCGGCTAAACGAATGTTAACATTCGTCAGTCTACAGTTTTCATCGGATTCCCTTCAAACTTTCTCAGAGTGATTGTACAGTCATAAGGATCGTTCCTTTCGAAATTGGGTCAGATCCGTCAACGGGCCTGATTAAAAAATATAATTAAAAATTCCTCGTTAACACTCTAGAGTCCACAGTTTTCATCGGATTCTCTTCAAACTTTCACAGAATGATATAGAAGGTCTGATATCACTGTGCTTTGAAGGGTGGATGGTAAACCTGGAATGGAACTTAAAAATCAATCAAAGAATGAAGAAACATGCAAACTGAAATATGATGTAACCCCTTTTTTGTCTTTACGCCTAATTCAAATTGTCTGTTTGTTGAGTTTGATAACAAACATGACACCACTTTGCCGGTAACCATAAAGCGTTTCCATAATCCTCTGCGCATTTTCATAATTACCAAACTGGTGTTATATCACCCGTATCATGCAAAAGATATTGAAAGGGCTAATGTCACTGGTCCAGGGTTTTCCCTCGACTTTCAAAACAGGGGGTCATTTTGCCACATTATGACCCCTATCAAATAAGATAAAGAAGGCTGTCAAGGTATTTTGGGGGTCATTTCTGAAAAATGGGGGTCCAAATTCAAAGGAGAAGAGGGTCGGGGAAAACCCTGCTGGTCATATTAAAAAGGGTGGTACGAGAGTCTCGATTTAAGTTCATAGAGGATACAACTTTTTAGCACAATTATGAAATTGCACGACTCGAGGTGTTTCATGAATCACGTACCCAGGTCACCCTTATACGGAAGGCCAATGTACGAGGCCGGAATCCGACTTACATACCGGCATGAACAGGGGTTCCTTTTTGTCAATTGACTTTTATCATATTCTGATATAACTTATAGCATTGATCGCTTAAGAGATTTGTGTACTGCATATAATGCATATAATTGACGATCGGTATTACTTAGCGATTAAGTAAGGTGTCTTGTATACACGACAGATGAAAACTAATTCCTAAAAGCTTGCGAATGTATATTAATCGTGCTATTTTATTACATTTAGATTTTAAAGGGAGGTATCAATGTTTCTGAATCCTAGATAAGAGAAAAATTACCAAGTGCCGAATATTACGCCCAAACGAACATTCAATACTTTAAGTTGAATCATGTAGTGTCTTTGCGGTAATCTAAAAGGCTAAACGTGGCTTTCTGTGGTTATATCGAAAAGGTTCAGCGGATTCCAGGTTATTTTTAGATATCATGGAATTCGGCTGTCGACCTCATTTGCATATGACCCAAAGTCAACGGAAGGTAACAAATAAACTAATGAAACAGCCAACGTCCTAAATCATGTCACATCAAATGGTTATCGCAAAACTACGGTAAGTGTTTATATTCATAACAACGCTTACGACAGTTTTTAGTCTGATCTTTACAGAATTTAAAAAAGGCTAGCGAACATAACAGCCTAATGACGAAACAAGGACGTTTGTTTGATGTAATTCAAGCTAAATGTCATTCGCACCATAAACAGTGCTCTTGTATAAGTTTTGATTGTTGTTATATGTCTTTATTCATTATCTCTGTGAAGTATAAGGTTCCATTCTTTCCATTTTCTTACTTCTTTTCTTTTCATCTAAGAGACTTTAGTTTCTGTAATAGCTCAAAGAAACCTTCTTTTCAGAGAGAGAAATTGGATCATTTTAACTCAGGATCGTGCGGCAAAGAATCTGCAGAGAGATGCATAATTCGATATGAGTGTCATTAAACTAGAAAACATTGTGAGAAAGCAGAAACTTCTAGTAACAATCATTTTAGCTCTACTGGCCGAAAGCCACTAGAGCTTATGCGATGGCTTTTTCAGGTCCGGCGCCCGTCCATAAACTTTTCCTTGTTAACATTCGGCTAAACGAATGTTAACATTCGTCAGTCTACAGTTTTCATCGGATTCCCTTCAAACTTTCTCAGAGTGATTGTACAGTCATAAGGATCGTTCCTTTCGAAATTGGGTCAGATCCGTCAACGGGCCTGATTAAAAAATATAATTAAAAATTCCTCGTTAACACTCTAGAGTCCACAGTTTTCATCGGATTCTCTTCAAACTTTCACAGAATGATATAGAAGGTCTGATATCACTGTGCTTTGAAGGGTGGATGGTAAACCTGGAATGGAACTTAAAAATCAATCAAAGAATGAAGAAACATGCAAACTGAAATATGATGTAACCCCTTTTTTGTCTTTACGCCTAATTCAAATTGTCTGTTTGTTGAGTTTGATAACAAACATGACACCACTTTGCCGGTAACCATAAAGCGTTTCCATAATCCTCTGCGCATTTTCATAATTACCAAACTGGTGTTATATCACCCGTATCATGCAAAAGATATTGAAAGGGCTAATATCACTGGTCCAGGGTTTTCCCTCGACTTTCAAAACAGGGGGTCATTTTGCCACATTATGACCCCTATCAAATAAGATAAAGAAGGCTGTCTAGGTATTTTGGGGGTCATTTCTGAAAAATGGGGGTCCAAATTCAAAGGAGAAGAGGGTCGGGGAAAACCCTGCTGGTCATATTAAAAAGGGTGGTACGAGAGTCTCGATTTAAGTTCATAGAGGATACAACTTTTTAGCACAATTATGAAATTGCACGACTCGAGGTGTTTCATGAATCACGTACCCAGGTCAACCTTATACGGAAGGCCAATGTACGAGGCCGGAATCCGACTTACATACCGGCATGAACAGGGATTCCTTTTTGTCAATTGACTTTTATTATATTCTGATATAACTTATAGCATTGATCGCTTAAGAGATTTGTGTACTGTGTTTTACACAACGCATATAATTGACGATCGGTATTACTTAGCGATTAAGTAAGGTGTCTTGTATATACGACAGATGAACACTAATTCCTAAAAGCTTACGAATGTATATTAATCGTGCTATTTTATTACATTTAGATTTTAAAGGGAGGTATCAATGTTTCTGAATCCTAGATAAGAGAAAATTACCAAGTGCAGAATATTACGCTCAAACGAACATTTAATACTTTAAGTTGAATAAGGTATTGTCTTTGCGGTAATCTAAAAGGCTAAACGTGGCTTTTTGTGGTTATATCGAAAAGGTTCAGCGGATTCCAGGTTATTTTTAGATATCATGGAATTCGGCTGTCGAACTCATTTGCATATGACCCAGAGTCAACGGAAGGAGCGAAACAGCCAACGTCCTAAATCATGTCACATCAAATGGTTTATATTCATAACAACGCTTACGACAGTTTTTAGACTGATCTTTACAGAATTTAAGACATGCTAGCGAACATAACACCCTAATGACGAAACAAGGATGTTTGTTTGATGTAATTCAAACTAAATGTCATTCGCACCATAAACAGTGCTCTTGTATAAGTTTTGATTGTTGTTATATATCTTTATTCATTATCTCTGTGAAGTATAAGGTTCCATTCTTTACTCTTTTTTTTACTTCTTTTCTTTTCATCCAAGAGACTTTAGTTTCTGTAATAGCTCAAAGAAACCTTTTTCTCAGAGAGAGAATTTGGATCATTTTAACTCAGGATCGTGCGGCAAAGAATCTGCAGAGAGATGCATAATTCGATATGAGTGTCATTAAACTAGAAAACATTGTGAGAAAGCAGAAACTTCTAGTAACAATCATATTTAGCTCTACTGGCCGAAGGCCACTAGAGCTAATGCGATGGCTTTTTCAGGTCCGGCGTCCGTCCATAAACTTTTCCTTGTTAACATTCGTCAGTCTACAGTTTTCATCGGATTCCCTTCAAACTTTCTCAGAGTGATTGTTCAGTCATAAGGATCGTTCCTTTCGAAATTGGGTCAGATCCGTCAACGGGCCTGATTAAAAAATTTAATTAAAAATTTCTCGTTAACACTCTACAGTCCACAGTTTTCATCGATTATCTTCAAACTTTCTCAGAATGATTGTACAACCATAAGGATCGTACTTTTCAAAATTTGGTGATATCCGTCAAGAAACACGGGAAAAGGGGCCTAATTAAAATGCAATTAAAAGATCCTCGTTAACACTCTAGAGTTCACAGTTTTCATTGGACTCATTTCAATCTTTCACAGAATGAGGATTGTTCCTTTCGGATATTGGGTAGGATCCGTCTAGAAACACGGGAAAGGGTCCTTATCAAAATTTGATTACAAAATCCTCATTTATACTCTAGAGTCAATATTTTTCATCGGATTCTCTTCAAAGTTTCTCAGATTGGTTGTACAATCATAAGGATCGTTCCTTTGAAATTGGGTATGATCCGTCAAGAAACACAGGAAAAGGGGCCTATTAGGAATTGAATAAGAAGATCCTCGTTAACACTCCTCAGTCCTCATTTTTAAAAGAATGATTGTACCATCATAAGAATCATTCCTTTAGAAATTGAGTATGATCCGACAAGAAACACGGGAATAGAGGCCTAGTGAAAATTTAATTATATACCGAGGGAAAAAAGTTTAGCAATTTTGTACGTTACAGCCAATTTCTCCGTTGTCTAGCTCTGGATTCAAACCATATTTTCACACATCGATCTTTTATGTGTTAGCCACAGTATTTAAAAAAATTAAATGATTTCAAGGTCATACGTGTTTGTTGGACAGCGTTAAACATGGTAAGGGTAGGGAGGTAAAAGTAACACAAAGATTTTGTGTCCACCGTTTGCGCCAATAACGGCATCACAGCGGCTTCTCATGCTGGAAATGAGCCTACGATTAATGGCCATAGGGATACGACCCCATTCCTGACGCAGAACACGTTCCAGGTCTCTAACGTTATTAACGTCATTCCTGTCTCTTACTCTCCTACCCAGATGGTCCCAAAGGTGTTCGATCGGAGACAGATCCGGTGATTTGGCTGGCCAATCCAACACATCAACATTTTTAGTCTGTAAAAGGTCCAACGTGTGCCGAGCGACATGTGGGCGGGCATTATCTTGCTGAAAAATGGTAGCAAGCCCTTGACGCATGAACGGCAATACCACTGGCTGGACAATTTCGGTGCAGTGTCGAACGGCATTTAAGTTTCCCTGAATAGCTACCAAGTCAGTCTTGCCACGGTATGATATACCACCCCAGACCATGACGCTGCCGCCTCCAAAACGGTTGAATGACGTTGGCGGGATTTCTGCTTTCGCCTTCACGCCTCCAAACACGTACCCTGCCATCCGCAAACATCAAATTAAAACGGGATTCGTCTGTGAATAGGACCTGATTCCACATTCGTCTTGGCCATCGACGGTGTACCCTTGTCCAATTCAATCTTGCATGTCTGTGTGCACGTGTCAAAGGAATGCCAACGTAAGGTCGACGTGCGCGTAAACGTGCCGAACGAAGTCTGTTTCTTACAGTACGAGCACAGACCCGTGTTCCCGTTGCATTTCGGACCAAACCGGCTATACGAGTGTTATTGAGGAAGCGATTACGCCGTGAGCACGTCACGATATAATTGTCCTCACGTTGGATAGTCTTACGTGGCTGAACGTGGCCTGTCTTTGATGGTGCCTAATTGACGATACTTTGTTTTAAGTCTTGAAATGGAACTTTGGCTCACGCAAAAATGTTGTGCCACCTCTTTTACCATCATACCACCAGCCAGCATACCGATGGCTACGTTCCGTTGATCTAAGTTAAGCCCTGGGCGACGCCCCATTTGAATTCTTTTAAATGTTTTAATGAGTTATTTTGTTATTGATGCTAACCAATAAACTGGGATAGATATTGTGGATATAGACTTCACGTACATGTGGAAGCACGTGCATAACGTGTTTCAGCAAAATTGCGTCAGACAGCCTTTAGAAGCGAGGAAAACGTGCTCTTAATGCATAATTAGTTAGTTAGCTTTTAAAAATTGCAAACGAGACTGATTTTATAAGGTTTATACATTTACGTTGAAAAATAATGTAGGTCGAAAAAAATTGCTAAACATTTTTCCCTTAGTATATAACTCATTAAAAATCCATGTTAACACTCTGGAGTCCACAGTTGTCTTCGGACTCTCTTCAAGCTTTTCAGAATGATTGTACAATCATTAGGATCGTTCCTTTCAAATTTGGTGATATCCGTCAAGCAACACGGGATAAGGGGCCTAATTAAAATGCAATTAAAAGATCCTCGTTAACACTCTAGAGTCCGAAGTTTACATTGGACACTCCTCAATCTTTCACAGAATGATTGTACCATCATAAGGATTGTTCCTTTCCGAATAGAGTAGGATCAGTCAAGAAACACGGTAAGGGTCCTTATCAAAATTTGATTAAAAAATCCTCATTGATACTCTAGAGTCAATATTTTTCATCGGATTCTCTTCAAAGTTTCTCAGACTGGTTGTACCATCATTAAGATCGTTCCTTTGAAATTAGGTATGGTCCATCAAGAAACACAGGAAAGGGGACCTAGTAGGAATTGAATTAAAAGATCCTCGTTAACACTCTAGAGTCCACATTTTTAAAAGAATGATTGTACCATCATAAGGATCGTTCCCGTCGAAATTGGGTGTGATCCGCCAAGAAACACGGGAAAAGGCGCCTTGTGAAAATCTAATCAAGATTCAATTATAAATCCTCGTTAACACTCTAGAGTTCAACGTTTTCTTCGGACTCTCTTCAAACTTTCACAGAACGATTTGACCATCATAAGGATCGTTCATTTCGAAATTGCGTATGATCCGCCAAGAAACACGCTAAAAGGACCTAATGAAGGTTTAATTTAAAAAAAGCCTAGTTTACACACTAGAGTCCACAGTTTTCAACAAATTCTCTTCATACATTCACAGAATGATCAAATGGATTGTTCCTTTCGGAAGTCGGTTTGATCCATCTAGTATCATGGGAAAAAGGGCCTTATGAGAATTTAATTAAAAAAATCTTAGTTAACACATCATGGCCCAAGATTTCACCAGATTGTCTTCACCTTTTCACAGAATGATTGTACCATCATAAGGATTGTTCCTATCAAATTGGGTCTGATCCATCGAGAAACATAGGAAAATTATATAAAATTAATTAAAAAGAATCTTGAATGATTATTGGAAGTCCACAGATTTCATTTGGCTGTCTTCATACTCAAACAAAATAATTAAACTTTTGTAAGTATAGATCCCTTTGAAGTCGGTTCAGATCCATCAAGTTAGATGGGAAAAGGGGGCTCTATGAAAATCTAATTAAAAAATCCCTATTAACGCAATGAAACCCACAGCTCTGATCAGATTTTGTTGAAACTTTTGAGAATGATTCAAGGTCATCGATCATTCTTTTCGAAACGGGGTTTGAACCGTCAAGAAACACGAGAAAAGGGTCCTTAAGAAAATTTCATGTAGGAATCCTTGTTATCAAGCCCAGAACTTTCATCGGACTTTCTTCAATCATTAACAGAATGATTGTACAATTATAATGATGTTGACCTGATCCGTTAAGTATCACAGGAAAAGGAGCTTTATGAAATTGAAATTTTTAATCTTTGTACCACAATAAAGTTCACAGTTTTCATTGGATTCTGTTCAACCTTTCACAGAATGTTTATACCATCTTTAGGATGGGTTCTTTTAAAATTGGGCCTGATTTGTCCAGCATCATGGGAAAAGGGGCCTTTTGAAAATTTCATCTTTAATCTTTGTTAACGAGTCCAGAGCTTTCATCGGATTTTCTTCAAACTTCCACAAACTGATTGTGCACTAATTACGTTTGTTGATGTTGATATTAGACCTGACCTGTCAAGTATCACAGGAAAAGGAGCTTTATGAAATTTAATATAAAAAACCTTGTACCACTATAAAGTCCACACTTTTCATCGGATTCTGTTCAAACTTTCACAGAACCTTTGTACCATCAATAGGATTGTTATTGGGCCTGATCTGTCTAGTATCATAGAAAAAGGGGCTGTATGAAAAATTATTACCAAATCCTCAATAACACAAGAATGCCCTCAGTCTTTATCAGATTCTCTTCAAACTTTAATAGAATGATTGTACCATCAATTTGATTGTTCCTATGTAAATTAGGTCTGATCTGTTAAGTGACACAAGAAAAGGGGCCTTATCAAATTTTATTGTAAAAACGTCATTATCACAACATAGTCATCAGTCTTTATCATTTTCTTCAAACTATCGATCATTGTTCCTTTGTAAATTGATTATGATTTGTTAAGTTTCACGGGAAAAGGGCCTGAATGATTTTTTTTTACAAAAAAAACTCTTGAGACAATTCAGTTCACTGTTTTCATTGATTCTCTTTAAACTTATACAGAATGATTGTACCTTCATCAGAATTGTTCCTTTTGAAATTAGGTTTGTTCTGTAAAGTATCATGCGAAAGTGGGTCCTATGAAAATTTCATTAGAAAATACTCATCAAAACAATGAATTCCACAGATTACACAGATTGATTCTACCATCATTACAATCGTTGATTTCGACAGTGGATCTGATACTGCAAGTAATACATGAAAAGGCGCCTTATGAAAAACTTTCTTAAATGTTTTAGTTAACACAATGGCTTTCCAAATTTTCACCGAATTCACTTCAAAATTTCACAGAATAATTGTACAATCATAAGGATGGTTCTTTTCAGAATTGGGTACAAACCGTCAAGTTTCATCTAAAAAGGGACCATATGAATTTTTTTTATTATTCTTGTTTACGTGGTGAATATCATCATATTTCATCGGACTCACATTAAACTTTCACACAATGATTAAACCAACAATAAAGTATCACGGGAAAAGGGGTTTTATGAGAACTTGATTGAAATATTTTCGTTAAACATTTCTAATCGGATTCTCTTCAAAGATACATGTGGCATTGGAAACACAGGAAAAATGGCCTTGCAAATTTTCATTCAAAACATTATTGTTTATGTGATGAAGTTCACAATTATCAGATAGGGGATAAAGTCCAATGCGTTATTTTTATGCATTCTTCTTTAAGCAGTTAACTTCCTTAAATACAAGATTTCTTTAACTGAAAGCCGCCGTCATAGCGCAGTTGGTAGCGCGTCGGACTGTCAATCTAGAGGTCCCGGGTTCGATCTCCGACGGCGGCACTCTTCCTTTCCGACTATTTGTCTCTCACCAATGGGTTGATAATCGTAGACCTATGTGGGATAGCAGCTGGAGGCTAGGAAAGGATGTAATGGTAGTACTGGTGTAAGAAATACCAGGAATCCATTGTTAGGTGCTCCAGCCGCCGCGATATGACTGAAAGATTGTTAAAAGCGGCGTAAAACCCCATTCAAACAAACAAACAAATCTTTAACTGAAAACTTGATACCAGTAGAGCGTCTCAGGCCCTCGTGGGCCTCTTCTTTCTTCTTTTCGTGGTAAATGATTTTCTTAAGTGCGTAAGATGATCGGTTAGAATTGCCTTGATTAAAGTTGAAATCTTGCGCCGAAAAGGTAATTTCAGGCCTCCTGGTGAAACCTTTAAAGTCTTTTCAGAGTAAACCTTTAAAATGCCAAAAGAGCCTGTAATTCTCACTCAAAACGTTTATACTTGCTCTGACTTTTTGCCGTGCTAGCTAAAAGCAAGTTATGGATTTTGTTTTTCATTTTCCATTCTTTTATGTGTAGTTAAACTTAAAATAGCTTTACACATTAAAAGGAAAATAATCAACTGGTTATTTTTGATATGAAAAATCTCTCAAAAATATGCTTTGTTAGGCGTTGAAAAACGAGTCCGAACGCATTCGAATGAGAGATTTTTCTTATAAGAAATAACTAGTTGATTAGTGTATTCATTTTATTCGAAACAGTTTTATTTTTCAATCGTTACCTATTTATTTCAATCATCGTCGCCACCTTCGGCCCTGGGAATCGTGCGTATTAATTTCAACGAATTTTGTTTTCAATAATTTCTGTTCGCCATCTTGGATTGCCTTTCCAGACGGGCGAGGGTTCAAAAAGATTTTTGAGGGAAAGTCCGTATTTTAATACACATAGAGATTTGCATTGTCTCTGGTAAAAAAAACAAAAACAAAAAACCCACACACACAAAAAAAACAACAACAACAATAAAAAACGCGATAATTATTTCTATAAGAATTGATTAATGAGAAATCTAAGCAGGTATTATTTCGATGACATAACTGGATAAAAGGCAGGTATGTTTTAAGATTATATTTTGTGAAATATCAAATGGCCATTGCATACGCTTATATGGTCAGACTATTGCAGCTAGATCAACGAACTCAGTATGAACACTCTGAAAATCATTTGAATATTATTTAACGACTGCAAATACAATGAATCCTTAATCTACCCCATACAAAATTACGATCTGCAAACATAAACAACTATAAAGAAAAGTGATTTTTATCATATCGACATAGGTATTTACAAAGCAGCAGAAAATCGGCAAATAGTGTTAGATAAATTTCAGCAATTATGAAAAAAAATGTCGTAATAAAAATCCCGACACCTCTTCTATATATAATTTTTTCATGATGGATATACCTTATCCGTTTTGTTGCGACGCGTAAGTCGCGACATGAGGGCGGCAGGCTTGTAGTTGCACGCCGTTCCAAAACATCAAATAGCATGTTGTATGCGATATTCTTCGGAAGGTCCAGTCCTTCATATTTCCGTCCCGAGAGGAGTTCTATTATTGAAAAGTTTTAGGTTGCTATCAAGACTAAAAGATATGCTGACAGGACACAGTTTAGAATCCATTGCATATATGTGGATCACCGTGTGACCATATTTTAAGTTGAATACATACGGGGTCTCCTTGTATACATGTTGATCACCGTGTGACCTTATATCTATGTTGGATACATGCGGGGCCTCCTTGTATATAGGGATCAGCGTCTATGTCACAAAAAGGCGGGTCTCCTTGTACACATGTTGATCAGCGGATGACCATATTTCTATGTTGGATACCTTTAGGTTCTCCTTTTACATATGTTGATTAGCGTGTGATCATATTTCTATGATATATACCTGCGGAATCTCCTTGTACCCTCTGGCAATATTTCTATGTTGAATACCTTCGGAATCTCCTTGTACATAATGAAGATGAGCGTGTGACCATATACCTATATTTGTTAGATAGGAGGGGGCTCGTTGTATATATATTAATATATTTTGATAACCCCGTGGCAATAATTATATACTGGATATATGCGGGGTCTCCTTGTATATATGTGGATCAGCGTGTGACCATATTTCTATGTTTAATACATGAGGGGTGTCCTTGTATATATGTTAATTAGGGTGTGACCATTTTTCTATGATATATATTTATGCGGGGACTCCTTGTACAAATGCGGATGAGCACGTGCCTATATTTATATGTTTGATACATGCGGGATCCCATTGCATATATGTTGATCATCGTGTGACCATATTTCCATGTTGAATACATGCGGGGTCTCCTTGTACATATGCGGATCAGCGTGTGATCTTATATCTATGTTTGATACCTGTGGGATCTCCTTGTTTATATGTGGTTCACCGTGTGGCCATATTTCTAAGTTGGATACATACGGGGTCTCCTTGTACATATATGGGTCACCGTGTGACCATATATCTATGTTTGATACCTGTGGGATCTTCTTGTATATATGTGGATAGCCGTGTGGCCATATTTTTAAGTTGGATACATACGGGGGTCTCCTTGTACATATGCGGATCACCGTGTAACCATATATCTATGTTTGATACCAGAGGGATCTCCTTGTATATGTTGTGCCCAATCTTGAGAATATGCCCATTCTTAAGAACGGGCAGACACATTTTGCCCATTCTTAAGAATGGTTGGCCATTCTTAAGAATGGTCAATGCGGTTTGTATCTGTTATCGGAAGCGTTTTTTCGATCAATATCGACCAATATATTAATGAATCGACCAACCAGTCGTCAAGCAATTGATATATTAACCAATCAATAAATAAATGATATATTCAACCACGCGGGTTGACATATACAAAGCGAAGAGCTTTCACTTCTTCAGAACGCAATTTTGTCGCACTCTACCACATTCGGAGCAGCTCACATCCCCGAGATAAATAAACAGGTTAAATTTTTTAACTTTTACAAGTCTCTGTTCCAAACTGAACTCTAAATACTTTAAATAGTCAAGATTTATCACCTTATGATAGATAACGCAATGTACTCATGATCCGTCAGGTCGTACCTGAACTATTTCGTACCGTTTTTGTTGGGTGGACGTATTGTATCTATCGCTAGATTTGTACTCGTTGTTTAATACTTTAACCCTTTCATTTAGCGTACAATCCCAGTTTTTTACGTTCCTGTGATTTTATACCTGACAAAAACAATGAGGGAAAAGAAGAAATTGTAAAAAGCCATTTCTCCTTTTTCTACAATAATTTTTACCTTGTTGGATGATTCCTTTGTAAATTGCACTCTCTATTTATTGTCATCTGAAACTTCTTAGGATTTGGAAAATTCTAAAATTTTGAAAAAAAAAAAACCACACAAAAAAAAAAAAACAGGAAAGAGTTGAGGGCTCTTATGCAAGGAATGGTTATAGGCTTAATTCTAGAACTGTTGTCTTTTACTTTTTAATGTAGTGACATTATCCTATTGCACCATATAGGGATTTTATAATAGCATTTGATTAAGTCATAGCCCGGTTGGTAGGGTATAATGTCTATGTGGGTCCACCGTGATCCAAATAAAGACCTGGGTTCTATAGTCAATTAATGCCTGGGAGGTAGAGTATAAATTGTGTGTGTAGGTCCACCCGAGTCGAATCATGGACCCGGGTTCTATCTATCTATATATACTGCCCAACTCCCCTTTGGGGTATTACTGGCGGGTTCTGCAGTTAAGGATAAATTATGATATTGACATGATATATGAATTTGAATAGTCTTTTGAATGGTATAAATCAGAACAGAAATGGTTTGATTTTGTGTTTTGAAAGTTTTGAGCAATTTGTATTAAATACAAAATGCTCAGCTAATGTTTTAATCAAATTGCTATGAAAAAGAATGATAAAAAATTATATAAACCATAAAACATCATTCACCAAATCAATTGAAATCAGTTGTTTTATTTCAATATCAGGTATCACAGCTGCACCCTCCTCCCTCCTTTAGGACCCGACTGAGATAATTGCTTCCACCAAAAGGTTGACATGTTAAAAAAAAACTTTCAGATGTTGAAAACATTAAAAAAAATAAGACCAATTAAAACTGCATTTCAATAAGTCACACCTTCACTTGACCAAAGATTGATTGCATGGGGCTTAACGCCACTTGTAACAGTATTTCAGTCATATCGCAGCGGCTGGAACACCTAACAATGGATTCCTGTTATTTCTCACACCGGTACTACCACTACATCCTTACCTGGCCTCCAACTGCTATCCCACTTAGGTTTACGATTATCCACCCATTGGTGAGAGACAAATGTCTGAAAGAATATGTGCCGCTGCCGGGGATCGAACCCATGACATCCCATTTTGGAGTTGGACCGAAGATAAACAATAACAACACATATTTATTGAACTGACTTCCCTTACATTTTATTTTAAGCCACTTTTAAAAGTATTTCAGTCATATCATGGAGGCTTGAGCACCTGCCCCTAGATTCTCTCATAGTGCAACAACAACATCCTTTCTGTGCCCCCAGCTGCTCATTAGACTTAAGTTTACAATTATCTACCCAATTGTGGGAGGCAAATGTCTGAAAGAATTTTCGTCCCAGCCGGGATTGAATTCGTGACCTTGCAACTGGGAATGGCATATGCTACTAACTGTGCTATGGCCGCAGTCCCGGAAAGTTATGGCAATGCGTTACAGTGTTTTCAATAGTCTTTATTTAACCCATCAAAATGTGGAGTTGAGTGGGAATAGGTTCAAGAGCACATACCAATTGAAATGCATTTTACAATCCAGTTAGCTCAGTTTGTAACACACTTTTTGCTAAATTCACAAGTTTTGAGTTCTAACCCCAGGTAAGCTATAACTCTTTCTGACATTTGACAAAAGTCATTTTGACATTGTCCTTTCTGTATCTCTCTCCAATGTAAAATATAAGTGATTATAAGTAGTTCCCTAAGTAGATGAGCATTTGGTGGCCTTTATCGTTTGTCCCGGATTCACTATTGAGAAGAATGACAAGAAGCCATGGTCAGGTGACCAGTTTCTGCATAATAACTGAATAACTGTTGCGATGGACATTAAGTGAGATACAGTCAATCCAAATGAAATAGATTTAAATCTTTTCAACCAGGAATTAAAACTACATGCTTTAACCCATCATTATAGATTGTACAGTTGTGTGGAAATACAGATTTGCTCTACTTTTCTACGGGCAAGTAAGACATTTTACTTTTCCAGAATCTAAACAAACTTGTCTCCTAAAAGGTGAAGAGATAGATTTAGAGAAAAAGTTGTTGTTAATGAAGAAAATGCTATTTTCTTCACTTACATCAATGTTTGACACCCTTCACTATAGAATCACCATAATTTCCTAATATATAACAAGTTTTCTTAACCCATTTCCAGATGGCAAAATTTAAGACTGGTCTGAATTGAAAGGAGTTACAGAAGACAATATAAAGTTTATGAAATTTTAGATTTTTTTCAACTTACTGGTTAGAAAATATTGTTGAAAATGAAGAAATTGCTTGTTGCAAGCTATTTCTTCATTTTCCACAATGTTTTCAAATTGTTTTTCTTTAGGGGCATCAAAAAGTGTGACTGTGAGGGAATGGGTTAAGATCTGTTTTGTACCATTCCAAGATATGCCCTGGTATTTATTTGTCCTTCGGCAAGTTGCCTTGAAAAATGTACTTTTTCCCAAGAAGATAAACCTGTCATGTCAGACAAATGGGCATGTGAATTCCACACCCATGAGTGTGGACCATCAAACCATGGTGAAGAACAACATTTTTTCAAATGGGTCTTGCATGGCTAAATGGTAAGGTCTGCAGACATGTAATCAGCAAGAAGTCAAGGATTATGGCTTTGAATCCCAGCTGCACCACTGGTCATGTGGGTTTGTCCTTAGGCTAGACATTTCAGGGCTCAAGCCTAGCACTAGTGGTATGCCATAAATAATTGAACTTTACTGTGAAAGAATATTCAGAGAGGCATTAAACCTAATTCAAACAAAACCTTTCTTAACTCTTTACAAAGTTTAAGACTTACTTTGTCAAAATTCAAAGAAGTTGTAGACAACAATGAAATTAGAGTGCAATTTGAAAGGTAACTAACCCACAGAGTAGAAACTATAGTAGGAAAAGAAGATATCACTTGTTACAGGCAATTTCTTCTTTTTCCAAAATGGTTTCTCAAGTATAAAATCTTAAGGACTTATAAAGCATGGACTGTACAGGGAAGTGTTAAATATTAAAGAATATGCCTATTAAGAACATACAAATTCTTTTCAGTCTAATAAGAATTAATACTTTCAGACTCAACAAAGATGGTCAGTAAATATGCTCTCCACATGGAGTTAATTTCTAAAAGCTAACATCTGCTGTGTTGACTTGATCACTCATTTATCAATGTTGTCAACACAAAGTCTATTGTTTTTCAGATTTTAATTTCAAGTTCATATCACCCAAATAAATGCAATGTCATTGACATCACTGTTCATGCAAACAATCATTATCTTGTATCCATTAAAGGGGTGATCAAAAGCAATCAGTCATTTAGCTCACCTGGTCACAATATGTTCATGGTGAGTTTTTGTGATCCTTTAATGTTGGGCATAAATTCAGCAATACCACTTTAGATTTCACAATTTTTAGTGGGTTTTCCAAAACTTACAGAAATTTCTGAATGGTCATTAGGAAGATCCCTTTGGACTTTGATGACATTCTGTCCTATTTCACAGGAAAACTGTTCTTAATGCCAGTTTCCTCTTTACAATGTAACGGGTGCTTAATTTTGGCTCGATCTTTCTCAAATTTGCTAGAAGTGGTTATATAGTAATGAGGAATATTCCTAGTGAAAAGAGTGACATTCTGTTAAATGTCACATGAAAAGACGCCTTAGTGAACATTTTGCTCAGCTGATTTAGCTCATTCATTCATGCAATGTTCTCTCAATCCTGGTACTGTGAGTTTGAACCCTGTCTCAGCCAACATTCTCTCTGACAGCTCATCCCAACATAGCTCTCATGTATGGTCATATGATCTGTTATGTGCGTATGTTGTATTAAAAGTGGAAGGTTGTAATAGATGTAGCTTGTGGTTTGCTTGTGTGAGAAATGACAGGAGCCCTGGTGAGGTGCACCAGTCATATGATATGCATGTATCAGAAATACTGTTGAAAGTGGCCTTAAACACCATTCAACGAATAAACCTTGATGACAATTTCCTATAATTACAGCTATACAAGTTTTGCACATTCTCTTGCATGCAAGGAAGATCCATGTATTGAGTATCATAAAAAAACCCTTTCCTGTTTTCAAAATTTAAAATTGTTCAATTTGAAAGAAGCTGCAGGCATCAAGTAAAAGAGAGTGCAATTTGAAAAGTAACCAACGTATAGGGTATAAAATAATTCTGGAAAAGAAGAAATTGCTCGTTACATGCAATTTCTTCTTTTCCCACAATATTTTTGCTAGTATGAAACCATAGGGACCTATAAACCAGGGATTGACAATTGCCTTGTTATGGCTTACCAGTAAAAAATCTTGGCTTAGTCTCTGTGTTATATGCTGTAGGGGAATTTTAAGCTTTGTGGAAGTCCCAATATCAAATATAAGAGCATATTACACCCAATATCAAGAGAAACTGGGCCATTCATACAGGTTAACAAAATGTTAGACTGATCAAAGTTAAAAGAAGTTGCTGACAACAATTTCATCATGACTTGAATTATGATAATCTTTGTCTTTTGGGTAAAAACTTTGTAGATAATGAAGAAAATGGCTTATAACAAGTTTATCAAAGCTTTTTAAATGACAGGTATCAAAAAGTGGAATGGTGTGGGAATGGGCTAGGTGAAAATATCCTAGCAACTCAAACCCATTATCACACAACAAATTTTAGACTGGTTCTAATTGAAAAACTTACAGTTGACATTTCAAATCGGACTAAGATTGGAAAGTAACTGCCAAATAAAGTAATAAACATCTGTGGAAAAGGAGACATTACTTGTTACAAGCAATTTCTCCTTTCCCCTCAAAGTTTTCTGTGATCATATTTCCTCAGGTTGCCCAAAAGTGAAATTGTCTGGTCATGGGTTAATTAGTCAAATTGGTAGAAAGAATCATAATGCTAACAAAATAGTTATTTTCCATCAAATATCAAGTAAAAAGGGGACTAAGTATCTATAACAGCTTTGAAGCTCATTTTATACTTTTATGCCCTGCATCGAAAGATAGGGGGCATATTGTTTTACCGTTGTCCGTCTGTCTGTCATTGAGTCTGTCTGTCTGCAAAACTTAATAAAAAAACTTAGCATTGCCAATTGCTACCAGCCTATTCAAGATACATCTCCTTAATATGCATCTCCTAATTTCAAGGTCAAGGTCATGTGATAAAGTCAAGGTCACATACCAAGATCAAACGCAAAAAACCCAAAAAACACTCATGTATAGCGAGACAAACACATCTTGTTTGCCTTTAAAGTTTTTCCACCTTTAACCCTTGTCATGCTGAACCCGTAATAATCCGGTCTTGGCAGAAGGTATAGACAAAGATCAGCCTGCACATAAGTGCAGTCTGATCTTGGTCTACACCTCCTGCTTGTACTTTTCCTGTCAGAGTTGTTTGTGAAATTGATTTATAAAAGAAATATTGAATATTGAACAAGTTCTTTTAGTGCTTTCTTCCCTTTGATTTTACAGTAATTCAGTGAGATAATTTATACAGCCTGATAAGGGTGAAGATATCTCAAAACTGTAATAACTCTGTTTTTTGCAAATTTTACAGGAGAGAGGAAAAACATTCTCATTTTGTCATTTCTAATTTACTAAAGGAAAAATTCTGAACATATTTTCCTTTTTTTCATTAAAGAAAATACTAAAGAAAAGAAATTGGAAAAAGGTTCTATATAAAGAGTTATGTAAATGTGTGAGTCACTAAATTATCGCACTAAAACAGCTCTATTTTCTAAAAAAGAATCATTGCATTGCTGTAGTAATTACAGGTACTACTGTATTGCATACTAATTCTGATGAATTTTATGAAAAAAGATCTGTTCAATAATGAAGTAAAAGATTAATAAAGCTTATTAAATGGAGATGCCTGGATTAAAATTATATGCATTGTTGATAGGTTACTTGAAGTATGTTACTGCAGCTTGAATACCTTGCTGTAGTTACATAGTTTTGATATCCCTCAGGCAATATACAATCTAACTTCTACTAGCCTAACATCAACCTTGCCTACTAATTCTTGCAATAACAAAATACAAAATAAGTATTTCAATACAAAAAAAATATTTTACTAGTTTGCTTTTGGGCCAATTCTAACTCTGGCTGAAGGGGATTTGTCATTGCATTGACTCTGTCATGACCCAATAAAACAGTTTCTTATAAATTTTCCACAGAAAATATTTGATGGATTTAAAACAACTTTCACAGGGATTATCCTTGGGTTACCCTTTTTTTCTGATTCCTTAGGCTAATCTGAAATGATTTTTTTTATTGGCTAGTCCAATCCCATAAAATGATTATGTATAGTGAAAAATCCATTTATCAGAACCTTTGGTCAGGTTTCAACCAAATTCCACAACTATAGGTCTTGGAAAAGCTTTCTCATATTTCTGAAAATGTGGCTTTTATATACAAGAAAGATTCTTGGGTGATCCCTTATAATGCAGATCCCTTATTATAACCAATAAAAAACAACGGGTTTTTTATAGGCCAGGCTTAATTCCATGATTCTGATACCAATTATGACCATAGAGAGTCATGTCTCTAGTTTCAGAGACCCACAGAAATAATTCTGCTTCCTGGCATAAAAAAGTTTCCATAAGGTTTTGAAGCTTTCATATTTTGCATATGACATTGTATTATGATACTGTGCCAAAATACTTCAAATATTTGTCACGAGATCAACTTCAGCTCTCAGATATTAGTTCTCAGATTGTACATAGAGATAATGAAAGAAATCTCTTAAAATCTCCTCCTGCAAACCCATAAGGCCTAAAGCTTTCAAATTTGAAAATTGTCTCATGATACTTTAAAAAAATTCTTCAAATTGTTAATCTGAGACTTCATTGTTAGATCCTGGATTTTACCTAGAGGTAAAGAAGGTCTCTAAGGCCAATAGATTTCAATTTCTGTATTTAACACTGTCCAATGCTCTATCAAAATAGATAAAAATCATTATTCTGAGAACAACTTAAGCCCTGTATTGTGGGTTTCTGTATTTTGCATAGATATGGAGGGAAATCTTTAAATACCTTCTACTAAAAATTAAGGCTTTGAGTTTCCAAATTTTGCATGTGATATCCCCTTGTAATACTCTACCAACATACTTCAAATTGTAATTCCAAGATCACAGTAAGCCCTATGTTATGGGTTCCCTGGATTTTTCAAAGAGATAAATGAGGAAATCTTTGGAAATCTTCTCCTCTAAATATGTAAGGTCAAAGGCTTTAAAAATTAGCATTTATCATCTCAATATGATTCACTACCAAATACTTTAAATTATTACTATGAAAGCAAAGGAAGCCCTATATAGTGGGTTGCCATATTTTACCTAGAATTCTTGAAAATTCTTCTGATCCCTTGCAAATTTTGTATACAGAATCAATCCATGGTAGCCTATAAAAAGCTACCATATATTTCTGTAATGTACTTAAGCCCTTTGTTGTGTTTTCCTAGATGTTTCCTAAAATTAAAGTAAGAAATCTTTAAACATCTTCTCTCGATTAAACCATGAGATCTAGAGCTTTCAGATTTTACATGCAGAATCACCTTACGTTACTCAATCAAAAAATTCTGATTTTTGGTCTTGGATCAACATATAAGCCCTATGTTGTGAGCTCATGTTTTACATGAAATTGCTAGACAGGATAACTTCTCTATCCTTAACAAATGATGTATGAGCTTTCAGTTTATTCAAGCAGAATCATCTAAATGTTATTGTGCCTAACTCTCTCAAATTATTACTTGTAGATGAACATGAGCTTTTTGTTTTGGGTTCCTAATTTTTCATAGCGATAAGAAAATCTTTAAAAAATCATAGCCTAAATCTTTCAAATTTTGCATGCAGAAACTTGGCCTAAAAACTTCAATGTTGAAGTTTTTGAACATAAGCTCTATATTGTCCATTTCAATCTGACATGGATTGATAAACCCATCACAAGACAACAAAATTTTAGACTGGCCCAATTTGAAGGAAGTTGCAGATGATAATTTAAAATTGGTCCAATTTAGAAAATCTTCATCTTTTACGGTAGAAAACATTGTGGCTATTGAAGAAACTGCTTGTCACAATTAATTTCATCATTATCCTAAATGTTTTCCAAAGCTTTTTTCTTGAGGGGCATCAAAAGGTGTAATTATGTTGGAATTGGTGAAGAATTAATTCTTTAGAAATTACATCCCCAAAAGCAGAAGTCCTAAGAGCCTGTACATTTTTTATTCAAAAGTTTTCTGCTTAAGTTCCTAAATTATATTACTCAGAGTACAATATAAACCCCGTGTTCAGGTTCCCTTGACTTCACAAAAAGATTCAAAAGGGAATCTTCAAAAATTGTCTCCCTAAAACAAGTCCCAAGTCTTCAACATTTTGCATGCAAATTGTTGCCTTATTGAACCCTACTACAATTCTATAAATGATATTTTGTCAATATAGGCCAAACGTTCAACCAAACTTCACAGAATCAGCCAAAGGTCATGCTCTTTCAACTTACTTCAAAGAATTGATATCAATGAAGAACACTGGTTGCAATGCAACCGGAAGAAAAAATCCTCTCCTCGCAAATCACAGGCCTAAGGCTTTGATATTTGGTATGTATCAATGCCTATTGACCATCTACCAAAATACTTCAAAGAATAACTGTAATCTGAAAAATAGCCCTTTCCTGTACAATCCCTGACTTTGCAATGGAATAAAGAAAGAAATCTTCTGCCAAACCATAAGGCCTTGAGCTTTGATTTGATGGGGGGGAATCTAAAATCATTGCTCTGTAAAACAGATTTAAATTTTGTTATCTTTCATTTGTTTTTGCCTATGAGTTGTATTGGGATATCATGCTGGTTAGAACAGTATATCAGTAACATTCAATGGGTTTAACCCATTACCACACAATGACGCTTTCTGAAACTCAAGAGAGACAGTTGGGAAAACATGGTATGAAATGAAGATTTCTTCATTTTGCACAATGTTTTCTACCCAGTTAGTTGAAAAAATCCTGTCTGCAACCCCTTTCACTTTGGGCCAGTCTAAAATTGTGTTGTCTGATATTGGGTTAATTATGCATCTACATAATGCAGACAATAATATGGTTGGATGCAGTTTGAAATGAAATCATTCTATGTAGTAGAAAATATTGCGGATAAAGAAGAAATTGCTTGTTACAAGCAATTTCTTCTCTTTCCACAACCTTTAAATCACAGCAAGGTAAAAACCCGACACGGAACAGGTGAGATAGCAATTACATACCAATTGATTTAGTATATCATTGAAAGCATCTTGTTGTTATTGTGATTTTTGCCATTTCAATGTTAATATTACATGTACCTTTATTTTCACTTGTATGTCATGGTTTAGATTTGTTTGTTTGTTTGAATGGGGTTTTACGCTGCTTTTAACAATCTTTCGGTCATATCGCGGCGGCTGGAGCACCTAACAATGGATTCCTGGTATTTCTCACACCAGTACTACCATTACATCCTTTCCTAGCCTCCAGCTGCTATCTCACATAGGTTTACGATTATCGACCCATTGGTGAGAGACAAATAGTCGGAAAGGATGAGTGCCGCCGTCGGGAATTGAACCCGGGACCTCTAGATTGACAGTCCGACGCGCTACCAACTGCGCTATGACGGCGGCTCATGGTTTAGAAGTTAACTCATTTAACTACTTTGAAGAGAACATCTATATTTAAGTCAGTTGTTTGTTTGTATGGTAATTAATGCCACACTTTTAAAATCTTTAGTTATATCATCACTTAGTCCACCTATCCCTTTCCTGTACAATCTCTGGTGTTAAGGCATTGTAATTTTAAACTTAGAGAACATTGTGAGAACTTTTGAAAAAACAGGAAAGAATTATTAGAGTATTCACGAGCTTCCTCCGTATCAGTAAATGTAGGCCTGATCTTTGAACATCTTGCCCCAAAACATAGATACTTATGTGATAAGCAGTGCAGTCGTAGAGATTCAAACCTGCAACCCTCAAATTCTCTCAGATTTATAGCCTGCCACTACTGAGACATGCAAAACCCTTGGTTGATTGTCCAACTTAACAGGCTAGCTATGAGGGAAACTTCTTGGCTTATTTCTGCTTTTTTTTTTCATTTAACCTATTCCTACACAATAACACTTTTGGATGCCCCTCAAGAAAAACAATTGAGGAAACATTGTAAAAAATGAAGAACTTGCTTTTTGCAAGCAATTTCTTCAATTTTTTCATTATGTTTTCTACCCAGAAATTTTAAAAGAAATCTAAAATTTCTTAGATTTAATTTTTTTGTCTGCAACTCATTTCAATTTGGGCCAGTCTTAAATCTTGGCATCTGGTAATGGGTTAAATACAAATTTGTATTCCAAAAGGATTTGATACATTTACATTTAGCCTGTAAACATAGCTTATTTTATATTCACTTGCCAACTATTTAATTACTATCTTTCTTTTTTATTTGTTTGCTATTTTCAACTGTATCTCAGTTATATCAGGGTAACTGATGCACCTAACCATGGCTTCCTATTGTTTTCCATACCAGAACATCAACATTCAAGGAGCTACCATATAATGTCAATGAAGAGTACTTATCATTTGGCCATTGGTGAGAGACAAATTAATCACACATGCAATGAGACATGTTGAAAATGAATATAGCTTTTCTGTGGTTCAAACTCATGACCTTTGGATTCAGGATCAATTTTGGTGCAACCCTATTCAAATATGCTGGATTTTTTTTATTGTACTGTTAACGATTTAAATTTTTTATGTTGACAATCCATCCAATATCAAGGGGGGAATTGTAATAATGACCATGTCAAGGCTACTGCTCTACCCTTGCAGTTTGGGGTAAATCTTTCTAAAACATGCTGAAAATGTTTGTATTGTCATGGGGATGATCTCCATTTACCCATTACCAGATCGCAAAATTTAAGACTGGTCAATATTGAAAGGAGTTGCAGACGACAATGTAAAGTCTATGAAATTTTAGATTTTTAATCTCTCTGGGCAGGAAACATTGTGTAAAATGAAGAAATTGCTTGTAACAACCAATTTCTTCATTTTACACGATGTTTTTCCAGTTAGTGTCATGGGTTAAATTATCATGGTTCCATTCTGTCTATACCAGGGGAAAAGCAAACTTCCTTGTTCCACTCAACATATCACTCTATTGGCTCAAGCCTGCTGAAAATGTATGTTTGATGCCTATGGAACATGGTAACTTTCCATCCATTGTCGCTGGAAAAGGGGCTTTAATGACTAATTCCATTGGTACTGCACTATAGATCATAATTTTCAGCTCAACTGGCTAAAAGCCATGGGGTTATTGACATAGCTTGGTGTGTGTTGTGCATCCAGTAATCTCTCTGTCCGTAAGTTTTACTGTAAAAATCCTCTCACCAGAGTACTGAACTGAATTCAACCAAATTCACAGAAATTATCCTTGGGTGACATTTTATCAGATTCCTTCAAAGAATTGCGATCAGATGGAGAACATGACTTAAATGGGTGGAAAATTGTATGTTGAAAATTTAAAAAAAACACTCAGAAACCAGTAGATAGATTTCAACCAAATTTTGCAGGACGGATCCTTGTGTGACCCTGAATCAGATTCCTTCAAACAAATTTGATCAGATGAAAATCATGTCTTTAACCCATTCCCACACGATGACACTCTCTGTCACCCCTCAAGAAAGACAATTGAGAAAACATTGTGTAAAATGAAGCAATTTGCTTGAACCAAGCTATTTCTTCATTTTCTACAATGTTTTCAAAAAAATTGAAAAATTAGAAAATTCACAGGATTCAATATGTTGGCTGCAACTCTTTTCAATTTGCACTGGTCTAAAACTTTGTCATATGGTTAAGGGTTAATGGGCAGGGCTAATTTCCAAATATGGTGAAAACTTTGAAGAAACTTTTTCTCACAAATCAGTTGATTGATTTCATTCTTATTTCACAGGGATGAGCCTTTGATGACTTTCATCAGATTATTTAAAAGAATACTGATCGGTTTAAAAATGTGGGTTAAATGGGGGGGGTCTTATTACCAAGAATGGTAGACAGTGAAAACTTTTACTTCTCAGATACAAGTTGACTTATTTCAACCAAATTTCACAGGAATTATCCTTTGGAGACCCTTTAACAGATTTCTTCAATGAATTTGATTGTATGAAAAGCATGGCTTTTTCCTGTAGGGGGGCTAATTTCCATATATGAAATATATTCTGAAAACTTTAAAATCTTCACAGAATCCTGTGGATGGGGATTTTAAACCAAATTTCACAGGAAAGACCCTCAGAATGGCTCTTTGTCAGATACCTTCATATAACCTTGGTCAGTTGAAAAACATGGCTTTTATGTCCATGGCATAGAATGGATATTTTGAAGATTTTGTAAATTTTTATACCTTTTCATTTGAATGAATTTTACATACCTTAACTTGACTATTGTAAAAAAGTGAAACAATTTAAATGCTTCTGTAGAACTATTTCAAAGAATTCATTGCCCAAATTTATTTGCCAGATATGGCAAAGATAATTCAGTTTATATTGAATTCTGTGGCCGCGGCAATATTGCTTTCGGTAGCATGTCAGACTCCTAATCAGCTAGGGTGTTCCAGGTTCAGTTCTGGGTTTGCGGCAAATGTGCTTTTGTGGAGGCTCGGAAAGGATGTAGTTATTGTGTGCTTGTGAGAAATACTAGGAATCCATGGTTAGATATATATGAAGTATTGTGTTGTCTTAGAGGCAATGCAATTGTAACTACTCATCTAATCACCCTTTTTGGCCATTATACTTATAAAACATGCTTAAATGTTTGTGTAGTCACCAAAATGGCCCCTTTATAAAGGGATGGTTACTTTAGTAGAATAGATGACATGAGATGGCAGTGATTTAGCATTACATTGTTACTCTTGTTTGTAACCGATTACCACATAATTTCACTTACCGCCCTGAAGAAATATGATTAAGGAAAATTTGAAGCAAAAGGAGCAAATGGCTTGTAACAAGCAATTTCGCCTTCTTGCCAAATATTTCCTACCTTATTTGGTGCTTATTTCCAATTCGAGTAGACTTTGCAAAATTTTCTGCAGCTGAATTCTTTAAGTTTTCACATTATCTAACATTTGTCTGGTAATTGGTTAACACATTCCAACACAAGAAAATTTTACAATGTTCCGAAAATTGAAAGAAGTTGCTCAATGAAATTTTAGATATTTCATAGTCCTGGTTAAAAAACATTGTGGAAAATGAAGACATTGCTTGTTACAAGCATTTTTTTTACTTTACACAATGTTTACCAATTGTTTTTTTAGTGGTGTCAAAAAGCGCCATTGTGTGGGATTGGGTTAAAAGTTTTTTTCCTTTACGATGCTGTCCGGTGATCTTGCGCATCTAGGGTAACTTCTATTGTGCGCAAGATCACCGGACGCGCAAGATCACCGGACACGTCTGTATCAAGGTGCTACTGTTTTTACTGAGGCGTAAAACCTGTAATTGTCACGGTTACAATTCGTTGAATAACCTCACACACTTAATAATGTCATATATGCCTTATTTTTAATCAAAAGACGGGTTTACACGCTGACAGAATACGGTAGAAACAGTCATAGTGACATCGTCATTTCTTAAGGATTGACTGCGTTCCGTCTTCGTGTTTTGTAATATGGAAGATTGATGTAGCTTTCAGAATAAGATAACGTAATATTATATCTTATTGATCTTACAAAAACAATATGATCATGATATTTTATTTTGCCTTGGGACGACCTTTTAAAAAGATTATTGTTTCACCGGAAGTTATATCAAACGACTGTAGTGAAGCCGTATCGGAATGGTTTTCTTTTTTTGGTTTTTTTTTTATAATAACGTTTTATTATGGTATATATTACGGTTCACATACAAATTAAATGTTCCAAAATTAATATTTCTTACAGTTTTACCAACGAATAGGCCTGTTTTCGTATTGAAATCGACGTTTTGCCCTTTCTTAAGAATGGGCAAAGCCTTGATTTTACCATTTGCCCATTCTTAAGAATGGGCATTCTCAAGAATGGGCACGACATATATATGTGGATAGCCGTGTGGCCATATTTTAATAGTTTACCGACTTTAATTCGTATGAGCTCTAGAAAATTGTTTTGATGGCATTCTTTGTTAATGCTCGGCATCCATGCTAGTAATATTCTTTGGGGTAGGACAAAACCTCCCAGGGTGGATGCCCAGTCTGAAACCTAGAATTAAGGCCACAGCAAGGTCAAAGGTCAAATAAGTGCGCTTTCATATTATAATAGTCATTGTGATATTTTTAATTGCTATACATGCTGTATTATTAATTCTAATTGTGCTAAATTTTCTGAGAACTGCAGTACAGACATTATTTTATTGAAAAGATGACCTTTTTATAGCTATTGTGATCGGTCATCGTCCGTCGTCCGTCCGTCTGTCCGTCCGTTCACAATTACAAAAAAAATTCTTCTCCTCCTAAACTAACCATGGAATTTCAACAAAACTTCATAGAATTGATCTTTAGGTAATGCTCTTACTAAATACTTCAAGAAAAGAATTGAAATCCATAGGAACTCTGGTTGCCATGGCAACGGAGTGAAAAACTTTAAAAATCTTCTTCTCCCATACCATAAGGCCCAAAGCTTTGATATTTGGTAAAAATCACCATCTATTGACCCTCTACCAAAATACTTCAAAGATTAACGTATTCTGAAAATTAACCCTTTTCTGGGCGATCCTTGACTTAACATAGAATTAAAGAAGGAAATCTTAAAACAAGAATGCCATAGTCACAATATACGCCGCCATTTGCTGCTGTTTCAAGAAAATAATTGTAGACACTACTTATTTTGACAAAACCAAATTCAAAACATTTGCAGACTACCTTTTTAAATTGTCAAGTTCAAACTGTTCGTTATGATTGATTGACAGAATGGGGTTTAACGCCTCTTTAAACTGCAACTAATGATATTAATGATAATAAAAAACACACATACAAAAAAAAAAACAGCTAGGATAGCTTAACCAGCGTCTTTTATTTTTCTGATTTTTTTTTCAATGTCAACTGAAACCATTACTATGCACTTACAAAATACAATCTTTTTTGGTAGATGTTTTCAGCATCAAGGATTATAAATATCCACTCAAAAACCAAGAGACTAAATGTCAAGGGGTATAACTCTTGCAATAATCAATGAACCATAAAATCCTTGATGAATGTACATCTACAAATTATGGTGATGACATTGACCAAGTTTCATTTAAATCAAGACAAAAGAGTTAGGAGGAGTTGCGTTCACAAGGCTGCAATTTCAATAAGCATCAGATATTAAGCTTTAAGGGAGCATAAATCAGGGAAATTAATGAACCATTAAATCCTTGATCTGTGTACATCTACAAATTATAGTGATGACATTGACCAAGTTTCATTTAAATCAAGACAAAAAGTTAGGAGGAGTTGCGTTCACAAGGCTGCAATTTCAACAAGCCCAAGATACTAAGTTGTAAGGGGGCATAATTTAGGGAAAAATTAATGAACCATGAAATCCTTACTCCATGCATATCTACCAATTTAGGTGATAACATTTACCATGTTTCAAAAAGATCCAGCCAGAAACTTAGGAGGAGTTGCATTCACAAGGCTGCAATTTCAATAAGCTCCAGAGACTAAGTTTTAAAGGGGCATAACTGAGGCAAAAATCAATGAACCATAAAATCCTTACTTCATGCACATCTACCAATCAAGGTGATAACATTGACCATGTTTCAAAAAGATCCAACCAGAAACTTAGGAGGAGTTGTGCTCACAAGAAAAGTGGACGTACGTACGTACAGACGGACGGATGGACGGACGGACAGAGGGAGAAGATGACGCCAATATACAACCGCCTCTGGTGGCGTACAAAAGTATCCTTATCCCAAACCATAAGGCCTAGAGCTTTGATATTTTGTACAAGTTATCATCTATTGACCCTCTACCAAAATACTTTAAAGAATTACTGTATTTTGAATATTAGCTCAAATCTGTGCGATCCCTGATTTTACAAAAAATTAAAGAAGGAAAACCTTTACAATCTTCTTCTCCCAGACCATAAGGCCTAGAGCTTTGACATTTGTTATACATCATCATCTATTGACCCTCTACCAAAATACTTCATAGAATTACCGTTTTCTGAAAATTAGCCCTTTTCTTGGCAATCCCTGATTTTACATAAAATTAAAGAAGGAAATCTTATACAATCTTCTTCTCCCAGACCATAAGGCCTAGAGTTTTGATATTTTGTATGAATCATCATTTATATTGACCATCTACCAAAATACTTCATAGACTTACCGTATTATGAATATAGCCTTTTTCTTTGTGATCACTGATTTTACATAGAAAATAAGAATGAAATCTTTAAAAATCTTCTTCTCCCAAACCATAAGACCAAGGGCCTTAATATTTAGTGTGTAATAATACCTATTGACCCTGTACTAAAATACTTCATAGAATTACTGTATTCTGAAAATAAGCGCTTTATTGTGCAATCCCAGAAAGGGGTAGTGAAGGATATCATAGAAAATGTTCTCCTTCTAAATCAATAGGCCTAGAGCTTTGATATTTGGTATATATTAATGCCTATTAACCCTCTACTTAAGTACTTCAAAGAATTGCTGTACTCTTGAAATTAGCTCAATATGGGTTGATCTTCACTATACATAGGATTAAAGGAGAAAGTCTTTAAAAATCTACTTCTCCAAAAGGATTAGGTGTAGGGCTTTGATATTTTCTATTTTATATCATAAAGCCTTGAGCCATCATACTCAGAGGAGCGATAAAGGACCATCATGGTCCTCTTGTTTTACAATATTTTGACAATTATGGGATAGAAAATGCACTTTCCAAAGATAAAAACGGTTTATCTCTGAATATTTTTGATGTTTTCAGTCTTTTTTCAAAGGCATTTGTCATGATGCCTCAGTCATATGCACATTTTAATCTATGATTGTGATTAATGATTAGGAAGTTGAAGAATTTGTCATTCGGTTGTATGCGTATGCATTGAAACAGAAGGTGTGGATATTGACTTGAAACGATTCAATCTTTTCTCCAAGGCGAGAAAAGGGCCAGAACATGCAGTACTGCCAGAAATAAGTGTTTTAAAGCTGGTCAGATCTGAATGATTGAATGTGCATGCAATGCAGCAGGATGTGCTAATCCTGTAGGACTTCAAGCAATCTTGGAGGCTATCGAGTACGCGGAATCAGTGCAATTTCCACTGGCCGACCTGTAGACACGTTTAAAAGGTCTCCTACAAACATGTTTCTGAAACAAGTCACATATGGACATTTATTAGAAGATGTGTGGTAATAGAAGCCGTATATCAGAAACTGTAACATGTATATGAAAATTATATAAAGCATTGTGTTTCATCATGTTTATTGACGGTATTTTGTTATTTCTTTGTTTTGCATTGCGTCGGGGCGCTTTTTAGCAGAAATATGGTTAAGTTTTACCTTTAAATATCAATTGAGGGGCTGAGGTCAGGATTGGTTTCATTTTAATCCCACGCCGTTTCGGTGAAGGGGGTATAGTAATTGTCTCCGTCCGTCATTCCGTCCTTCCGTCACTAATCTTGTCCGGAGCATATCTCCTAAAGTATCAATGCTTTCAACTTTAAACTTCATAGGTGAATAAATCTCATTGAGGAGAAGTGCAGTGTACAAGAATCACAACTCTGGCTTGAATAATTTTTACATGGTTTCATTGGTCATGGGTCAAAGACTTAGATTTTATCTGGGGCATATCTCCTTGAGAATAAATGCCATCAACTTGAAACTTCATAGGTTGATAGATCTTATTAGGGGAAGTGCAATGCACAAGAACCACAACTCCTTCTTGCTTTTTTTAGGAGTTATTGGCTTCAGTTTACCATCAAGCTATAAAGGCGGGGGATGGCCATGTCCGACATGGCTCTTGTTACTTATTTGCATTTGTTTATGTACCTATTTTCATAGTATTTAAGATGAAAATAATGTACAATGAATGTCATTTGAATGTATTTGCAAGTTTCCCACATTTGAATTTACCCGTGACCTCATTCTGACCTGAAATTCGAAACAGACACTAAGCATGCATCCTAACATTGCTTGAAGTAGTCTAGAATGGCTAACTTCGGTAAAATGAATGCCTCGGATAATATGTATGTAATGAAAAACCTTTTACTCTTGTTCAATCAAATTTTTGTTAGTATTGTGCTTTATTTTGTTATTGGCCATAGCGTTTTTTAGCATAAATATGGTAAAATTATGTTTGAAAATGACAATATTGGCTCTAGGGTGTGTCTCTGTTCATTCATCATTCAATTTGTTTGATTTCGTTCACTTTACTTTCATTTTGTGTTGATGCAAATAAAAGCTACAAGCCGTTTTTTCTTGATTTTTTATCTCATTGACCTTTGACCTCACTGTGATCTTAAATCGAAAAATTAGGCTGGGCATCCACCCCTATCTTGTTTGCTCTAGTCTAAGGAACAATTCTAGCATGGATGCCGAGCATTAACAAAGAATGCCATCAGGAGTCATCGTAGGATTTAAGGGAGGCAGACTATAAAGTTGGATACATACAGGGTCTCCTTGTACATAAATGGGTCACCATGTGACCATATATCTATGTTTGTTACCTAGATCAACATGTGACCATATTTATATGTTGGATACATGCGAGATCGCCTAATATATACGTAGATCAACGTGTGACCTTTATTCTATATTTGATACTTTTGTGGTCTCCTTGTTTATATGTACATCTGCGAGTGACTTTTTTCTATCTTGGCCACCTATGGGACCACATTGTACATAAATGATTCATATGGAACTGAATTGTGTGCTGACTTCTGATAATTATATTAACTTTTTTGTTGTTTTTGCAACTTTAGTGGACGAAAACATTGTTGGAAATAAAAAAATTGCTTGCTGTGTCGAACGTGTATTCTGAGTCAGATTGTGGACTAGCGGAAATATCTCCATGTACCGTGTTAGGGTTATAAGAACAACACTGTACAGTAGTTTATTACAGGGCTTAAAAAAATTAGAACCGGTCAAAGAAAAAAAGATTGCAGACGACAAATCGGATCATGGTTTCAATTAAAAAATAAGAGTCAAACTTGGAAGAGACCATTGTGACAAAAAGAGAAATTCCTTGTAACATTTTCTCCTTTTTCAAAAACATTTTCCTTCACTATTTTTCTTAACTGCGACAAAATGCAGGATTTAATGGTAATAGGATAGGTGAAAAATAGAAAGCACATTCAGAAATATTTCTCGATAGAACCCTGTTGCTAATAAATTCAAGACGATTTTCTCAAACAAGCTCACCTGCTGATTTTATCAACATTTCTAATAAAGAATATTGAACAACAGCAATGAATATGACAAATCAAGGAGAATAATAGTTGAATGACTTTTTCATAATGAGTCACGAAAGTTAAATCAGGCTAAGACAGGCGTTAATCTGACAGATATTATCTCCCTTATTAATGAAACTCGTCAAATGACGGAGAAGATTTATCATATTTAAACGCCCGTCGTATTGATTTATGTTCTACCCTCCTTAATCTAGTTTGTCAACCTTTTTGAAACTTAAGACAAAAAATAGGAAAAAAAAAACCAAGTATTTTCTTTTACCTTTTTATAGGTAATATGATGTTGAGTTCAGCTGAAGAGCACTTTTTCCAAAGATCCTAATCTTAGCGTTATCGTTAAACGATATAAAAGAAACATTATAAAATAGGGAGAAGTGGTGGGTACAAGTAATTTCATCTTCCCCATTAATTTTTCAACCAGCGCTGTGTCCTCATCAACTAGGCTTTCGTCTTGCTCCGCATATGCATGATGTTTAGTAAACCAATTTTGTAAAATATCTATATGAATTTTTTCGTGACTTTTCCAAACTAAGATTAATATTATCTATACCTGTCTGTGAAATGACATAAGGGTGCATATTCTAACTTCCTTGACGATAAAAGATTTTTTTTTTCTTAATCTTGCGGTGTTTTCTTTGTTGAAAGAATCCTTTTGGTTGATTTTGAAACTGACACCTCGGTGGGCGGCAAAACCTCACAATTACGATCTCTAGTTACGAAAACTGAGCCGCTCATTGATTTAATTATGTACTCAAAATTTGAAAACAAAACTATAAACTTATATTAATTAAAGGTAAGTATCGATGTTTTTTTCGTGTCACAGATTTTAATTATCCTTATTCCTCTTCATACACTATTTCAATAATACATTCTGAAAAGTAGTTATGCGAAAGTCAATCAGAGATAAATTATCAGCTCAAACCGGGGTATTTCCCTCGTAGCCTACGTAGGCTGCTAATCTTAATCTATTTTTAGATTAAGCCGAAACAGTTGCAATAGATATGGGATCAATCATGTTTTGCTTATTGTCTTAGGAATCCAGCATTTAGTTTGAATTTTCTCAAACCAACGTCATCGTTACGTCAACAGGAGTTTTGTTCGCTAGCCGGTCTACAATTCAGTAAAGATCCGTCCAGAATTGTCGGAAGCGTTAATACGAATATAGACACTTACCCTAGTTTGTGCTTATCATTTGATGTGACATAATTTAGGACGTTGGTTGATTCGCTTGTCAATTTGTAAACCTACGTTGGCTTTGGATCATGTGCAAATGAGGTCATGCGGTGTCGACGACCTAATTCCGTGATATCTAAAAAAACCTTGAAATTTAGCTGAATCTTTCCTATATATCAACAAAAAACCACTTTAAGCGTATCAGATTTCTGCGACAATGATGTCTGACTCAAATTTAAGTATCAAAAAGTTGCTTGAAGTTTTTTTTTCGGCAATTGGCATTTTTTTCTAAACTTGGTTTCAGACCCCCCTCCCTTTAAGATTTCAGTTTTTATTAGAATGTTAATGCAGAATCGCCATATTAAAAAGGGTGAAATTATTGTTAATTCCTTCATAATCTCTATCTTTACTTGTGTATGATCGAGGATTTTATTATTAATTTAGGAAAAAATTGTATACAGGGGAAGGTGAGGTATACATTACCATACTATAAAACACGTTCTGGAATGGATTTTTATTGAAAGAAATCAAAATATCTTTTGCAAATCCAAAGTACCTAGGTTTGATACCTTACTTAAAGAATCCTGGTAAATAGTTACCTGGCAAAATATGAATTTATGATCGACCCCATCTTCCTAATAGCTGCTGCCGTTAAAAACAATCCAGTGACCAATTAATTCATTCATTTGAACCGAAAGTGAACTTTGACCTCTGGTATGTATATTAAGCATTTTTATTGGTTATGTGACATGACCATCGTAACTACAAATTATTTTCGTTTAATGACAATAATTTTTCAAAATAACACCTCTTAACCCTTTCCTGTTCAATCCCTGTTTTTTACGTTCCTGTGTTTTTATACTTGAAAAAAAAAACAAAACAAAAAAAAAAAAAACAAGCAATTTCTTCTTTTTTACACAATGCTTTCTACCCCATTGAATGATAAATCTTCAAATAGAATAGATATTTTATTGTCGTCTATAAAACCTTTGAATTTGGACAGATCTAACATTTTGCAAACAGGAAATGGTTAATATTTTATTCGAACAACCTGTCGAAGGTCAGCGATCAATCAATTTATCCCTTTTCCAGACGACAATTTTTTAGACCTGTCTAAATTCAAAGAAGTTGCACACATCAATTTAAATTTGAATAAAGTTAGATAATACATCTTTTTTTAGGCTAGAAAACATTGATTGCTAAAAAGCAATTTCCCCATTTTAGTTATTTATTTTTTATTACTATTATTATGTTTGTAACTTTTTTCTTAAAGGTCTTAAAGAGCTTGAGTGTATGGCAATGAGTCTTGAAGAAAAATGCTATAGGCTTACTGTAGGAAAAAAGGAGTATTTCTGAGAATCGTTAGTCTCAAATTACCGGATCAATGACCAAAGCCACGTCCACTTACTCCGACTTGAAATTTCAATTTTATATTTATTGGCGTTACTTTGCAAATTAGATTGAAAAAAAGATAAGAAGTAAAAGCATTGGTTGGTGACTTAAACGTCGTAACTACTGCTTTAATAAGCTGTATTTTCGACGCTTAATTCACCAAACCAACAAAAGTGTTTCACACCACTATCGGCCAATATCGGAGTTTGACCTAAATGAATGATTTGATTGGTCGATTTTTTCTGTTACTGACAGCCGCGATTGGTCAATTCTTTAGAAGACAGCTACCAGATTATTCGGACCCCCCCCCCGAAATATTTTGAGGAAAGGAGAAATTTTAAGATAGATACTCAGATAAGTCCGCGCGTGCACAATCTGAATTAAGTCCTCACTTTGCTATCGTTAAATAACTCCTGACTCAAAAGTTTCTTTGGTGACATGCGCAGATTATGAAGGTTTTGGAGTGACTTTATTATGTAAAATGTTTAGCCAGGGACATAAATGAACGGCAAATAGTTGGTTGCCCTCTTAAAACTCGTAAATACAGCATGAAAATGCTACAGTTACCACGCATAAGTCGTCAGGTCAAGAAAAATGCTTGGCATAAATTAAGGTCAACATGCATCAACGATTTGACATTGGAAATCAACCTTATACGTACAGCGGTGAGCCATAAACTGTTAGAAATGTCGGCTTTAAGCTCATATCCTCGAACCTGGTCTCTCTTCCAACTAACTCTTATTGTAGGTCATTTATATTTAGGTTGGTCTGATATCTAATTGTCTGGTAATGGTAAATTGGCCAATGTGTCTCGTAGAGACAGAATTACTCAGTAAAGGAATCACGGAATTTTCGTTTAATTGTTCACAGACTGAAACATCAAAAATTTCTGAAGAGGTCACAAGCCCGATATCGAAAGCTTTGCCTCACAGAAAACGAAAGTCAATTTGAAATTAAATTGATATTGCAGCATGAAATAGGTTTGGAATTTATTTTCGTTTTCTGTTCTGCAGAGCTGTCTATATCGGGCTGTTTATTGATAGATGACTCTACGTAATTGTAACGAAGGTTTAATGATTTCATTTTGGTGAGAAAATTTGCCTCTAGGAGAGCCATAGAGCAAGCATATAAGTGAATAATATTTCAAGTGTTTTTATCACGAGGAAGTATTCTGATCAATTTATACAAACTATGTATTTCACTTTACCATACTTCACTACAATACGAATTACATGCTGTTCACCGCATGACTTTAACCCAATACCATGGCAGACCGCACTTTTTAGACAGGTCAAAATTAGATTTCTACAACTTTCTGGGTAGATAGTATTGTAATAAATGAAGAAATTACTTGTTGCAAGCCATTTCTTCATTTTCCACAATGTTTTCCTTTTTTCTATAGAGGAGCGTCAAAAGCTGTCATGGTGTAGGAATGGGCCCACCCCTTCCCGCTAATTCCCTTTTGAAGCCCTCGAGATAAAGGCTTTGGAACACGTTGGGAAAATGAAGAATTACTTGTAACAAGTAATTCTTCATTAACCACAATGTTTTCTGTCCCAAAAGACAAAGGTTTTTGAAATATCACCAACTTGATACAGTCGTCTGTAACTCCTTTCAATTATGATCAGTCTAAATTTTTCTCGTGTGGTGAAGGATAAAGATATTTTATGAAAAATCGGCAATTACTTCTCCAAAAGAAATAGATGAGAACAAGAGGGCCGTTGGCCCTGGGGCGCTCACCTGAGATAAAGGCTCTTTTTCTTTCAACAGTCTAATTTCATGTTAAGGTTAGGATTATGAAACAAGTGGGCCACAATTACATATAAACACTATGAACGTGGGGATCCAAGTCTAAATTACAAATTCCAAGGCTTTAGTGCTGATTTGAAAGAAGGAAAAAACTTTTCCCATGGGTTATAATTTCAGAAATAAGAAAGAAGTCTGTGAACTGATGCTTCATGCCTATAACCTCCCCCCCCTGGGTCGGCCCCTGGAGACCCGAGGATTTTAGCTATTTTGTAAGAGATCAATATACTGATGCTTCATGCAAAATATATAAGCTCTACGCCTTCTGGGTCAGGAGGAAAAGATTCTTAAAGATTATTTTGAAATTTCACTTTTGTTACCATGGCAACCAGAGTTTAAAATGAATTTCAATTCTTTAAGCTATTTTTGAAGGGAACCACCTAAGCAACATTTCTGCCAAATATGATTCAAATTTGCCCAGTAGTTTGGGTGGAGTTGTCATTTAAAAAATCGTTCCTTATTTCAATATAACACCCCCGGGGCTCTGCCCCTGGGGACCCGAGGATCCTGATTTTAGCTATTTTGAAAGAGGTCAATATACTGATGCTTCATGCAAAATATCAAGGCTCTACTTCTTCTGGGTCAGGAGAAGATTTTTAAAGATTATTTTAAAATTTCACTTTTGTTGCCATGGCAACCAGAGTTTTTAACGGATTTCAATTCTTTTAGCTATTTTTGAAGGGGACCACCTAAGGAACATTTCTGCCAAATTTGGTTCAAATTGGCCCAGTGGTTTGGGAGGAGATGTCATTTAAAAAATCGTTCTTTATTTCTATATAAACCCCTACCCCCCTGGGGCTCTGCCCCTGGGAACCCGAGGATCATGATTATAGCTATTTTGAAAGAGGTCAATATACTGATGCTTTATCCACAATATCAAGGCTCTACGCCTTCTGGGTCAGGAGGAGAAGATTTTTAAAGATTATTTTAAAATTTCACTTTTGTTGCCATGGCAACAAGAGTTTTTAACGGATTTCAATTCTTTTAGCTATTTTTTAAGGGGACCACCTAAGCAACATTTCTGCCAAATTTAGTTTGGGAGGATATGTCATTTAAAAGATCGTTCTTTATTTCTATATAACCCCCCCCCCTGGGGCTCCGCACCTTGGGACCCAATGATCATGATCTTAGCTATATAAACCCCACCCCCTGGGGCTCCGCCCCTGGGGACCCGAGGATCATGATTTTAGCTATATTGAAAGAGGACAATATACTGATGCTTCATGCAAAATATCAAGGCTCAGGTGCTCAGGTGAGCTAAAAACGGAGAGTTTAAAAAAAAACTGAGAAAGAAATAGGAGTAACACAAATATATTTAAGAGACGAAGAGAATATTATTTGTTTTCATGGAGGTATTAACCGGAAAACCTAATCACACTGTATGAATTCGCGAAGCGGATTCATACATAAGTGTGATTAGGTTTTTCGGTGCATACCTCCATGAAAACAAAAAATATTCCCTTCATTTCTTATAATTTAATAGCATCGAGCGGAAAAAAAGCAAAACTTTAAAAAAATTGATACCTTTTTGTATAGAACTATTTTGTGCGAAAGCATACAAAATGACTGCGTGCTCAAAATTGTGTTCATGGAGGTATGAATCAAATTTTCGACAAATCAATTCGCTCGTTTTTGATAGACAAAACAAACAATTAAATCATATATATATATATATATAAAAAAACATCAATAAAACATGATTTTCATACGAATGAAATAACTTCAGTCGTATTGATAGATGAAGAAAATAGTTCTTATCTAACTGACAATGAAAAGATCAAAAAGATAACATCTGTATATTTGCCCGAGATTGGTAAAAATTCAAAGTTTAAACTTTCGTACTCATTGTCCTTGTTATTTCAAAGGTTTTTTAATCCTATTCCCTGTTCAACCCAGTTTGAATAAACCCTTTCATGTTCAATACCTGGTTTGTCCCGGTAAATTTATTATCGTGAGAACATTGCAGAAATGGAAGAAATCGCTTGTCACATGCGATTCTTTCTTTATTCCACAATATATATTTTCTACCTTACTAAATCTTTTTTTTAACCAAATCCACTTTTAATTTTCGTCTGAAGAACCTTTTAGTTTGTAAAATATGAAAGGGTTAAACATACGGTCGTAATAGATGCTCTGGTGTTTTATCATTGTAAATCCCATCACTACAACCAAGGTCACAGATCGCGATTTCAATTATAAAATCGAAAATCCAATGAAATCAAATAGTTGTACCGGAAGAGAACTTTGAGCTCCTATATTTGTCGACATGTATGTGAAACATGACGCTTTTTGACGCCCCTCAAGAAAAAAAACATTTAGAAAACAGTTTCCCTAATGAAGCAATTTCTTCAATTTCCACAATTTTTTACCCCAAAAAATCCAAAATTTCATAAACCCTATATTATCATCTTCAACCTCAACAAATGCCGTAACTACACCTAATTCAAACTGTAGTAACGATGTAAAGGTCGCTAAACAACCATTTTACCCTTAAGTTGCGTGTTACTGATCATAAATTTGGCAAAACAACACAATTCGATATTTAAGCAGAAATTACTGTTGGAGTCAGTAGGCGTGACGAGCGACCCATTAATTGTTTATTTGTTTTGTTTTGCTTTTTAACTAGCATTTTGATTTCTATCCTTTGGATAACAGGCGACGGGAAAATTTATTCTTACGTATGAAATTCCACTTATCTCTTGATACCCGATGATAAATTAAGTCATCCGTTAAGCTGAAAAAAATAAATATCTGGATATTCGTCTACTTTTCGGGAGAAAATCAGCTCAAGAGTCATTTCAGTTCATAAAGTTAAACCTAGTATGCTGAATAAATTATCTTATTAAATTGCTGTAAAATCAAAGGGCTGAAAGCACTGATAGAACTTGTTATTAATAAAAATTCAATATTTCTTTTAGAAATAAATTTCATTAACAGCTCTGACAGGAAAAGTACAGACAGGAGGTGTAGACCAAGATTAGACTGCACTTTTGTGCAGGCTGATCTTGGGCTTAACCTCCTGTCAAAACCGGAATATTCTGGGTTCAGCATGACAAGGGTTAATAAGACATTTTAGACAGCTTGAATATTCTTAACCTTGTTCTAGTTCATCGCTGTCCTGCCCACTTACTCCTTTGATCACGCCGACTGTCTCCAACAGGAAATCCCGCTTAGATTTTAAATGGCGTTATTTGAAAACTTTATTGCCTGTAGCAATTTACTATGAATTAGAATGTTTGGTTGGCGACACAAACGTCGTAAATACAGCTTGAATAAGTCGTCAAACAAAAAGAATCTGTATACTGGAACCGTTCTCTGGATTTTTATCAAACACCTATACTCGCTTGGACATACAATCGAAGAAAGAGTAATGCTCGTGTTTTTGACACTAAGTGATCCACTATCTACTTGTTGCTGATTCAAGGTGAGTTTAAAGTTTAAAGATAATGAACGAAAAAACTACGTTCTATCTTCGAACTTCGAATACTTCCAGTATTTGTAAACTGGTATTCAAGCTGATTTTGTAATAAAATTGACCTTTAAAAACTATTTTTTTAAAAAGGGGGTGGGGGAGAAGCAAATGTATTTCGCGTAACGAGACGTCAAATGAATCAACAAAGTTAAATCCGAATGGAACTGAGGTTCATCCGGGTATCTGTCCATTGTACCGAAACAGCCTTACTTGTGGTTTCAATGACGTATCATTTACGTCATTAACTTACACTAACAAGACAGTCGTTTCTTTCGTCATTCCCCTAACATTAACGACCTCATCCGCTGAATTGCGATGTTTCAAAGTAGAGCATAGGGAATATACTACATTAAATTGAATTTAAAGCCATATCTTCCCCAAAAACATTCAACAAAATTAATAAGAAAACCATTATCCAGGGTCCAAAGCATCCAAGATTATGACGGTTTAAATTGTTGATCAAAATAATTCTACTCGATAAGTCTACATTTCATGAAAGAAGTTTCGAAATGTAAAACGTGACCCACCACAATTTAAGGCTTGTTTATATAAAACCATTACGTTAGTGATGACGTTTTCATTTCCGCTAGTCGTTCAAACAACTATCTAGGTCACGGAGATTAACGAAATCGTCCGCAAAGTTTAGTCAACAGCACCTGTGTATACAACAGTAAATGTCGAACATTTCCGGTGAATAATCGGGTGCAGTCGTCTCGATCTCAAAATGTAAACAAACAGGTGATGAAATTGATAAGAAAAACACAAAATACTCGTTCCAGAAAAAACTGCAACCTTACCCTCATTCTGCATATTGATATTATGAAGGCTCTTGTTTGATTTAGTAAACAACTAAACGATGGACTGTTTATCCCATTCCAACTCAAGCCCTCCTTTTTACGCCCCTCAAGAAAAATACTTTGGAAAACATTGTGGAAAATGAAGAAATTGCTTGTATCAAGCAATTTCTTCATTATCCACAATTTTTTCTATTAAAAAAGACAAAGAAATTCGAAATTCCATCAACTTTAAATTGTCGTCTGCAGCTTCTATCAATTTGGACCAGTCTAAAATTTTGTTGTGTGGGAACGGGTTAAAGAGTTTTTGCTCCTTTGGGGGGAAGATGTTGCTTTAAGGCAATTTAGAAGATTTAACAAGAAAGCATTTATTGTGAATTTGATATTATCATCTGAAAAGCAGATACTTTCGCTATTTTATGGAACTTCGTCCAAGGGCAGCTTTAATAGCCTTTGTGGGATGTTAATGTGTTTTTAGATTTCTATGGAATCCTTATTTCTACTTTCTAGACAAACATCAGGTCGAATAGTCGAAAGCTTCATGAAAATTGTAAGGTAAAAACTTCCACGCTCGAACATTTTCTCTAGAGAAGTGGAAGTAAGTTCTTCGATTTCTACTTTTCGAGTTCCTCGTAGGTCGAAAAGTAGATTGCGGAAACAGAATTGCGTAGATTTCGACGGTAAAGTAGCAATGAATATTAAGACAGTCACGTGACATAAGTTTTAATTTGTCCAAACTAACGTCATCGTGACGTAATCAGATTTCTCATTCACTTGCAGTAACAACAGCTTGAATAACGACGTCAAAGTTACCTGTCATTGAAAATGTATTCAATAAATGTCAAGTTTGCCATTTTTACCATCGGTCTAGATGAATGGTATGATTAGCCATTCAATTTATGATTGGCAGCGTTATTACGTCACTTGCTTGAGTTTGGGTCGAGATATCTAGATAAAACCGAACTTATCAATTCAAAACGCGAATCTCAGCGTTTTGTGAGACATTAAGTGTATTGGGGTAAAGTATTCAAGCTTTAAAAGGGATAATGTATTGTTTACGGTTAACCACTAGATATCTGCATTGCATTTTACCCTAGATATTGCGTAATGGTAATTAAACAATTTGGACTCGTTAAAGTCCTCTGTTATTTTATCTATCCAACCTGAAATGCGGACAAAGAGTGAGATCCGTTTCTAGATATACACATTTTAACCATTTTAACACGTAGGTTAGGAGAATTTACCCAAGACACCTTATGGTTTTAACTTTCCCAACCCTTTACGTTTTATCCTCTTAAAGAACATATAAGGCCTGATTAACTAATATGGAGTGCACAGGGACACATTTGTAATTCTTGGGACAGAGTAAAGGGTGCGGTGGGTGTTGAGGCTGCAGAAAGAAAATTGTAAAAGTTATAAACAGAAAATATCTTTCAAGAAACTGCTTTGGTTTACTGCTGAGGAACTTGGTTTTGAAAAACAGGTAATAAGATTTCGATAGTATTCTAGAGACTGAGACTGGGTGACGGAAATAAAGAGACAGAGGCAGAAAGACAGACATTGAGAGAAACAGTTAGATAGGGAAAGAGATAGGGAAATAGGGGTAGTCCATTAGGTTACGAATATATGGTATTTTAGACTTCATATATAAAGAAACAGAACTTTGTACTTTTTCAAATAAGTTATAAACATATTTGGACTGAAGGTTTTCAATTTTATAAATCAGACTAGCTTCACTTTCAGTATTTCAGGCAGTGCCCCTGCAGTCAAACTCAACCTAATCTCTAAACTTAACTGGTTCTCGGTTATCATTTGTCACACAATATTGAAGGTATATAAAGTCTTTCTTAAATAAAAGCTGCATTGAAGCTGTATTAACTTCATTATAGGTCACCCACCGACGATAAGCACAATCGCTTTTAGAGTTGCTAAGATATATAAACACGTATATCGATTGTGAAAATGAAATTGAATTTTCGGGAAATCAAACGTTGATTCGCTCTAAATTAAAAACGAAACAAGAAAATATACTTTCTAAATTTGTAAAGTATTGCCATTTGTTCGATAGCAGTGAAAACATAACGGTAACTTAAATTTCGAGTAAAATGTAAAAAGTTCGAACTAATAAAAAGAATACGATAAAATTAATCTATTATCTACTTCCTTATCTATAACGAGAGTTATGGCAAATATATCCTAGGCTGGAATTAGGTTGACAAAATGCTGGTCACTCCATCTATATAACATGCATATGTGTATCCATTCGGAAACTTATTAGTGAATTACTTGATATAATCCCCATAGCTACCTCTTAAGAAAAAAAAAAAAAAAAAAAAACTGCGTAGGAGCACGTGCACTGAGATTGAGGAAATACAAAAATTTAGTCATAACAAAGTAGCACAGCTGCAATATTTTACGGGAACGGATGTTTTAGAAAGACGCCGGTTCCGTATTTGCACTAGTCAAAATCTCCTTGGCGGAACCACTTATTCATGCATCCTTTAAGGCGGCTCTTGCATAGGTTTTTATTAAAATTTCATATAGGGAAAATATGCGCTTTTCTAATAGTTATCAAAGACTTTTTCTCGATATATGATTTTCTTCGTGTTCAATCTACTAAATTCATAATAAATTTCATTAAATGTAATATATTCCCTATGCCCTACTTTACCGGATGGGGTCGTTAGTCTTCGGACAATGTCTTTAACGATTGGATTGCTAGCGGAAGCTAATGAAGTAATTGATATGTCATGGAAACGGCAAATGGGGCAATTTTTCCTGTAATCGGCAGATAATGTATAATCTCATGAATTCCGGTTCCATTCGGGTTGAACTTCGTTGACTTACTTGGCGTCTCGTAACGCGAACTATTTTTGCTTATTTTTCTTTTTATAATGTTTTGAACAGTTATTTTCATGACACGATCAATATAATCTATGCGAGAGCCGCATTAAGAAGGGTTAGCAAGTTTATCTTAATTACACTTTTATTCTTCATGGCGGCATAAATGTATTTCTGATTGAAATAGGACTATAATACCGAGCATAACCCGCGCGCTAACGGGAGAAAAATGTAATAAGTTATTACCGCCCAATAACGCCTTATCAACTACTACTTTTAAAACATTGTGGAACAAGGAGAAACGCTTGTGACAAGCCATTTTCTCCTTTTCCTGCAATGTTGTCTATGATATCCAGTTATGATTTTTCAAAGTCGTCAGCAATTTATTTCTATACGGACCAGTCCAAAATTCGCTCGTGTCGGAATATGTTAAGCGGTAAATTTACGTTCCTTTATCGCTCGGATTTTTTCGGTTGAATTACATCGACTCGGATCAATGTGTTAAAAACAGACAATAGGTGATTTTTAGCTTTTTTAACTTAAGTTTGCCGACAAAATTTTGGGGTCGTCTCAAAGTTCAACGTTTGCAAACTGCCACTGGAGGCTTAACCACTAAATCTGTTAAATCCCTCGCCATAAAAAGTAATTCTTGTGTATTTCAGAAATATTGCACACTCTGCATGTAAGGTAATCTCCTAGGTATTTAAGCTCACTTGAGCACATCGATTTTCAAAGAAGTTGCAGACGACTAATGCAATTTGTTAGAAATTCTAAAATATGTATCTCTTTAGGTAGAAAACATTGTGGAAAGTGTGCCATTTCTTCATTTTCCTCATTGTTTTCCACAACGTGTTTCTTACCAACTAAAAAGGTTAACAAATGTGGCGGCAAAACTCATTTCTGGTCTAAATGAAAGAATGAATGAATGAATTGGTCGACTGTTTATTTGATTGATAAACTCGATTAGTTAAATCTTGCGACTTTTCTTTCGGCTCTTTTAAAGTTTCGAATGATTCAGGCTAGTTATAAACGTTTCTTATGTCTTTTCCGCTAGAACATCTACTTTGGTTTTCATGTTTATCCAAAAATAGCACTATTTCATAGCTAACAATTGCAGATACCCTCATATTGCCTTAACGCCCCCGTGCCCAGCAATTGAGCGATTTACCAATAGTTTGGTCACAGCAAAGTTATCTACCTTAAAAGGGTAAATCAAATCTATATTACAACCATAGGGTACTAAGTCTTACGTAGGACGGACTGTCAATAAGGTCAAGTGATAAATATACATGATCATGCAGCAATAATTGGCCAATAGCGCCTGTCAATCAAAGAATGAATTGGACGAGTTTTTTTTATACCAAAACGTCGTACCTACAGCTAAAAAGTTGTACTGACGACCTTTAAGGTCCCCAACCAACCATTCTACTTGATACGTGCTTCTGGTCAGGGGCCGACACTAACGGGATCCCGGGGATCCCTGAACATTTGATGGGACCCCTGAAATCTCAGACTGGGAATTTCGTCAGGATCCTTTAATATTTCTCCTGTACAATAGATCTTAATGTATCAACTAATGCTCATGATTTTTTGTATGCTTGATTTTTGTAGAAAACATTGTGGATAATGAAGAAATTGCTTGTAAAAAGCAATTTCTTCATTTTCCACAATGTTTTCCAAAGCTTTTTATTCAAGTTGGGCTTAGAAAGGCAGGATTGCTTGTGAATGAGTTCATGTATATCAAGGAGGGATCCCTGATTATCTTGAGGAAACCCCGAAAAAATAGGTAGGGGTTCCTGTTGGATCCCATCGAAGCACAGTTAGTGTCGACCCCTTCTGGTTATAAAGTTTGCAAATAACCCCGTTTAATATCTAGGTGGAACTCCCTGTCGAAGTCTAAGGGCGGAGCCGGCGATTTGTCCACTGACATTTTATCAGTCATTTATCGACTGACATTTTATCACTCTATTTTTACGGGTCACAAATATGAAATAAATAATGATAATAATATCAAAATTATATTCTGCCAGGGTTTAACCATTTCCTGCACAATCTCTTGTTTTTTCGTCCCTGTGGTTTTATGCTTGAGAAAACATTGCGGGTTAAAGAAGAAATTGCTTGTTATAAGCATTTTCCTTCTTTTCCCGCAACGCTTCCTAACCTGTAGGTTGGTTACTTTTCAAATTAAGCCAACCTTTAGTTGTCATCTGCAATATCTTTCAACTTGGACCAGTCTAAAATTTTGAAAAAAACTGGAAGTATGGTACTTCCCTGTTAACTAACGTTGATTAGTATATATTCACGTGACTTCTTATTTATATATAAAACACTGCGCCGCAGCGTAATTAAATAGTTCCAGGGTTATTTAATAGTTCAGTCCTGCTTTCTTTAAGTCACGATCTTTGGACTTGTCAAATATCTAAAGTAAGTTTGTTTGATTTTTTCCTCACTTGATAACGAATGATGCATATATCTTTTTTCAATCTATTGATACAAAAAAATGCATACAATTTAACCCATTACCAGACGACAAAATTCAAGAATGGTCCGACTTGAAAGAAATTGTAAAAGACAATTTTCAGTCGATATACTAAAAAATCTTTGCCTTTTAGAGTTGAAAAACATTGTGGATAATGACGAAATTGCTTGTAACAATGGTTTACCGAATCCTTTTGCTTAAAGGTCGTCAAAAAGAGGAATTGTGAAATAACCAGCCGACCAATGAAATCATTCATTGAGACCAGACACTGGCCACCATTTTTGTTAACGTTTCTTGTTTGTTTTGCGACTTAAACATCTTAACTACAGCTTATTAAAGCTGTAGTTACGACGTTGAAATCACCAGCTGATTATTCAACTCTTTCTTACCTGCTATATACTAGCTGTGAATTTCGAAAAATATGTCAGTTTAATATCGAAGCGGGCCTTCCTGTTGGAGTCAGTGGGCCTGGCAAACGAAGTAAGTGGGCGGGGCCAGTGATTGGTCACTTGGTCTATGAACATGGATAAATATGATAACACTTTGACTACGTCTTGAAGAGAGATCATAATCCTACTTTGATAAATGACCACGAAATTATACAGATGATCGAAATATCAGTGAATAATAGAAACAATGAAATATGAATAATGCTGCATTTTGAAATACTACAGTGAATAACATCATATAAACCCACTCACACAAAAAAGCGCGCACATAGGCATTCGTCCACACGCGCGCACGCCTCCCTCATTACCTCTTATATTAAACGATAAATTGACCGGTTGCGATTGTCCTTCAAATATCAAATAATGAATATAAACCGGAAGTGCAATTTTATCTCCAACATTAGCCGATATTTACTTAGAGCATGTTTGTTGACTTGGCAACCTGAACGTCGTTACTACAGCTTACATGAGATGTGGTTATGACGTCAGAGACGCGATCCAACCTCTTTGGTTTTAATTTTGCAAAATAAAACCGTTTGCGAATTGAAACTTCCTGTTTGAGACAGTGGGCGTGGCCGACAGATTCAGTGGGCGGGATCAGCTGACATTATAATGTGTATTTGCGAAAAAATATTTATATAGAAAATGAATTGAAAACGAAACTCTGTAAAGCTGCTTACCTTTTTTAGTCTAAGACAACACGTGTTTGCTTGGGTTGATTGATTCAACCGAGCTTAACGCCACTTTTAACAGTCATTTTGCGGAAACAGAAACACCTTACCATGGATTCCTGGCATTTCTCACACCGCTTCTAGCACAGAACGAGTTTATATGGAAATACATAAGAATGAAAGCCTACATGCAGGTTTTTCCGGAATTACTTATTGTAGTTAAAACAATATCTTTTCAATTTTTGCAGATTTCAAGTCATGTCACTGGTATATAATCGGGCATGAATTGTCAGTACGAATCGCTTAACCAAGGTAACTTTTAATATGCATTCATGTTTCTCTCTCTTATTCTCTCTCCCTCTTTCTTTCTTTCTTTCTCACTCTTTCTCATCTACATTCTTAAGTATCGAACACATTGTATGTTTATGACGGAACGTCCTTTCATTTGGATCATAGCATGTGGTTACAAAACAAACTTCATTCGGTATGCTTTCCATTTTCTAATAAACTCATGCTTTGACAGAAAGAATAATGAAAACTACTTGAGACCTACCCATGAACTTTTTTATTTTATTGAAGGGTCTTTATAAATTTCAGCCGCTAACACAAGAAATCTGCTTAAATTATCGACATCGCTTCCAATACGAAGAGATTGTTAAACTCATTCCTAATCATGCCTGCTTTTTGAACGCCCCAAGAAAACACTTAATTTTTGTGGAAAATAACTCCCGAAGACGTTACGAAGACGTTGGTTTAATGAAATTCAAACTAAATTCGAGATTACAACCGTAATTCGCACCACATGAATGATCCTATATTCTTTCAAATTGTCTCGGCCTGATTTAAAAATAAATAATAGCCTACTTATAGGCTATACCTTCAGGGAAATACCTTCAGGAGTTATGTTCGCTAAACTATCTTTAATTCTGTTAACATTAGACCAAAACTGTCGTAAGCGTTAATGCGTATACATGCACTTACCGTAGTTTTGCGCTATTCATTTGATGAGACATGACTAGGGATGTTGGTTGTTTTGCTTGTCAATTTGTTACTTTACGTTGATTTCGGGTCATATGCAAATGAGGTCATGCGATGTCGACAACAGAATTCCATGATATCTAAAAATAACCTGGAATTCCTCTGAACCTTTCATGTATAACCACAAAAAGCCTTTTAAGCCTATTAGATTACCGGCAAGACATCAACTAGCTCAAAATTAAGTATTAAATGTTTGAGCGTATTATTCGGCACTTAGCAAATATTTCTTATTCAAGTTTCAGAAACATCGGTGCCACCCTTTAAAGCTTTAAAGGGAGGTATCGATGTTTCTGAAAAGACGTAAGAAAAAAATTGCCAATTGCCGAAAAGTATGCTCAAACGAATATCTAATACTTAAATATGAATCGGATGATATCTTCGTGGTAATCTGATAGGCTTAAAGTGGCTTTTTTTGTGGTTATATTATTAAGAATCAGAATGCATGATCTCATTTACAGAGTCAACGGGAAGATAACAAATTCACAAGCGAAACAACCAACGTCCTAAATTATGTCACGTCAAATGGTTAGCGCTAAATAAGGGTAAGTGTCTATATTCGTATTAACGCTTACGACAGTTTTTGACTGATCTTTACAGATCGACTAACAAACATAACTCCTGATGACGTGATGATAATATTGGTTTAAGCATACGGGATTCTAACGGTTATAAGCAACACGTGAATGGCCAAATATTCATTGCAACTGTCTCGGCTTAATCTAAAAATACATTAACAGCCTAGGTAGGCTATTAGGGGAATACCCCGGTTTTTCAGATAAACGAACTATGATTTTCGCAAAACTCCTTTTCAGAGTACTTTATCAAAATAGTATATGAAAGGGAATAAGAATAATTTAAATTCGTGACATGAAAAACGAGGCTTCGTCGTGTTTAGTAAATTAGGTATTTTATGATCGATTGCTGGCCCAGCCCACTTACTTCGGTAACCCCGCAAACTGACTCCGACAGGAAGTCCCGCTACGATTCTAAACGGCGTTGTTTTGCAATGTTGCTGACCAGTAGCATGTAAAAAAGATAGAATAGTTGGTTGGCGACCTTAAGGTGGTACCTACAGCTTGAATTAGTCAAACTAACGAAAATTCTTAACAACAAGGTGGTCAATGATGGAGTTCAAAACTCTTTTCTGGTCGCAACGACCGATTTCATTGGTCGACTTGTTATTTGATTGACAGCCGCATTTGGTCAATTAATGCCACGTAGGTATCGAGGATGTGAATATGGATTGTTGTTCTTCATACGAGAAGAAATAGAAGTCTTAGATGCTTACATAAAAATAATGAATCAAAGTTCGGTGCACGACGTGTTCTGTTTAGTTACTTTTTATTAGCTAGCAAAACGTCAGCTTTGATAGCCTTAGTTAACAGACGAAATTTTGAGGCCGTCTCAATTTTCAACGAGTGCAAACTGCCACTGGAGGCTTAACCATTAAATCCGTTTAATGCCGACGCCATAAAAAGTAGTTCTTATGTATTTCAGGAATATTACAACTTCTGCAAGCAAGTTTATCTCCTATGTGTTTAAGCTCACTTGACCACATCGTGTTCTAAATAATTCTGATAGGAGTCTTCAAAATGTTGCAGACGACAATTTTAAATTGTTGAAAATTCTAAAATATTCATCTCTTTAGGTAGAAAACAAAGTGGAAAATGAAGAAATTGCTTGTAACAAGCAATTTCTTCATTTTCCACATTGTTTTCCTTAACTATTTTCTTGATGCGCATAAAAAGGAAGGATTGTGTGGGAATGGGTTAACTCCTTGGTTTCTTTGACTTCGTTTCTTTATGATGAAAATGTTTGACAAAGAAGATAACTGTACAAAACAATGCTTTGCTAGCTTACACTACTTCTCAGTACTTTTATTCAAAATTCAAAAAGTCTTTATAAAATCTTACATACTCAACTATTACAACAGCCCAATTTAGAAACACGCACAAGACAACATTCAGACTAAAAAAGTACTTTGTTCATGGTGATTAGGGTAGGATGGTGTACGAAAATACCCCTTTATTTGCGTGTAAAGCTACACTTATTTTAGACCACGAATTCCTTCACAAGGGATTTCCTTGTCCATTTTCCAAGAAAAAATGGTTCTTGTGCCTTCCTTTAAGCGCTATAATAGGTCATTTCCAATTAAAAATTTCACACGAATTATTCCCCCGTTGATCAATGGGTTATGAAATTGCACGTAAGAGATTTCGTCTCATATCTCGTATTCAGTAATCTAAGTACTTCATTTTCATTTAAACTCGTTTGATTTGTTTGAATGGGGTTTTACGCCGCTTTTAACAATCTTTCAGTTATATCGCGGCGGCTGGAGCACCTAACAATGGAATCCTGGTATTTCTCACACTAGTACTACCATTACATCCTTTCCTAGCCTCCAGCTGCTATCCCACATAGGTCTACGATTATCGACCCATTGGTGAGAGACAAATAGTCGGAAAGGATGAGTGTCGCCGTCGGGGATCGAATCCGGGACCTCTAGATTGACAGTCCGACGCGCTACCAACTGCGCTATGACGGCGACTCATTTCAACTCGTCCATCTGACTCCGCTAACCTAGTTACACTGACAGTATGTTCCGATTCTACAAAATTTATGGCCAACAACATGTAACAAAAAAGTATGATAGTTGCTTGGTGACCTTAACGTCGTAATTACATCTTTAATAAGCCGTAGTTATGACGTTTAAGTTGCCAAACCAACAAAGTGTCTCAAATTAATGTGGGTCAATATCGAAATGTAAAGTTCATTTTCTCATAAACAATGCACATTTGAAACATGAAGGCTATATCACTTATCAATTAAAAGTTATGACCAATGTAAGTTTGTTGCAGAGAAAGGGAGAGCTAATTCAAATGAGTTATTTTATTGGTCTAATAATTTAATTGTTAGTTTCGTCTATCAAAAACGAGCGATCTGATTGGTCGAAAAATTTAATTCATACCTCCATGAACAAAATTTTGAGTACGCAGCCATTTTGAATGCTTCCGCACAAAATAGTTCAATACAAAAAGGTATCAAAATTTGTTAAGTTGCATTTTTCGCTCGATGCTATTAAATTATAAGAAATGAAGATAATATTATTTGTTTTCATGGAGGTATGAACCGAAAAACCTAATCACACAATGTATGAATCCGCTTCGCGTATTCATACAGTGTGATTAGGTTTTTCGGTTCATACCTCCATGAAAACAAAAAAACATTCTCTTCATCTCTAAATTGATTCTTTGATTGGCAGCCGCGATCGGTAAATTGGTTTATTTTATTGTTTATGTAAAAGAAGCAAAGTCTCGATTGACTCTTATAAACATATTGAAATACGAATGTTATTGAAAAAGTAAACAAGAGACCTATCTTATATAGGGCTATTTTCGAACATGTTTTGTACAGAATCAATTTCAAACTTTTATTAACTCAAAGTTTCACAGTCAAATTTGGTTGATGATAAAATGTTTTTCTCTGTTTTTCATTCGATATTACCTTCCGCTGAAGAGAGCCAAGGTAATTCAAATGAAAACTGCTATGGACTACAAGTTCTACTATTTCACACAAATCCCACACACTTACCTCAAAAAAAATCGAAATATATATTAACCCGTTTTCACTGAAAGTAGGGTATACACGTCAGTGGCAACTTTGACACCAAAGTAAGCAAGGAAAGGTTCAATGAACATTTGTCAACAGCTCTAGGATGTGTTTTCTGAAACAGAGAAAAAGGGTCATTGGACGAAAAAAGCCTTTTGCGCACGCGCGACTTTATTATTTTATTTATCTTTTCATTAAGTAAAATTCGGCGAAAGATATACCCCCGTTTTTTTACCTAACGTTTTACATTGTACTACGACGTCATTTGAACTGTAACGAAAAGGAGAATCCATAGACTTTAGATAATATGTAAAATTATTTCTTTTTTTCTTATTTATTGTCGCCTTATTGCATCGATTGCAAAATATTCAAAGAGTTTATTTTACTACCGTACAGTGGTCGTAGTATAAAACACCATATCGTTTTTTCCCTCATAAATATATTTTTCTTTACAGATTGCATAAAACATTTCCAGTGACACAGATATGGCTGAAGATCGGTCTGGATATGGGTAAGTAATTATACAGGTTTCGACTCGTTTATATGTTCGCATGTACGTCATTTTTTTTAATTTCTTTTAAACCACAATTCCAGGTAATGCAGGTAATTTAACAGTTTTCTATATGAGCTGTTTAAAGACTTAGACTATCAAAATCTCTGGTTGCTATCGCAACAGAAAAGCTAAGCATTGTGGAAATACCTTCGTTTATTTTTTCTTGTGAATGACCAGGGTTTTGACATTTTCTTTTGTGAGAAATCATAAGCCTAGATAATCAATTTTTAACTGTCTGGTTACCATCTAAAGGAGCTGTTAAAATATTGCCGAAGTCCGCCCAACATATCCTATTTTTACAGAAAAAATGGCAAGTTAAAAAGTATTCTTGTTTGAAATCGCAAGGTTTAGACTCCTATTTTGCATTTGACCATTACTGATGACCATTCACAAACGTTGGTAGAAGCACCCCTGGGTTTCAATGCCAACTTCCCCTTTAGCACCGTAATTATATGACATTTTATCAGAGGACGACATTATTAACAAACAATGGGGCCATGTCTGCACCATTGATACCACTGTTTATCGAATAATACCCCTCTGATTTATTCAACCTAACAACACACTAATTTCTTGACTTCGGTGAATGATTCGGTTGGTTAGGAAACATCAAATTTGGAAATCTGTATTAACTCACCTGAGCTGAACGGTCCTCCATTTAATATATTGTGATCATTTTATGTAATGCTTCCGTTAGTTATTGCCTTTCAGCCTTTCAGAAATCTATTAAGCGTTAAATTCACTGTCTTTTTACTGGCTATTACGAAGAGAATGGATATTTTTCAAAGACACAAATTTCTAGTGAAATTGGAATAAATCAAATTTTTTTATTGTACCTAGGTTTTTTTGGCGCTTCCACAACATTTTTGTTACGGCGACGTCACTCATTCGTTTGATTCCGGGGTATAGGCCTCAAGGATTTGACCACGTTTCTTGTTGCTCGATCAGAAATCAAGCTGTTTCAACGAAAGCCTTAAGGATCCTAACAATGGACGGATCTCTATCCTCGACCACTGTCATTGACCAAAGATTTCACCTAGATATTTATTTATTCATTTTTGGCAGTAACTTCTTTCAAAAAATAAAATAGTTGGTTGGCGACTGATTGCGTCGTAATTACAGCTTGAATGATACTTTAAGTAAATGTCGACCAATGTGTGAGTTTACGTATACTTCCAGTCTAAATGTTTGAATTGATTGGTCTATTGATTTTTTTAATGACATCCCAGACCCGTCAATTGTACAATTATAAATAGAAAGAACAATATTTTTCACTGTAAATAATTGAAAAAAAGCCATATTTGCAATTCAATTTAAAAATAAACATGCAAGATGTAATAAGCGACACTTTTTTGTTAAAGAAAGCGTTTTTATGCCCCTAGAATTATTGCTTGATACGCGAATTGCTGTATTTCACAGAGGCGCCAGACCAAAGACAACTCCTCCGCCTGGCTTCAAAAAGCCAAAATCTCATTATAAAGAAACAGATGAATTCCTTGAAAGAAGGAAGTCCTACAGATATGAAGAGAAAGTCGACAGTTTTAGATTTGGGTCAAGATGGGCTATGAATTACAGCAAAGCTTCTAATGACAAGAAATATAGATCTTACGACTCTTTAAAGAACGTTTCTCGAGAAGATACTTTTTCTAAGAAGCAGAAAAAACAAGATACAGAAAACGAACCCTCCACACGGAACTTTCGAGGAAATATCAAAGACAGAAAGGAAATCAAAAACAGTTCCTCAAATCTTACAGATGATTTAAACCGAAAAAATCAACATCTGAGGTCTTCGGAACCGAGATACAAACCAAGAACGACAATAGAAACACTAAAATATTTAGATGTTCAGGATGGTGATTCCATTGTACGATTTCTCATAGAAAAGAAACATATATTAACAGAATGGCTACTGGAAGGTCAAAATCGACCGGATGTCTTACCTTTGATATTATCTGTTCTTTCGAAGGCATTTTCCTGCAATTATCTTTCGCACAAAACCGCCGATTTGATCCATCTCACAATAGAAGCTGACCTTTTAAACACCATCGCTCTACATATTGTGGACCTACAATCACACGGAGACTTCGAAAAGTCCGAGAACAATGGTCTGTCTGCAAACATTAAAGATATTCTGAATATAGTACTAGAGATGACATCAAGAAATCCCTCTTCCATTAAAAGATGTTCAAGAATTCATTTGACTCTAGGGTTGTTAGTAGAAAATATACAAAAAGCTAGTGGCTTCAAGGATGAAACAATCATGCAACTATTTGGAGATTTTTCAGAAAGGATAAACAGATCGAGTAGCACAAAAACTGATCGAGACTTTATCGGCATTGAAACTCCTCCAGATGATTTCAGAAATATTGATATCTTTCCTGGAGTTCGTGATGTTCACAATAGAATCGAGCCATTCATGAGGAAAAACAAGACCAAAGGAGGCTATATCGATCTAGACCATTACCTTGATGTTCAGTTCAGACTCTTGCGCGAAGATTTCATAGGGCCCTTACGGGATGGAATAAATGAATATATCAGGAGTTCAAAACAAGATGGACGACCAAATATCCGGAATCACGATCTTCGAATTTATCCAAACGTACGCATTATATCACCAGTTTGCCTTGCCGAAGGTCTCTGTTTTAAGATTCAACTCAGCTTTGAAAGTTATCAAAGAGTCGACTGGAGGAACAGCAAACGACTTATATTTGGCTCTCTCTTATGCTTGACAAAAGATGACTTTGAGACATTCATCATCGCAACAGTAGCTGGACGAGAACTTGAAGATTTAGCCACAGGAAACATTGACATTAATTTTGAGAATTCGAACTTTCCTATCAATGCCCGAGAATTATTCTCTTCACGTTTTACGATGGCAGAGACAACGGCGTTTTTCGAATCGTATCGCCATGTTTTGAGCGGGTTACAGAAGTTTAAACAAGGTGATCTTCCTTTTGAAAGATATCTCTTGAAATGCGAAACAAATGTGAAACCACCGGCATACCTTACCAAAGACACAACATTCGATTTTGAGCCCCTTATTAATGATAAACATCAGCTTGATTCCGAAAATAATTCATCGTTAAAGGTGTCAAGTATTTACACAAAGTCGTTGCGTGAAAAAACTGTTACCTCAAGGAAGCCGGTTCAATTGCTGAATTCAAAATCATGGCCCTCACATAAACAGTTGCATTTGGATGAATCACAATTCAATGCTGTAAAATCAGCCATTACAAAAGAATTTGCTCTTATACAAGGACCTCCAGGAACGGGCAAAACATACATAGGTCTCAAGATAGCGAAACTGCTCCTTCACAATACGACTAAAGTAGTCCCAGACCCCAAAAAATCCAAACCTATGTTAATTGTTTGTTTCACGAATCATGCATTAGATCAATTCCTAGAGGGGATATCAACGTTTTATAAAGGAAATATTCTCAGAGTCGGTGGACAAAGCAAAAGTCTCATGCTCAAAGAGTTCTCTTTGCAAAAAGCAAAATCAAAAGCTTCATTACCTAAGGAGAGAAGAGATGTTCGTGAAAGAATGAACGAGGTTGCTCAATCAATCAACAAAATTAATACTAAAATAGACTGCTATCGTACGTTTCTTCTTTCAATGGACTTTTTGGGACCCTTTGTACTCAAAAAGATTTTTCAAACCATGCAAGAAAAGTGTTCAAGATTAAACAAAACGGCACAAAAGAAGCGAATAGTAGTTCAAAGATGGTTAAATATTGGTCAAGTTCTTAATCGGTTCGGAAAGAACAGAAACGAGTTGGATAGAATATCGAAACAAGATGATGATGAAATTCAAGATATTATAACACAGTCTAACGGTCGCAAGATATACGATGATGCAGCAATTGATTTCGACAAAGAGAGACTAAAACAAAGGGAACGCGTGATGAAAGAACTCCGGGAAACAGTTGTAGCGTTTTACTTTCAGGATGAGGTGCCCCCTCATTGGATGAAAGATAATGACTGGAAGAAACAGCAGTCGCGGAGCATACGAGACAATCAGATCATTCAAAAATTCATTTGCTACCAGGATATAATGAGTGACGAAGAGGAGGATCGTGTCGAGGATCCATGGAAGCTTTCTCTTGATGACAGATGGAGGTTATATCGTCTCTGGGTAAGACGTGCCTGTCAAAAAGAATATGAACGAATAGCAGAACTCGAGAATACGTATAAGGAATTAACACTGCGTTATAAAGAATCACAAATGGAAGAAGATAGCACTGTTATGAAGAGAGCGAATGTTATAGGAATGACAACAACTTGTGCAGCTAGGTATTTGGCTTTGCTACAGGATATCAGGCCAAATATTGTTATAGTTGAAGAAGCTGCCGAAGTGCTTGAAGCTCATATCGTTACTACTCTTAGTAAAGGTTGTCAACATCTTATACTTATTGGAGATCACAAACAACTTAGGCCTAGTCCGTCTGTTCATGCCCTTGCAACAAAGTTTAACATGAACGTTTCCCTATTTGAACGAATGATTATGAATGGTGTAGCATACGATACACTAGAATTGCAGCATCGCATGCGACCTGAGATTTCCGTTTTGATTAGTGGCATTTATTCAAACCTCAGAGACCACGAGAGTGTGAAAGCCTACGATAATATCCGAGGAGTTTCAAAAAATGTGTTTCTTATCAACCACACTAATTTCGAAGATAGGATCGTCGAGGGAACTAGTCATTCAAACAAATTTGAAGCCGAGTATATAGTTGCCCTTTGTAGATATTTGCTCAAGCAGGGCTATCAAGAATCCCAGATAACTGTTCTAACAACATACACATGTCAAATGTTCCTTCTTCGGCGTTTGATGCCCCGTGAGGAATTTGGTGGTGTGAAAGTCACTGTTGTGGATAATTATCAGGGCGAAGAAAACGATATCATACTTTTATCTCTTGTTAGAAGTAACGCTGAGGGCATCGTAGGTTTTCTAAAGACAGAGAACAGAATATGCGTTGCTCTGTCAAGAGCAAAAAAGGGATTTTATATGGTTGGGAACTTTACACTGCTTGCACTGAAATCTGAACTTTGGAAGGGAATAGTTGATGAAATGACGTTGACTGGCCAGATTGGTGATGGTCTGTCACTGTACTGCCAGAACCACCCAGAAACAGAACCTCTTGTAGCTAGGGATAGCAAGGACTTTGCCAAGGCTCCTGAAGGAGGATGTGGGAATTTTTGTGAAGCAAGGCTTGACTGCGGCCATTGTTGCAGAATGTTTTGTCATCCTACTGATAAGGATCATAAACAGTACAAATGTACAGAAAGGTGTACAAAGTCATGCGAAATGAACCATCCATGTAAAAAAAGGTGCCATGAAGAGTGTGGAAAATGCCCTGTGATTGTTGAGAAAAAATTAACAAGATGTCAGCACGTTGCGCGAATGCCATGCGGAAAGAGTGAGTACGAATATTACTGCGAGGAAGAGTGTAATCATACTTTAAGTTGTGGGCATACCTGCCAAAATCCATGTGGATCGAGTCATTCTGCGTATTGCAAAATAGAGGTAGAAAAGTATTTCCTTTGTGGTCATACCGGAATCGTCCCATGTGGATCACAGCATTCTGCTAAGTGTAAAAAGGAACGCAAAGTAACCCTGAAGTGTGGACATACTACGAAGGTTCCATGTGAGATATCTCCCGAACGAGCTGTATGTAGGAAACAATGTGGAACTACACTTGATTGCGGACACCCTTGTTCTGGGACATGTAATACTTGTTTTAATGGTCGATTTCACCAAAGGTGTAGAAAAAGTTGCAAACGTACTCTTATTTGTGGTCATGAATGCCTATCTAACTGCAGTCTCTGTCTTCCGTGCACAAGAAAATGTGAAAACAAATGTGTGCATAGCAGATGTACGAAACTTTGTGGAGAGCCATGCATGCCTTGTATGGAAAAGTGCGCGTGGCAATGCCCTCATAAGAAATGCACCAAACCGTGCAGTGCACCGTGTAACAGAGGGCCATGTAATCGATGGTGTCGAAAAAAATTGCCATGTCGTCACTTTTGTATTGGTCTTTGTGGAGAACCCTGTCCAAAACTGTGTAGAATATGCAATAAAGATGAGGTGACAACTATTTTCTTTGGAGATGAGGACCACCCAAAAGCGCGATTCATTTCACTGCAGGATTGTGGCCATATCATTGAGTCAAGAGCACTCGATAAATATATGTACATGACAAACGAAGTCAGAAACGGTGACACTATTGTTCAATTAAAGGGTTGTCCGATTTGTAAGACACCTATACGAAAGAGTTATAGGTACGGCCAACTGATCAATAAAGTACTCGCAGACATCGAACAGGTTAAACATGCTATAATTGGCGACAAGGACAAGTGTGAAGAATTTAAAAATAAAGTTAAAGAAATGAGCGGTCGAGCATCGAGATTTGATCTGCTACGTGAAGGCAGTCGCTTAACGTTATCATCTACTAGTCCTCTCCACAGCCGTAATATGTTCAGTGGATTGGAAAATGTGAAGATAATATCGGAACACCATGTTGTAGCTTTTGAAAACCAATGTATATTGCTGGAAAAGTTTAGTAAGACTTTCAATGACATGGAGCAAAGGTCACGGCATACCAGAAGTACTTTTCCTAGACGACTTGCTGATAAAGAAATCAATCCTTTCGAAAAGTTTAAACTTGAAATAGAATTTCCATACAGAGTAGAAAACGATAAATTAGTTTTTGCCGAGATGAAGAAAAGACTATCAGAGACCTTCACTATCTTATCTGAACAAGAAATATTCGAAATTAAGAACGAGATTACGAGATGCAACCTAATGGGAAAGATCAAAAGATACGGCGAAATCATCTTGAATTCAAATGTTGAAATAGCCCAACCTGACATAGCACTTTTACAAAGTATCTCTCGAATGAAGGTTGTATCTGGCCACGAATCTGAGGTCGACGAAGCCTGTAAACGACTTGATAAGCTGACCAACGGAATGAACATTACCGAAGCCGAGAAGCAGATGATTCTGAAGACTGTTGGTCTATCCAAGGGACATTGGTTCAAATGCCCAAACGGTAAGAAATTTTAGAATTAACTCCCCTCACACTTAATTTACACAGATCGATGGGTGGATAGTCGTACAACTAATGGGGATGAGCAGATGGAGGTTCGGAAATGATGTAGTTGTGGTACAGGTGCGAGAATTGCCAGGATGTTATGGTTAGGTGCTCGAGCCGCCGTGATATGACTTAAATACTGTTAAAAGTAGCGTAAAGCCCGGTTTAATCAATCATTGACATGATCCCATTCTTAAGCGTATACTATTAATATTTTATACTCTTTCGAGGGTCATTTATAGACATGTGTAGCTTTAGTGGTTCCTCCGATAGTTGATATCTATAACCCGTTCCCAGATGACAAAATTTTCAACTGGTCAGAATTGAATGAAGTTGCAGACAATAATTTTTAGAAATGGAATTATTAAGAAAAAGTATTCACTTAACAGTGAATGGGCTCCATATTCGGTATTACTTCGCTTTACTAGTTATTTCCTATTAGCTATGGGTAGTTCCGGTCTGTATTATTACGGTCTACTATGCACAGAACTATATAAAAATATTTTTTAAACTCGATCTCTTTCGTGTAATTGTAAGAGTTCCACAATCAATTTATTTCAAAGATAAAACACTCTAATAACAAGAGTATCATATGTCGATCACATTAATAGGTGAGACTGGCTAATGTCACCTCATTAATTAAAATAAGCGTACCTCTTCCCAAGTGTTAAACTTGCTGATAAGTTTGTTTTTTTAAAGAAACGAGAAATTTCAGAAATATATAGAGTAAATTATGTTTGTAAATATAATTTTTCCGTATAGTATAAACACTAACATAGAATGTCAATCTAATTTTTGAATGGTAATATAATCTTTATTTTGTTTGTATGTGAAGCGTCATAACACTTATATTTTGACAAGGTGCTGTCGTGCAAAAGGTGACTTATTACGCCGCCCTATACCTATTAAATCGTCTATTCATACTTTCAAGTGGTTTTAAAAATCTGTATATATCTATTTGTATATTGTGTTTGGAAAAACGTGTGAAATAGAAAAGGAGTAAAATATCTATCAATCAAATGAAATAAAGTGAAAAAGTAAGAAGGGTTACGAGATCAAACTTGAACAGGCATTTTGTATTTTTTAATACAAAAAATCGAAACAGTGTATTTATTAAGATGTATATATTAAAGAAAAACAAATTTTATATATATGTAATGTAAAAGATGTTGATTTCAAGTATATAAAAAAGGTTTTGTCAGATTTTCTAAAGAGAAATTTTTTAAACTTGATTTTCATTATCTTTTGATTTTATAATCCTTTTTTAAAATGTTCAAACTCTATTTTTCTAGATAAATTCGAAATAATTTTAGTCATGTGACTTTCTTGATTATTTGCAAAAAGCGGACATCTTAGCTGTCAGATGAAAGTTAAGGCAACTAGCCAATCAGCTTGAAAAACTATGCGGATATCGCATATATCACCCATTGGCTATTGTGCAATCAATCAATTAGAAGTATGTAAGTTACTTTGAGTAAAACAAAAAGTTAACCTATACAGAAAAATAAAATCAGAATAAAAGAGTATGAAGACGAAATCTTAATAGCCACGTGTATCGAAAATAATGAATCTTTCAGATCTGAAAAGAAATCAGTGCAAAAATACTCTTTTTACCGTAATATTTTTGTTCTCTGCTGTTATTGTCATTTGCTTTAATAAGTCTTTTCAAGGCAAGGAGCAAAAAGCAATTATTTACTTTAAAGGACACCTTTGCTGATTTTGTTTCGAAAATGAGAAATAAACAAGAGGCCAATAGGGCATTATCGGTCTCCTGAGTCAAAAGAGCACAAAAACATAGAAAAGTCCACCAGATTATGCTACATACCAACTATCAAAGCTCTAGGCCTTTAAGTTATGGAGAAGAAGATCTTTTAAAAGTTTTCACTATATAAGCCCATGTTAAACTTGTTATATCAGGAAATGGGCTAATTATGACCCTGGGGTAATCATTTGTAAAATCATGATACAGGACCACTAGATGATGCTATATACCAAAAGTTCTAGGCGCTCCAGTTTTGTAGAAGAGGATTTTTAAATTTTTCACTATATAAGCCCTTTGTAAAACTTGTGACGTCCAGGAATGGGCTATTTATAATCCAGGGACCATAATTTGTATTACCATGATAGAGGTCTACCAGATGATGCTACATACCAAATATCAAAGCTCTAAGCCCTCCTGTTTGGGAGAAGATTTTTAAGAATTTCACAAAATAAGCCCTTTGTAAAACTTGTGATGTCTGGTAATTGGCTAATTATGTTCTTGGAGACAAAATTCATACAATCTTGATAGAGGTCTACCAGATGATGCTACATACCAAATATCAAAGCTCTAGGCCCTCTCATTTGAGAGAAGAAGATTTTAAAATTTTCACAATATAAGGTGTTAAACTTGTAACGTTCGGGAATAGGCTAATTTTGGGCCATGATTTATACAATCTTGATAGAAATTCACTAGATGATGATACATAGCAAATGTAAAAGCTCTAAGCCATCTAGTTTTGAAGATTTTTGAAATTTTCACTATATAAGCCTATGTTAAACTTGTGACGTCCGGGAACGGGCTAATTTTGACCCTGGGGTTATAATTTATAAAATATTAATTAAGGTCCACTAGACAATGCCACAAACTAAAAATCAGATTGAATGATTGATTGGGGTTTAACGCCGCTTATAACAGTATTTCAGTCATATCGCGGCGGCTGGAGCACCTAACAATAGATTCCTGGTATTTCCCACACCAGTACTACCACTACATCCTTTCCTAGCCTGCAGCTGCTATCCCACTTAGGTTTACGATTAGCTAACCCTAACCGTAACCCATTGGTTACATACAAATGTCGGAAAGGATATGTGCCGCCGCCGGGGGTCGAAACCATGACATCCAATGATTGAAGATTAGGAGTCTGACGCGCTGACCACTAGGCTATGACGGCGGCTACCAATATTAGAGCTGTAGATCTTTTGGTTTCGTAGAAAAAGAATTTCAAAGTTGTCAATATGCAAGCTTATGCACGCCCCAATCCATTCATCCATTTATCCGAACATCAATCAATCAATACTTCCTTTCTTCAGAGATTCCTTCCTTCGAAAATCATACAAGCAATGAGGCTGTCAAACAATCAAATAAGCTTCCAAGCACAGCAAAATTGCCAAGCATACAAACGCTTGACAAGAAAAGCCAAACGCTTCATGATACCGCTCTCCCACCAACCGATGTTAATCAATTGACAACAGGAAGTCTCGCTTTGATTTAGACGGCGTTATGTTGCTAAATTCATGATTTGAGGAATGTAACAAAAAAAAGAATGGTTTGTTGGCGACCTAAACGTCGTAAATACAGCTTGAATTAGCAGTAGTTACGACGTTTAGGACGCCAAACAAACAAAAAATCTCAGCGAAAACGGCAGCAATGTCGGAATTCAAAACGGAATCTTGTCCAAACGAATGATTCAACTTGTCGACTAATTATATGATTAACAGCCGTGATTTGTCAATTACTCCTTCAGGTCACGTGTACGCCATTGGAGAGTGTGGTGGGGCCAACCAAGAAGGCCTTTGTCCAGAATGTAAGGCGAAAATTGGCGGGAAACAGCATCAACTCGCCGAAGGCAACACTGTCGCCACGGAAATGGACGGAGCTAAATATGGGGCATATTCCGAAGAAGCAAACAGACTAGCTGAATTCCTGATGGAATTAGATGAGAATTAAGCATCCGAACTATAAGTATTTTACTTCTTGATATAAAGAAGACAATTTTATGAAAAATAGACTTTTTTTGCTTCTATTGTTTACTACTTTTGTAGGTGTAATTCGCGATGCAAACTTTCCTTTTCAGAAGGAATATGATGTTCTACGACTTTTATCATTTGACACTTTCAGTAGTGTTTTTAAGGTAAAATTGTCATTATTTTACATGTAAATGAAATGTTTGACCAAATCAAATGCAAATTAATAGAATATTCAAATAATCCATATAGGCCGGAGTAGAATTTTGAACTCCAACAAATGTAATGTATTTTTGTTATTGTCTTATTCAAGCCGTAGCCACGATTTTAGGTCGCCAACAAACCATTTGTAGATCCTGCTGAAATAATGATATTATTTATTATAATACATAAGAAAATGTCGGCATTTGATAGGTTAATAAGCACCTGACTTAAATGAATAAACACTATTTTGCCCAAGGAACCTTGCAGACGATATATAAAAACATCATTAACGGCCAGTCAGCCTGATTAGCTTATGTGGTAGAGAACTTGAATTCGAACCTCAAGATCACGAGTTCGAGTCATGGACTTACCATATCAACTAACAAACTAAATGTCTTTCAGATGTGACGTTTAACGGAGGCCCCGTGTGACGGTGCTATCCACCGAGCACGTTAAAGAAACAGGCGGGGCTCTCAGCAGTTTCGTCCTGTATCCTTGCACTATCCCCCGTAGCAACTAGCCGTCTTCTGGGGGCGTCGCTCATTTTGGCATGTGCTACGGTAGCAAAGATAAATAAACGGAAATACACACAGTCACCTCTAGCAACGTCAGCTGCAAAACAGAGCTTTCAGAAACCGTTTAACTAGTATTTTTACTTCAGTCGAATTGCCATGTTGGAGATTAGAGGCGTCAATTGCATAGAGGCATCAAAGTGGCTCTTGAAAAAGATTTTCATGAAAATTTCATATAGAAAATTTATCTGCTTTTATCCAATAGTTATTTAATGTTTTTTAAAGATATATATTCTGTCTTCGGGTTAAATTTGCTAAATGCACTATAAGTTTATATTTCCTATGTCCTACTTTAAAAATCGGGATATATCGGGTGAGGTCGTTTGTCAACGGATGATGGCGATAACGATTGAAAAGCCAGCCGAAGCCAATGACGTAATTGATACGTCATGGATACCACAAATAAGACAATTTTCGATGAAATCGATAGATAACGCATTTACCCGATGAATTCCAATCGGGTTGTTCTTACCCGAATTATTTGGCGTCTCGTTAAAGGATTTTTATCTTCTTCACTTTCCCTTTTTAGGCTAAATATGAACAGTGATTTTCATTACAAAATCAGCTTAATCACCTTCTTGCACCTTCTCAAAGTATTAGAGATACAAATTTGAAAAATAGATAAGAAATTATTCTTTCCCAATCTGTGCAAGAGCCGCTTTTATTTAAAAGCTAAGGTTAAAATTAAAAGGAAACCGTGTGAGAAAATGTGAAGTTTCATGTTATAATTCCTGTATCATTTTATTGTTTTTCTTAAGTATTTTTCTTGAGTGTAATAAGTGAGTGGAAACATGATAAAGCAATTCTAAATAGTCATGGATTTGTGTGTATGTTTTTATATGTGGGTATGTGTTAAGTATTTTTCACCATAGATCGAAATCATTTTTAAGTTTCATTAGTACTCTTCTTTAAGAGGCAAATGTGTCTCTTCATCCATGACCGCACAATTTGTATTTTTTCCCCTCTTTTCACTCGATGTCGTTTAATTATAAGAAATGAAGAGACTTTTTTTTTTTGTTTTCATGGAGGTATGAACCGAAAAACCTAATCACACTTATGTATGAATCTGCTTCGCATATTCATACAGTTATTCATACAGTGTGATTAGCTTTTTCGTTCATACCTCCATGAAAACAAAAAATATTCTCTTCATTTCTTAACTAATCCAGAATCCTATCATCCCGTCCTTTGTAAAAAACACAGTTGTATGCGATAATTTCAAGTTGGTGGAATTTAGAAAATCTTGCCCTTGTAGGGTAGAAAACATTGAGTTTAGGCATTTTCTTCATTGTCCACGATGTTTTCGATAGTTTTTTTCTTGGGATATTTAAAAAGGGGAATACAATGGAAACTGGTTAAATAGCAAAGAGTTCTCTACAATTTGAAAAAGTTAGGAATATTCCAGAAATACATAAGAACTACTGGCGTAGGCATTCAATGGATTTAGTAGTTAAGCCTACAGTGACTGTTTGCACTCGTTTGAATTCTGAGAAGACCCCAAATTTTTGTCTATTATCCTAAGCTATCAAAGCTGGCGCTTTGCTAGCTAGCTAAAACACATTATTTGTCTGCTTTTTCCGGTATGATGCTGTCATTAACTGGACCTTGAGGTTAATATTGTATCAATAGTTAATGAGAAAATTAATATCTTATTCGCTTCTATTGTCTTAACACATTCCCACTCAATGGCATTTTAGACGCTCCTAAGAAAAAGAGCTTCTGAAAATATTGTGGGAAATGTTACAATCAGTTTCTTCACTATCCAAGTTTTCTATAGCAGAAGTAAAGAAATCAAAATCTTCTTAAGCCGAAACTTGTCTGTATATGCTGTAGGGTTAATTTGATTTGTTTTTGAATAGGTAATCCTAGAAGAACCGATAGACAAATCAAAATATACTTTCAGACAGGAAGTTAACTTTGAATCCAAACATTTATGTGAACCATTGGGGTTTTGGTTTTTTTTTTTTTTTTTTTTGTCTTGCGACTTGAACGTCGTAAATAGACTAACTACAGCTTTTTCAAGGCTACTTAGGTCCAAACCAATCATTTTCCCTTTTTTGGATGGCACTGGTGATAAAACCTTGCAAAATAACGCCGTTTTAACCATTTCCTGCTAAATCACGAGATTTTACGCTCCTGTGATTTTATACTTGGGAAAACATTGTGGAAAAATAAGAAATTGCTTGTAACAAGCAATTTCTCCTTTTTCCACAATATTTTATACCCCATAGGATGGTTTCATTTCAAATGGCATCCAGTTTTCATCGTCATCTGCAACCTTTTTCAATTTGGACTAGTCTAAAATTTCCAAAAACGGGAAAGGGTTAATAAATCACCGAAACTTTTTATGGGAGCTCGGTGGGCGGGACCAGCGATTCGTCAACTATTTGTTAAATGGATCAGGATCGAAAGGAGCATTAACTATTTTTGTGAATGTCACTTTGAAAATATCATTAAATGAAAGATAAAGAATATGTTGTCATTAAATACCGATTCAATTAAAGGTAGACTGTATCGATGTTTTTTGTTTTTTTTCATGTCACAGATTTTGATTATTTTTATTCCCTCTCATATACTATTTCATTCAAATATTCTGAGAAGTAGTTTTGCAAAAATCAAAGGTCGTTAATATCGGAATAAACCATTATATATTCCTAATTGCCTGCGTAGGCTTTTTATCTATTTTTAGCTCACCTGAGCACGAAGTGCTCTGGATGAGCTATTGTGACCGGTCATCGTCCGGCGTCCGTCCGTCCGTCCGTCCATCCGTCCGTCGACAATTACAAAAAATCTTCTCCACCTAAACTGAACATTGAATTTCAACCAAAATTCATAGAAATGATACTTAGTTCATGCTCTTTCAAAATCCGCCAAGGAATTGAAATCTATGAAATACTTTGGTTTCCATGAAAAACTTAAAATTCACCTCCTCCCAAACGATAAGGCCTTTGATATTTGGTATTAATCATCATCTATTGACCCTCTACTAAAATACCTTTACTCTGAAAATTAGCCCCTTTCTGTGGAATCCCCGATTTTACATAGAATTACATAAAGGAATCTTTAGAGTTCTTCTCCCAAACCATAAGGCATAGAGCTTTCATACTTGGTATAAATCTTCATCTGTTTAACATCTACCAAAATACTTCAAAGAATTACCGTTCTCTAAAAATTAGCCCCTTTTTGATCGATCCCTGATTTTACACAGAAATAAAGGAGGAAATCGTTAAAAATCTTCTTCTCCCAACCCATAAGGCATAGAGCCTTCTTATTTGGTATAAATCATCATCTATTGACCCTCTACCAAAAAAAACATCAAAGAAATACTGTACTCTGAAATTGCCTCTTTTCTTTGCGATCTCTGATTTTACTTAGAAATATTGAAAGAAATCTTAAAAAATCTTCTTCTCCCATACCATAAAGCATAGAGCTTTCTCTTTGGTGAAAATCATCACCTATTGACCCATTACCAAAAAATATCAAAGAATAATCATGAAAATAAGCCTTTTTCCTTACAATTCCTGATTTTACATATGAATAAAGAAGGAAATCTTTGAAAATCACCTTCTCCTCTCAAATAGTAAGGCTAAGAGCTTTGATATGTGGTAAAATTACCATCTATTGACCTTTTACCAAATACTTAAGAGAATTTCTGTATCTTTGCAAGTAACCCTTTCCTGCGTGGACCCTGATTTTACATAGGAATAAAGAAGGAAATCTTTGAAATCTTTTCCTCCTAAGTCATAAGGCCTAGAGCTTTAATATTTTGTATGTATCAATGTCTATTCAACTTTAATGAAAATACTTCATATAATTACCATAATTGGAAAATAGGTCCTTTTCTGTGCAATTCCTAATTTTAGAAATGAAAAAAGAAGGGTATCTTTGAAAATCTTCTCCTAAATCATTATACCTACAGCTTTGATATTTGGTATAGTTCAATGCCTATTGACCCTCTACCAAAGTACTTGAAAATGTTACCGTACTTTGGAAACTAGCGCTAAATGATGGGATCTTTCACACACACACACACACACACACACACACACATATATATATATATATATATATGATTAGAGAAAGAAAACAAAATACCAACGCAATTTCTTTCTAAAACACTGGATCCCTGAGGATGCAAGAATACTAAATAGTTTAAATAAATGTGGGATAAATTGTATTCAAACAGTGTAAAATATACGGATTATCAAGTTATAACCCTAGCGCTTTCGAAACTAAAAGTTTCTTCATCAGGGGTTCAATGACAACTGACAGAATGGATGAAAAGATTTATATATATATATGTGTGTGAGATAAAGCCTCGAGTTATCATACTCAGGGGAGCGATATAGGACCATCATGGTCCTCTTGTTAGATTAAGCCGACACAGTTGCATGGAATATTGGGTAATTCACGCACTGTGTATTATCGTTTGAATCCCGCATTCCGTTGTCTGCGCATGTCATATTCTCCGAAGATTGGCCTGTCTTCGGGACCGTATCACTTATCCAGATTGGGATAAATATTACTACGTCGTACGCATAACTCCATAATATATCGCCAAAAAGTAGCAAATGGATAATAGCAATAACAACTACATGTGGAGAAATCAAACTTAATTGGCGCCCCAAGTTAATTAGAAAACTGATTATTTTAAATTGCGAAAGCATTCATGTCTTACCTATGCTACAAGAACTTTCATCAAGAATATGAAGCGTGCATTTCATGGGCGCTGACATTTTGAATGTAGTTCGACGGAATCGGCCGAGTTGTCATGAATGACACTACCCAGAATGCTCAAATTAGATAGGTCAGTATTTGAAAAATGCCACCTGTCGGGAGATAACGTCCCGCATTCAGATTGAATTTGCTCAAACCAACGTCAACATTACGTCATTAGGAGTTATGTTCGCTAGCCGGTCTTCAGTCCTGTACAGATCGACCAAAACTACCGTTAGCGTCAATAATTAAAGAGACACTTACCCTAGTTTTGCGCAAACAATTTGGTGTGACATGATATAGGACATTGGCTGTTTCGCGTCTCAGTTTTTTAACCTGCCTTTGGGCCATATGAAAATGAGGTCTTTATATGATGTCGACAACCGAATATCGTGATATCTAAAATAACTATGATTTCCTATATAACTAGATGGTTGACCCAGGACAACTGCTATCGAGACCTTTTGTAGGTATAATGCTCCAGATAAGCACAATTACTCATGATGGAGAACAATTGTGCCAATTAATTTTTAAATCCATCTATAATTGTAGGAGAAATGCTCCGGACAAACACAATTTTAGTGTTTGACCTTGAGCTGCGAGCTTGAACTTGAAGATATCCAAAAATTCGTTCAAATGGCACATCTACTCGTGATGGAGAACAATTGAGCCCATTTATTTTGAAATCCATCCATAATTGTAGGAGAAATGCTCCGGACAAGCACAATTTTAGTGTTTGACCTTGATCTGTGACCTTGAAGCTATCCAAAAAATCTTTCAAATGGCACATCTACTCATGAAGGGGAATAATTGTGCCAATTTATTATGAAATCCATCCATTATTGTAGGAGAAATGCTCCGGACAAGCACTTTTTTAGTGTTTGACCTCGAGCTATGTCCTTGAACTTGAAGCTATCCAAAAAATTCTTTCAAATGGCTTTTCTTATCATGATGGAAAATAATTGAGCCAAGTCATTTTGAAATCCATCCATAAACGTCGGAGTAATTGTGCGGAAAAATTCGGATGGACGGACGGACTAACGGACTAACTAACGCACTAAAGCACATACACCGACTTGTCATAGTGTCAACTATGTTCCGCTTACCGCAAGTGGGCTCGACAATAAAAAGCTACTTTTAGCCTATCAGGTTACCGCAAAGACAATATCTGACTCAAAACCAAGTGGTGAGCGTCCGTTTAAGCGTATTTTTAGGCCTTTGACAATTTTTTCTAATCTAGGTTTCTGAAACAGCGGTACCTTCCTTTAATTGAGTCGTCTACAAACAGGTTAAAAACTTAATTTATGAGCATGAACTTAATATGACCCACATTTTTGTGATAAATAGGTTAAATCCTGAACTTTATCGATATATGATCTTTCGTGAAACATATAACACCGTATGAAAAATGACAGTAAAAGCATTGAATGACGTCATTTTCGCGGTAACGACAATTCTTTGTCATATACTATAGCTCATTTTTATAGGTATTTTTTAACTGCAATATCACCCGTGTAACATCAAACATATTCAACGGATTTATCTCTCTCAAGACCATTATTAAAAGTAATCATAGCAAATGACACCCCAATTGGCGGTTCGCTAGCCTAATTGGTTGACCTTCGTTTGCCGAAAAAAACTTAAGTTATGGTGTTTAAGTTTAAGTCGAAACATCAAGAAATATATTTGAAATATTAACCTTCAATCTAACTGAATGGTTTGATTTGTCAATATTTTTTTTATTATTATCATCTTTGGCTTACCTGAGCACGAAGTGCTCACGGTGAGTTTTTTTGACCCCCCTCTGTCCGACGTCCGTCGTTTGTCAACAATTTTAATCGACATCTCCTCCCAAACCGCTGGGAAATTTTCAACTAAATTTGGCAGGTGCCCTTTAACATTTGCATAAAGAAATGAAACCCACTGAAAACTCTGGTCGCCAGGGCAACAAAACTGAAATTTACTTTCCTTCAAAATTATTTCAAACTGATCCAGAAGATGTATAGCCTTGATATTTTGTATGAAGCATAAGTACATTGACCTCTTTCAGAATTACTTATATCTTTACCATCGGGTTCCTAGGGGCGGAGCTCCAGGGTGCAATGTAAAGGGCTAATTTAGAAATAAAGAAGGATTTTTATAACGATATCTCCTCTCAAACCACAGAGCTAAATTCAACCAAATATAGCAGGAATAATCCTCAGGTGGCACCCTTTAAATATGGCTAATAAAATTGTAATCCATTGAAAACTATTGTTGCCATGGCAAAAAAACAACAACGAAAAACAAACAAAAAACAGTAAAATTATCTTCTACTGACCAAGAAGTCGTAGAGCCTTGATATTTTGCATGAAGCATCAGTACATTGACCTTTGTCTAAACTGAAAAATCAAAATCCTCGGATCCAAAGGGAAAGAAACCCAGCGGGGCTTATATCGAAACAAAGAATAATTATAAAACGATATCTCCTCCCCAACCACTGGGTCAATTTGAACCAAAGAATTAAAATTCTTTGAGGTCTGGTTACCACGACGACAGGAGTAGAATTGAAAAAAGAAAACATTAAAAGATCATCACCTACCAACCCATATATTTTGCATGCAGCATCAGTACATTTACCTCTTTCAGACTCGCTCTTCCGAAACTATGTGGCAAATTTCAACCAAATTAGGCAAAAATGTGTCCCCGTTTAATGATAACTAAAAGATTTGAAATCTGTTGAAAGCATTGGTTACCATGGCAACATGCGTTGATTTTGGTTAAATTTTATAGGATTTTCCTCTAGACTCAGTTAGAATTAGCCATTGAAAAAGAGCCTGATCTCAGGGGAGCGCTAAGGCCACTGACACCCTTGTTTCATTTTGCTGTTGTTGTTGATGTTTGCTGTTTTCCTTCTTTGTTATCTCTCATAAAGTAGTTACCGAGAATGGTAGAAAGCTGCCCCCTTAAGGCATCGATACTAAACCAGCACTCTATAATATTTGCGAGTACCTGGTGTAGACGGATCTGCCAAATGATCAGCCAATCACTGACCCCGCCTTCTTACTCCTTTGGCGCCGTCCATTGACATCGACAAGAACTTCCGCTTCGATTTAAAACGGCGTCATTTTGAAAGATTTTTAGCCGGAACCATGTAAAAAAAGTTAAAATGGTTGGTTGGCGACCTAAACGTCGTAACTTCAGCTTGAATAAGATCATTCACACCTATGTTGGAGTTCAAAGCTCAATTCTGGGGTGAATGATTTGCTTAGTCGATTGATTACTTGATTGACAGCTGCCGGAAAGAAAGTTCAGCTAGGACTGTTAGTTACTTTGACAGGAATATTGTTGCAAACATAAGACAACACTACTCGTTTTAGGGCGACCTATTAATTATTACAACAGCTTGAATAAGCTGCAACATTTAAGTCGCCTATTGGTAATAATGCGTTAAAGATTATCAGAGGTCACTTCCGGTCCAAATAAGTGATTTTATTGACCGATCGATAGATTGGTAGCGAATCCTGTAAAAATTATTTGTCTATGATGCAGACTCATACTTATCAATGCGAAAATAACCATCTAGTCGTACCTTGTACATCCCTTAAGGAAATAGTTCTAAAAAACAATGGGGGAAATGAAGAATTGCTTGTTACCTTGCTTGCTCAAGTGATCTAAAAATAATTAGGAGATTACCTTGAAGGCAGAGTTTGGAATAAATATGTAAGAACTTCTTTTTAATGGCGCATGCATTCATTGGATTTAGTGGTTAAGCTCTCGATGACATTTTACACTCGTTGAACTCTGAGAAGAAAATTTTGTCTTTTAATTAAGCTGACTTCAGCTTTGCTAGCTAAAAAAGTAGGTTTACTTTTTTATTTATGCCGATGAGTATTATGCAAAATCTCCGAACCCAAAGTGTATTTCGAACCCAGCCGAGTTAGGGTGTACTTTCGATTAGTCTGTGATATTGTGTAGACTAATGTTTGTTATTGACCAAACGCGGCTCTCAATTAGATAATTAGACGACCAATGAAATCACTCATTTAGACCAGAAAGTAGTTTTGAACTCCGTCATTGGACACTACGTTTTCTTAAGCTTTTTAGTTGGTTTTGCGACTTAAGCGTAGTAACTATAGCTTATTTAAGCTGTATTTACGACGTTTAGGTCACCAACTAATCATTTTCCCAAAGAAATTGTTGATGCGCGTCGCCCTCTGTGGCCGGAATATAAAAGACCTCAAACAAACTGACCCTAACGCAAAAACTAGCATTGTTTATCCGGCGAAACCGATTTCTAACGGGCGAACCTTAGCTAACGGGTTCCCGCCTCATTATGCAGGAGAACAGGACAGAGCATCATTTAAACGTGTATGTACAAAGTCTTCCAATCAGACTATCAAAACAACACGAGCATGGTGAAGGACAAAATAAACACTCTTGTAGTAAACTACCGATCAATAGACAAGGTAACAACCACGGAACTTCAGCCTGACCAATCCATATGCCTAGACGCTCTGAGTCTCCATCACCACACCCCTAAGTTCGGCGCTATCGAGCACCCCCTACGCGCAAAGAGGAATATGTAAGCCAAGGATCCATCAGACGCTCAAGACCAGATTTCCAACGTCCACGGCAATTAAATTCTTCACAGGAACGGCCGAACAATCAAAATACCGCTTTGCTTCACGCTGTCGGATTACCTTGTGTTAGTTCTAGTGTAGACAATGACATTTCCGTTATTAACCATGCATCTGACAGATAGGAAGTCGCTCGGATAGGCCAACACTATTCTCTGAATATAAACATTGGATGCCCAAACGTTAATCGATTAAAGAAACTTTTGAATTATCCAGAATTTGTAAGTTTTGGAAGTACCAATGACATTTTTTGTATGCGAGACTGATATCATGGACATACGTGACTATACCTTTATTCAGCAAGTTACAAACGTAAATCTGGAGGGATTGCGGTCTATGTCAAAGATGATCTAGCGCACTATGTTGATTTTCTACCAAATAGCTCTGATTACCCCCGTTGGCTCTCTATGAATAATCCATAACTTAGACCAAAACCTAATATTTTGTACTGTCTATGGTCGTGCATTTTCTGATAAAAACTCTGGTGAACTCACACGTCATCAAAAATCAGCCATAGTCTATGTAATCGCAAATCCCGATTACTTTCCTATTTTGGAATTATTGAAACAGATCCCTTTTCTCGACGGCCATAGTATTCGCTCTCGGAAAATTGAATCTAACAAAACAGAAATTTAAGAAAATCTGCCCGATATAAACGTCAAACCGAAATGGTTACCTAGCCGAAATGAATTTATTGATAATATAGACCAAAACCGAATTCAAAATCTACATGAACAACAAAATGATTATCCTCAGTCACAAAGTAAAATCCAGCATATAACAAATGAAATCGGTGACATGTTTTTATTGCGCAGCAAATATTACATTCCCTTGTGCAGGTAACCGCCAAAGAAATACTGGCATACACCCGAACAAGTCATGGTTTGGTCCAAATTGTCATCAGGCAAGAGTCAGATACAATAAAGCAACATACTATACAAAAATCAAAAATCCTCATAACAAGGCTAAATTAAAAATGACTAGTAAGGAGTACAAAAGAAACCAAATAATACAGTACATATAAATCAATCTCTAAACTCTGAACTCACTGAAATATAAATGAATAGCTGTATTATTAAACTCATAAATTCGAAATCACCTAGCCCATTTGATAACATTGTTACAAGCAATTTCTTCATTATCCACATTGTTTTTTGTCCAAAAAGACCAGGGAATTTAAGGATTTCATTAACTTTAAATCGTCGTCTGCTTCTTCTTTGAATTTGGAATGATCTAAAACTTTATCGTGTTGGAATGTGTTAAAAGCTCGTGTCACGCACAGCAAAATTAGAATTTTCAAGCATAACATTCTCCTTTTGATCAACTGTAATACGTGAACTCCTTTTAGAATCTTGAAAACAGAATAACAGCTTCTACAGTAAGAATTCAATGACCTCGATGATTATTTGCCCCTCACGTAGATTTTCACTTCAAGTTAATGAGTATACGTGGAAATTTGCGGAAATGCGCGGAATCTTGTTTCAGGGTGATCGATTTGAAATACCGGTTTAGACTTAGGAGAAAATAATATTTAAAGCCTTGTGAGTAAAATTCAAAAGAAAAAAAGACGCCATCGCTATTGTTACGTTATTGTTTGCACATAATAGTTTTGCCCTTTTCCTAAAAATTCCTTTAATATGATGGAAGATAGTATCAAATTATCTTCGGCGCCCTGTAGTCGCGCCATTTCCCTATTCGTTATTCGGCTTTAGAACCGTAAAAAATCTTAAATAAAAAGGACCAAGCTAAAAGCTAGATGACACTTGTTAAAGGTTTGATGAGTTATTATTGAATTAAACTTGTAAATAACGACTTAATAAAGCGTTATTATTTAGTAAATAAGTAGAAACCGGAAGTTGAAATGTTTACATTCTAATGTTCAAAATCGTCTACTTCCGTTTTGCATCTATTTGATTTTTATTAATTAAAAGCTGTAAATCCTACAATAATCGCGTTTGCTTGATGCCTACGATCCCCCTTTAATCGCTCTAGAATGTTTTAAAACACTTGGCGGCGTGTTTATTGTAAAAATACATTTGCGACCTGAGCCATATTTGTAAACATTGCTTATCAATGGTCACATGACTACCATATGTCACTTGAGATCACGTGATTACCAAACACTGGACGGCGAATCATTTAAAACAAATTACTGCTCTGATTATTACCTTATTTTTCAACATTTTAAAGCAAACTAAAGCATGTTTAGAAGTCTATAAACACATTTTTATATCATCCTTTACATGTGCCATATTATTGTCTTCGGCTACAACTAACTGATTGGCAAGTTGAGAAGTAACCCGAGGTGTATTCATATCTAAGAGATCACGTGATATGTGTCATCAAGAAACCCGAAATGAAATTGTCTTGTGTTCATTTGGCGGTTTTGTTAAATTTAAGTTGGCATTGCTCCGCATTCCAACTTAAAAACTATCTAACTGCATTATGACATTGGATTAATACCCCAAAATGGCTAGAAGGTATAACTATTTCAATCATCAAAAATAAAGTTGAACCAAATAATCCCTCCAACTGTAGGCCAATTTCAATCCTAAGCTGCCTTGGAAAATTGTTTACCTCTGTACTTAATAAAAGGCTTAATACCTATATAGGAGATAATAATGTCAAGAAAGTCAAGCTGGGTTCAGAAAAAAAACTATTCATGTAGCGACCATATTTTCACTCTTCATTCACTGTTCTCGAAGAGAAAAAAATAAAACTTTTCGTAGCCTTCATTGACTTTTTCCAAGTATTCGACAAAGTATGGAGAGCTGGACTTTGGCAAAAACTATTAATGAACACATCAACGGAAAGTTCCTTTCAGCTATCTTAAACATGTATCATAATATCAAATCATGCATAAAACATAGTGGTTCATATAGCCAAACTTTTATACCAGAAATCGGAGTGCGACAAGGCGAAAACCTCTCCCCCTTTTTATTTTCATTATTCTGAAATGATCTCCAATCTAGCCGACAACTAAACAGTGCTATGGGTATAGAGCTGCGAGATACCCCCGACATAAGGTTATGGCTTCAACTGCATGTATTGCTCTATGCTGACAACACCGTTATTCTTTCAAGTCCTACCGATCTTCAAAGGGAAATTACTGCAAAAATTGGCATCTACAAGTAAACATTAAGTTAAGTAGTAAATTCAGGGTTTTCATTAATAGCCGATTGCCGATCTAAAATATCGGATGAAATCGATTTTTGGTCGGTTGTTTTCGAAGGAATTTTGAATTATCAGTCGAGGTATGTTCTGACATAAATCTTTAATGTGACACCGGTGAGATTTTCCCACACCATCCGTTCATTTACCGCGAAACCCGTCTTATTTGCATATCAATTTTACGGGACCAATCATTTGATACTTGAAACAAGTATTCCAATCATTTTCGATGATACGAAATTGTTTTCGTATGTTGGTAAAAATGGACGCCAAACGAAAACGAAAAAAAAAAAAGCCTTGACTGCAAACAATCGTAGTTTATTCGACTTTGGATCTTAAAAGGCCGATGATTTTCGTCAGTTTGATTTAACAAATTTAATCATAAATGAACTTTGAAGAGTATAGTTTTGCATTATATAGTAATTTTGGTCAATAATTGCGTCTTATAAACTGGTATTTTCACCCGCAAAAGTTTACAGTATCTATTTTAATTGCTATCACATTTCGACGCGAGTAGAAAGACTATAACTTGTAAATGGTATATTGAAATAATTATTTAACCATTAATGTCCCGTTGTTTGAGAAAATCCTTGACTAGATGATATCTAGGCAGCATTGTAATAACTCATTTATTATGAAGTTCCTCTCACAACCAAGTCCAAGCAACTATTTTTTAAATTTGTATTCACAGCATTTTATCTAAAGCATAAGAGTAGTGACCAAGAGTTTCAGTTGGGAAGTTTTTTAATACCCACTTTACCGATCAAATGCTCTTAATGGTATAAAGCAGTTTTGAATTATGTGACAAAAAAAAAAAGTAAGTATTATATTTTTATAACATAACCCCAATTAAATGAGTAAAAAGGTGTAAATAAGTCTGCAATAGAAAACACTAAGGAGAGCTCTCCAAGTAGATTGAGAAATGCCTGAATTCTTTTTCGGCCGGGGGCGTTGCCCTGGACCCACCCCCTTGACCCCCGGCAAACCTGTTGGGTTCCATATTACATCAGATGTCCAAATTTTATTGAAAAAACTCATTAACAAAACAACGGCAATGGGTTTGGGACAAGAACCACAAATAACTTTTCATTTAAACTAGAAATTCAAACATTAGAAAAAAATAACCACTATCACTATCTAGGAACTATATTCTCAATAATGGTTCCTTTCTCAGATCACGAAACACATTGCTGAACAAGCAAATAAAGCCCTCCATTATCTTTACATGAAAGTAAACAATTCTGATCCCGCAATTGATTTGATCATAAAACTATTCTACCGTACTTCCCTTCCAATTCTCACATATGGCTCTGAAATCATTGGTCATAAAAATACTGAAATATTAGAAAAAATACACAATACATTCCTTAGAAAAGTAACTAGTGCTAGAAAATCTAGCACATTATCGTTCACCTATGGTGAATTTGGGCGCTACCCGATTTATCATATCCCGCAAAAAATGTGAAAAAATCTCACCCAGAATCTAGTATATGATGGCAAATCCCAAAAATAATCATAAATGTTCCAATAAGATAAAGGAAATTCTAACTACAATCTAGACTTGGACTAAATCAAAAGAATTTACATAAAGCCAATTAAACAAACCCTTATCGATCGATATAAGCAAATTTTGAAAGACCCACTTTCATATTCAAATAAAAGCAGAATCTATCTAAGTTTCAAGGAGAATCACACTTTAGAAGAATACCTGAAAATCCCCAATAAAGATGATTACTAACCACTGTCCAAATACAGAAGAACAAACCATTGCCTGTCAATCGAGACAGGTCGTCATGACGGAACCAATCTTGAAAACAGGGTCTATAGCCTTTATAATCATGGTAAAGTTGGATCGGAAAAAACATTACTTATTTCATTGTCCTTTTCTCAATGAACCCAGAAACCAACATCTGCCAAATCTACAAAAACAAATTGAGAATATCCTATCTCTGCTTTAAACAAAATTGCCCGAAATACTGAAAAAGATATGCCTATTTATCAAGTCCTTTATGAAAAGTTCCAGTCAGAAAAAATAAACAAAACCCCAACTGCCTCCAGATGTAAACATGGTAACTCTTTAATAATATTTTCAATGAAATATACTGTAATAGATTACATATGATATAAAGGTATCTTCAATGAGCTTCCTTAACCTTGTAACTACAGCCTTGCTGCTGCGGTTATAAGGTTTTTTTGTTGCCTACAAACAATCTGATATACAATCAATACACTCAATATGCAAATGAAAGCCATTAGGCCTAGAACTTTGATATTTGGTATAAATCATCATCTATTGAACCTCTATCTAAATACTTCAAAGAATTGCCCTAGTCAGGAAATTAGCTCTAGGATTTCCAATATACCTAGGAGTAAATGAGAAAACCTGAAAGAAATCTTCTCCAAAATAATTAGGGGTAGGGCTTTGATATTTTGTTTATATCATAAAGGCTTCAGCCATAATACTCAGGGGAGCGATATATGACCATCATGGTCCTCTTGATTTTTCTCTTAAGGGGCGTCAAAAATCAACACTGTGTGGGAATCGGTCAAATACTAGCAGTGTATATATTAGTCAGCATTGGCTGAAAATTAATCTCAAAATTTGCTGCCTACTGGTTACATCCTTGTTAGAGTATGGACATCTCAAAACTAGAAAAAGAAAAATAAAGAACCTTGCGACTCTATCTCGTAAGTTAACCCACTTCTAGACAGCAAATTCTCTGACCAATAAAAATTAATTCATGCCAGATAATAAGTATCCAAACCTGACGAAATATTACAGGAAAATGAGAAATTGCTGATTTCATATACAAACTTTGGCACCAAGTTTTGCAGGATTGTATTTCTAAAAAAAAAAGAAAAGAAAAACACGAGGCGCTAAGTGATTTTATTCCATAATCATTACCGTTATATCATTGTTCTTTTAAGCACTACTGGCCGAAATCAACTATTGCGGTGGCTTTTTTTCTGGACGGCCTCCATGCGTCGGACCGTCGTCCGTCCGTGAACTTTTCCTTGTTTACACTCTAGAGTCCACAGTTTTCATCGGATTCCATTCAAACATTCTCAGATTATTGTACCATCATAAGGATCGTTCCTTTCGAAATTGGTCAGATCCGTCAAGAAACACGGGAAAAGGGGCGTAATGAAAATATAATTAAAAAACCCATTAACATTCCTCGTTAACACACCAGAATTCAAAGTTTTCATCGGATTCTCGTCAAACTTTCTCAGAATGATTGTACCATCATAAACATCGTTCCATTTGAAATTTGGACTTATCCGTCAAGAAATACGGTAAAAGAGGCCTAATTAGAATTCAAATAAAAAGTCCTCGTTAACACTCTAGAGTCCACAGTTATCATCGGATTCTCTTCAAACTTTAACAGAATGATCATCAGATTCCATCAGATTGCTCCTTTCGGAATTTGGTATGATCCGTCAAGAAACGCGGGAAAATGGGCTTTTTAAAATTCAATTGAAAAATATATATTAAAGAAATCCTCGTTAACACTCTAGAGTCCAAAGTTTTCATCTGATCGTTCCTTAAAAATTGGGTATGATCGGAAAAAGGTTCCTTATGAAAATATAACAAAACTAAATGGTTATCGCAGGACACCTGCTGTCGAGCCCGCCAAGTTTTGACATCAACTTGACCTTGACCATCAATTTTTGTGTTTGACCTTGGGCTTTGACCTTGAACTTGAAGCTAGCCAATAAATTCTTTCAAACGGCACATCTACTCATGATGAATAATAATAGTGTCAATTTATTTTGAAATCCATCCATAATTGAAGGAAAAATGCTCTTGACACACACAATTTTAGTGTTTGACTTTGAGCTGTGACCTTGGCATTAGAACTATCCAAAAAATTCATTCAAATGGCATACCTACTATTGATGGAGAATAATTGTGCTGAGTTATTTTGCAATCAATTCATTAAATGTAGGAGTAATTTTCCGAACAAATTCGGACGGACGGACGGACTAACACACTAACGCACATACACTGACTTGTCATAGTGACAACTATGAGGGATCGACAAAATTTCTCATTAATACTCTAGAGTCCAAAGTTTTCATCGGAATCTCTTCAATCTTTCACAGAATGATTGAACTACCATAAGGATCGTTCCTTTTGAAAATGGGTATGATCCATCAAGAAACACGGGAAATGGGTCCTTATTAAAAATTTATCAAAATAACTTCGTTAACACTCTAGGGTACACAGTTTTCTTCAGATTCTCTTCAAACTTATACAGAATGATTGTACCATAATAAGGATCGTTCCTTTCGAACGTGGGTCAGATCCGTCCAGTAACATGGGACAAGGGGCCTTATGAAAACTTGGTTTTAAAAAATCCTAATTAACACTAGAGTCCACAGTTTGTAACGAATTCTCTTCAAACATTCACAGAATGTTTATACCATTAAATGAATTGTTCCTTTCAAAAGTGAATTTGATCCACTAAGTATCATGGAACAAGTGACCTTATAAGAATTAAATAAAAAATCTTAATTTAGATATCATGGCCCCAGATTTCACCTGATTGAATTCAAACTTTCACAGAATGATTGTATCATCATAAGGATTGTTCCTTTCAAATTGGGTCTGATCAATCGAGAAACATAGGAAAAGGGGCCATATGAAAATTTAATTGAAAAATCTTAATGCTTAAAGTCCACATATTTCATTGGGTTGTCTTCATACTCAAACAGAATGATTATACTTTTGTAAGTAGAGGTCCCTTTGGAATTTGTTCAGATGAATCAAGTAACATAGGAAAATGGGCTATATGAAAGTTTGATTTAAAATCCCTGTTAACACAATGAATCCCACAGCTCTGATAATATTTTGTTGAAACTTTCACAGAATGATTGTAACGTCATAACAATCATTCTTTTCATAACAGGGTTTGAACTGTCAAGAAACACGGGAAAAGGTTCCTTATGGAAATTTCACATAGAAATCCTTGTTACCAAGTCAAGAGCTTTCATCGGATTTTCTTCAAACAATCACAGAATAATTGTACAATAATAATTATTGTTGATAATGACATTAGACCTGATCCGTCAAGTATCACAGAAAAAGAAGTCTTATGAAATTTAATCTAAAGAACCTTGAACCACAATAAAGTCCACAGTTTTCATCTGATTTTATTAAATCTTTCACAGAATGTTTGCACTATTATTAGGATTGTTTCTTTCCAAATAAGGCTACATCTGTCTGATATCGCAGGAAAAGGGGCTGTATGAAAAATTATTACCTAATCCTCATTAACACAAGAATGTCCTCAGTCTTTAACAGATTCTCTTCAAACTTTAATAGAATGAAATAGAAATTGGGTCATCAAAATCCCCATAAACACAATGAATTCTACAGATTACACAGATTGATTGAACCATCATTACAATTGTTAATTTTGACAGTGGATCTGATATGGCAAGTATCACATGAAAAGAGGCCTTATGAAAACTTTCTTAAATTTTCTAGTTAACACAATGATTCCCAAGATTTCTACGGATTCACTTCAAAATTTCACGGAATGATTGTAAAATCATAAGGATGGTTCTTTTCAGAATTGGATAGAAATCGTTAAGTATCATCTAAAAATTGGGCCATATGATTTTTTTTAATTATTCTAGTTAATATAATGAAGTCCCAATATTTCCTCGGATTCATTGTAAACTTTCACACAATGATTAAACCAACAATAAAGTATCACGGGAAAAGGGGGGTATGAGAACTTGATTGAAAAATCTTCGTTAATACAATACAGTCCACAGTCCTAATCGGATTTTCTTCAAAGATGCGAGGAAGAATTGTGGCATCGGAAACACAGGATTGTCATTCAAAACATTTTTTATAATGTGATGAAGTTCACAATTATCAGATTGTCTTTAAAATTTCACAGGGGGCTATTGAAGGGTCGCAAGGAAAGTTCCTTTCGGAAATGAAATGGATCCAAAAGAAAACACAGGAAAAGGGGCCTTATAAAATTTCACTCAAAACAATCCTGTTTACGTGATAAAGTCCACAATAATTGTTTGATTCCGTTGAAAATTTCACAATTTGATTGTAGGGTCATAAGGAAACTTCCTTTCGAAAATGAAGTAGATCTGTCATAAAACACGGATAAAGGGAATAAAGTCCAATGCGTTATTTTTTATGCATTCTTCTTTAAGCAATTAACTTCCTTTAATATCATATTTCTTGAAACTTCTTCAAACTTGATAACCAGTAGAGCGTCTCAGGCCCTCATGGACCTCTTGTTTTATTTTTGTTTTCATATTATGTACATGCTTTAATTTGGAAAACACTATTTGATGAAAAACATGCCAAAAACTGTTAATCTTCTCTTTTCTATGTGAGGAAAGGAGAAATTGCTTCTTTTTTCCTACAAAGTTTTCCATGATCAAACTTATTCATGGCATGAAAGGGGTATTCGGATGGTATCATTTAACCCCTGACTGCTTTGAAATCACTTGTTTCAGGTGGTTTCTTCCTTTTTTCCAATGTTTTGTCACTAATTATTTCATTGGGGTGCCAAGATCAGGGGCTTAACAGGAAAGGGTCAAATGAAAACATTACAAATTTCACAATATATAGTAATCACATATTCGCTTATTTCCACCTTATTGGATATATGATGAATTTCAAACTTCACAAAGTAGTGAAACAAAGTAGATTTCAATCTATGTAAAGTCATAAACTGCTTAAAAATCAAAAGCAATTTCTTTCACTTCAAATATTGTTTGTAAAACTATTCCAAAAAGGATTGGCAATGGTGGCTCTAAAATCATCCTCACTTTTTATTGTGTATTTTTCTGTTTGTATTTTATCATGTTGATCTCTACGTTAATTATCTGACTTCCCCTGTTTTGCATATGTTTTCTGTTAAATAATTATTCTTGCAATATATTTGCAATTGCCAAGAAAATGGAAATTAAGTGTCAAAAAGGAAAAGTATTGTGGCAAAAGAAAATATCCCAGTGACGAGATTTTCCCTCAAGAACTATGAATACAACACACGGACGCGTATCAAATTCAAAGTTATTCGACCTTAATGTTATTGCTATTATAATTATTGTTAATGTATAAGTTGATAAAAGTTGTAAATTGACATGCTGAAAGCATTCTATTATGAAAAGTATGCTAGTATTATGGTATCTTATCTTTCAAATTATTGTCAAATTATTCGTACTTCGTATGTAACATGGTCGACGAGATTCTTTTGGCTCGTCCAAATTGAAACCATCGATCTTTGAGAACATTTCAAATAGTTATAGTAAGTTATATAAACATTATGAAAAGAATCTGCATCTGGCCCACGTTCGGGCTTCCTCGACGTATCATTGCATGGACGTGCAAAGGAACTCAGAACAAACAGGCTCTATCCCTAAATTTAACATAAGTTATTAATTAATGTTATACACCAGAAGTTCCTCTTTATTATCTTTATATTTATTATAATGTATATTGCCCTTATTGTATTTTTAAATACTCGGGTGAAAATAAAGAATTGCTCTGTTCTGTTCATTTTACTTTTTGGTTACATGCTAGCTCATTTGGTAGCTCATCCGAACCCCGATCTGCAATCATGGGGTGTCATGGGTCCGATCCCCGGCGGGGATTATCTCTCACCAATGGGTGGATAGTTGTTAACCTGGGTGAATTAGCAGCTTGAGGCTAGAAAACAACGTAAAAGTTTCACTGGTGCGGAAATACCAGGTATCCACTGTTATGTGTTTCAGCCGCCGCCATATGACTGTAAAAATGTAAAACCTCATTCAAAAAAAGAAAGTGTTAGATAATACTCGCAATTCATTTTGTAAGATAACGCCGTTAAATATTAAAGCGGAAGTACCTGTTGGAATGGACGAGGCTAACGACTGAAGTAGGCTGGCCAGCAATTGGTCAATTATTGTCCAGCCAAACGTTGTTATAAAGTCGTTATATGGTTCGTCTGGAATTTTTTGTTGCAAAATCCGGATAAGAACATTCGAACTAAAACGATAATGCAAACTTCACTAATGCTGTGCTTTTTGTTTCAGCAAGGCAGTGTTCTCCTAGTGATATCTGTAAAAAGAAGAATTAAATGATGATGAAGGTTTCGTTCATTATGGTACAATCTGTGAACTTTCGCAAAATGAAGAAAACGTGCTCCAGAATTCTATTCCAGTTGCATTTGGCAACTATTGCAACCAACAGCACTGACCACACGATTGATATCTAGAGAATGTAGAAATTAATAAAAAATCACAATTGTTTTACATAAATTAATGAGACCAAAAAATATAAGGTAATATTGTCAATTAAGGGTTTTCAACTTTGTTATTGGTTTCCAAAAATTCAATAGGTAGGATGCTGCTAAGTTTAGTATATTTCTTTCTAGTTAGCCCAATCACTCGCTCGACATGAATTCTAACATTGGAACGTTTTCTTGATTTTCCCAAATCAATCGGAGACATTTGTGACTTTACTTTTGTAAATGCTGGCATCTTAGTTTTAAGCACAGAGAGTCCCAACACTAGCTGATATGTCAAATCTTTTGCTTGCCAGAATAATGTCTCCCGGAAGGATATGTTCAAGAAAACCACTCCGTAAAACGTTTGTCACTTGTCCTTCTTCCCCAAGAGTTGGAAATGAAATATATGACCCCTTGGGGTCATATGCGAATCAGGAATTCCACAGTGTTGTGGTACTTATAGGATGACTATGTTTCATATTTTGCTTTAACTGAAGATGGTCTTTCAATAATTATCTCAAATCAATCTATTATAATTGCACAGATCCTTCCAAACTCTTTGTGAAACCGCATTGGCATGGCTTTTCTAAGTAACTCTCTATCAGGCCACACTACTAACGGTTCCATCCATATGTACATCATATCAATATAGTGTTGATGTTGAAACATATAAGTGATAGGAGAGGAATAAATTTGAAAGATTCAAACATTAAAGTAATAGGAGAGGAATAATTTGAACGATTCAAACGCAGCTTCATCAGTGTAAGTATTAAACATTGAAATTTTGTCATTGATAATTTATTTGGGAGCACACTTTCCAAATAACTAAAAGGAGCCACCAAAACCCTATGTGTGAAGGCCGGTGAAATACTTCACTTTCTCATCGTCTCCAAGGAAGAAGTTTGATGAATATGGCTCGATGTTTTCAAATTGTTCTCTCATTTCGTAATTTTGTTGCTGGTGATGAGACAGGTCATTTCTCAGAGAATCGAGCCCTTTTGAAGACAGTTCTGTTTGTTACGATATGTCTATATTCAAGTCTCATAGTCATTATTTACTGACGTCTTCTTCCTCTACTTCACTTTAACTGAGGAGGGCTCTTGCAGCTGATGTTTTTTCGAGTCTTAATTAACGCCGTTTGAACCGGTCATTCACTGTCTTGGGGGTGGAGTTTTGATTTTATCTGTCCCATAGTAAGAAATAGGAATCCAATAAGGATTGCCTTTTTCATACAGCTGGGCCTTTTTTCTTGAAGATGTATGAAGATAGAATTCCCTGAGTTTTCAATGTTGTGTTATGAAAAGGTACAATTAGAAAATGACTATCAACACAAAGGCCTCGTCATATACAAAATAAGACTGTTCTTCAAAAGTTGGTCATCAACAAAGGGGGTAAAATTAAAAAACAAATGTCTCGGAGAGATTCAATCTTGGTCATTACCATCTGAAAACCTTAGGAGTTCCAAAACAACTAAACGAATTCTATATTAAATTGTTCTATATAGAACTAAATGCTTTCATAGAAGTCCATTATCTATCATCAATGTTGGTCTCGGAGTTAAGTCGAGAGCAAACTCCATGTAAATGGGTAGTGTTTTTTCGAATTTGACTGAAGGGTACGTTCCAGTTAGGGTACGCACGGGTTGTTTGAAAAACAGGAGAAATCATTATATACGTTGTGAGACCTAAATTTAAATAAAGATTTGTACAATATTCTAAACTTTACCTAATAGAAAGTGGTCTGAGTATATTCTAACATTTTTCATTTTTTTTTCCGGATAGATCTTGGTTAAGTTGAGCTTGCCAAATCCGTAGTCTTCATTCAGAAAATTGGCGAGATTTCTTGATATTCTCTTGTTATAATTTTTTGGCGTCAATAAAACTGCTTATCCCTTTTTCTGTCAGAGCGGTTGTGACAACCAAAAACACGACCATAACTGTACAGAAATGCTTATTACACTGTATCTGATTTCCCCGACTAATTCAATTTCATATTCTTTTTCTTTAACCATTAGAATTTCACATTCAGTTTGAATTTGCTCAAACTACGCCATCGTTGCATCATCAGAAGTTATATTCGCCAGCCGGTCTTCAATTCTGTAACGATCAATCCTAAACTACTGTAAGCGTCGATTCGAATATGGACAATTGCCGTAGTTTTGCGTTAACCATTTTGTGTGACAAATTTAGGACATAAGTTGTTTCACTTGCCGTTTGTTACTTTCCGTTGACTTTGGGTCATATGCAATTGAGATCATGCGGTGAAGACAAGCGAATCCCATGATATCAAAAACTAATGTTGAATTCCGCTGAACCTTTCCTATATAACCAAAAAAGCAACCTTAAGCCTACCAGATTACCGAGAAGATAATATCTGACTAAAATTATAGTGTTAAGTGTCCGTTTGAGCGTATTTTTGGGCAATTGGCAACTTTTAGCTCTACTGGCCGAGGGCCACTAGATCTATAGCGATGGCTTTTTCCTGTCCGGCGTCCGTGCGTCCGTCCGTCGTCCGTCCGTTAAACTTTTCCTTGTTTACGCGATAAAGTCCACAGTTTTCATCGGATTCCCTTCAAACTTTCACAGAATGATTGTTCCATCATAAGGATCGTTCCTTTCGAAATTGGGTCAGATCCGTCAAGAAACATGGGAAAAAGGGGCCTAATTAAAACTTAATTAAAAGATCCTCGTTTAGGCGATAGAGTCCACAGTTTTCATCGGATTCTCTTCAAACTTTCACAGAATGATTTTACCATCATAAGGATCGTTCCTTTCGAAAATGGGTATAATCCGTCAAGAAACACGGGCAAAGGGGCCTTATGAAAATTGTATTATAAAAAATTCCATTAAAAATCCTCGTTTACGCGATAGAGTCCACAGTTTTCATCGGATTCTCTTCAAAGTTTCTCAGAATGGTTATACCTTTATAAGGATCGTTCCTTTCGAAAATGGATATGATCTGTCAAGAAACACGGGAAAGGGGCCTTTTGAAAAATTGAATAAAAAAATCCTCGTTAACTCTCTAGAGTCCACAGTTTTCATCAAATTGTATTTAAACTTTTACAGAATGATTGTACCATCATAAAGATTGTTCCTTTGGGAATTTGGTCAGATCCGTCAGGAAAAACGGGAAAATGGGCCTTTTGAAAATTAAAAAAAACTCTCATAAATTATCTAGAGCAAACAATTTTCAATGGATTTTCTTCAAACTTTCACAGAATGAGTGTACCATCATAAGGATTGTTCCTTTCGGATTCGGATATGATTCCTCAAGAAATATAGGAAAAGGGGCCTTATTAAAATCTAATTCAAAGATGTTAACATTCTAAAGTCCACAGTTTTCATCTTATTGACTTCAAACTTTCACAGAATGATTGTACCATCATAAGAATTGTTCCTTTCAAAATTTGGTATGATCAGTCAAGGACCACGGGAAAAGGGGGCTCGATAAAAACTGGATTGAAAAAGTCCTCGTAAACACAATAGAGTCCATAGTTCTCAACAATTTATCTTTAAACATTCCCAGAATGAATGATTATTACATTAAATGGATTGTTCCTTTCGGAAGTAGGTTTGATCCATCAAGTTTCATGGGAAAAGGGGGCCTATGAAAATTTAATAAAAAGATCTTAGTTAACACATCATGGCCCTAGATTTCACCTGATTGACTTCAAACTTTCACATAATGATTGTACCATCATAAGGATTGTTCCTTTCAAATTGGGTCTGATCCATTCAGAAACATAGGAAAAGGGGCCTTAGGAAAATTCAATTAAAAAAATCTTCTTAATGCTTGTAAGTCCACAGATGAGATGGGGTTGTCTTTATACTCAAACTTAATAATTATACTTTTGTAAGAAGAGGTCCCTTTGGAATTAGTACAGATCCATCAATTAACATGGGAAAATGGGCTAAATGAAAATTCAATTAATAAAACCCTGTTAACACAATGAAGCCCACAGCTTTGATCAGATTTTGTTGAAACTTTCACGGATTGATTTGAAGGTTATAACTATCATTCTTTTTATAACAGGGTTCGAACTGTCAAGAAACACAGGAAAAGGGGCCTTATGAAAATTTCATTTATAAATCCTTGTTACCAAGTCAAATGCTTTCATCGGATTTTCTTCAAACATTCACAGAATAATTGTACACTAATAATGATTGTTGATGTTTGCATTAGACCTGATCCGTCAAGTATCACAGGAAAAGGAGCATTATAAAATTTAATTTTAAAATCATTGTACCACAATAAAAGTCAACAGTTTTCATCAGATTCTGTTAAAACTTTCACAGAATGATTATTCCATCATAAGGATTCTTTCTTTTCAAATTAGGCGTGATCTGTCTAGTATCATGGGAAAAGGGCCTTTTGAGAATCTTATCTATGATCCTTGTAACCAAGTCCAGAGCTTTCATTGGATTTTATTCAAACCTTCACAGAATCATTGTACAATAATCACGATTGTTGATGCTGACATGAGGCCTGATCCTTCAAGTATCACAGGAAAAGGAGCCTTATGAAAATTTTATTTTAAAATTTTTACACCAAGATAAAGTCTGCAGTTTTCATCAGATTCTGTTCAAACTTTCACAGAATGTTTGTACCATCATTAGGATTGTTTCTTTCCAAATTGGGCCTGATCGGTCTGGTATCATAGGAAAAGGGGTTGTATGAAAAATTATTACCAAATCCTCATAAACACAACAATGTCCTCAGTCTTTATCAGAATCTCTTCAAACTTTGATAGAATGATTGTACCACCATTTGTATTGTTCCTTTGTAAATTAGGCCTGATTGGTTAAGTGACACAAGAAAAGGGGGCCTTATAAAAATTTTATTACAAAACATCATTGTTACAATAAAGTCCTCAGTCTTTATCATTTTCTTCAAACTATCACTAGGATTGTTCCTTTGTATATTGGGACTGATTTGTTAAGTTTCACGGAAAAAGGGGGCCTTATGAAAATTTTGTTACAAAAATTCTTGACACAATTTAGTCCACTGTTTTCATTGATTCTCTTTAACTTTTAAAGAATGATTGTATCTTCATTAGAATTGTTCCTTTTGAAATTTGGTTTGTTTTGTATCATGAGAAAAGGGGCCCTATGAAGATTTCACTATAAACTCATTATCACAATAAATTCCACAGAAAACACAGATTGATTGTACCATCATTCCATTTGTTGATTTTGACAGTGGATCTGATTATGGCTAGTGTCACATAAAAAGGGGTCTTATGAAAAACTTTTTTAAATATTCTGGTTAACACAATGATGTCCCTTGATTTCACCGGATTCACTTCAAAATTTCACAGAATGATTGTAAAATCACTTAAATGGTTCTTTTCAGTACTGGGTACAATCCATCAAGTATCATGTAAAAAGGGGCCATATGATTTTTTAGCTCCCCTGAGCACGAAGTGCTCTGGGGGAGCTATTGTGATCGGTCATCGTCCGTCGTCCGTTCGTCCGCCTGTCCGTCCGTCCGTTCACAATTACAAAAAAATCTTCTCCTCCTAAACTAACCGTGGAATTTCAACAAAACTTCACAGAAATGATCCTTAGGTCATGCTCTTTCAAAAAACTTCAAAGAATTGAAATCCATGAAGAACTCTGGTAGCCATGGCAACGGAGTGAAAAAAATTGAAATATCTTCTCCTCCCAAATGGTAAGGCCTAGAGCTTAGATATTTGGTATACATCATCATCTATTGACCCTCTTCCAAAATACTTCAAAGAATTACCATAATCTGAAATTAGCTCTTTTCTTTGTGATCCCTGATTTAACATAGAAATAAGGAAGGAAATCTTTATATATATATTTCATCATCTATTGACCCTCTTCCAAAAGACTTCAAAGAATAACCATATTTTGAAAATTAGCCCTCTTCTGGACAATCCCTGATTATACATAAAAAAAGAAGAAAATCTTTAGAAATCTTCTTGTCCCAAACCATAAGTCCTGGAGCTTTGATATTTGGTTTACATCATCATTTATTGACCCTCTACCAAGATACTTCAAAGAATTAACGTGTTCTGAAAATTAGCCCTTTTCTTTGTGATCCCTGATTTTACATAGAAATAAAGAAGGAAATCTTTCAAAATCTTCTTCTCCCAAACCATAAGGCCTAGAGCTTTGATATTTGGTACAAATCATCATCTATTGACCCTCTTCCAAAATACTTCAAAGAATTACTGTACTCTGAAAATAAGCCCTCTTCTAAACAATCCCTGATTTTACATAGAAATAAAGAAGGTAATCTTACAAATTTTCTTCTCCCAAACCGTACGGCTTAGAGCTTTGATATTTGGTATACATCATCGTCTATTGACCCTCTACCAAAATACTTCAAAGAAAACCGTATTCTGAAAATTAGCCCTTTTCGTTGTGATCCCTGATTTTACAAAGAAATAAAGAAGGAAATCTTTTAAAATCTTTTACTCCCAAACCATAAGGCCTGGAGCTTTGATATTTGGTACATATCATCATCTATTGACCCTCTACCGAAATACTTCAAAGAATTACCATGTGCTGAATATTAGCCCGTTTCTTTGTGATCCCTGATTTTACGTAGAAATAGAGAAGGAAATCTTTTAAAATCTTATTCTCCCAAACCATAAGGCCTAGAGCTTTGATATTTAGTACAAATCATCATCTATTGACCCTCTTCCAAAATACTTCAAGGAATTACTGTACTCTGAAAATTAGCGCTTTTCTTAATGATCCCTGATTTTACATAGAATAAAAGAAGGAAATCTTTGAAAATCTTCTTCTCCCAAACCATAAAGCCTAGAGCTTTGATATTTGGTACATATCATCAGCCATTGACCCTCTACCAAATTACTTAAAAAAATTAGCCCTTTTCTTTGCAATCCCTAATTTTAGTTAGGAATAGATAATGATATCTTTGAAAACCTTCTTCTCCTAAACCATTTGGCCTAGAGCTTTTATACTTGATATGTATTGATGTCTATACTTCAAAGCATTACCATATTCAGGAAATTAGTGCTATATGGTGGGATCATCAATATACCTAGGATTAAAAGAGAAATCTGTAAACATTTCTCCAAAATAATTAGACAGAGGGCTTTGCTATTTTGTTTATATTATAAAGCCATGAACCATCATACTCAGGGGAGCAATTTAGGACCATCATGGTCCTCTTGTTTTTCTAAAATATTCTAGTAAACATAATGAATTCCCAATATTTCATCGGATTCACTTTTAACTTTCACAGAATGATGTAACCAACAGTAAAATATCACGGGAAAAGGGGCCTTATGAGAACTTGAATTTAATATCTTTGTTAACCCTTTCCTGGTTAATCCCTGGTTTTTACGTCCCTGTGATTTTATAATGGAGAAAACATTGTGAAAAAGAAGAAATTGCTTGTGACAAGCAATTTCTTCTTTTTCCACAATATTTTTCTACCCTACTTAATGGTTATTTTTCAAGCAAAATCAACTTGAAAATTCGTCTGCAAAATCTTTGAATTTGGACGGGTCTAAAATTTTGCAAAATAGGAAAAGGCTAACACAATAAATTCAACAGTTTTACTGGATTCTCTTCAAAGGTGCATGGAATGCTTGTGGTATTCTAAACACAGGAAAAGGGGCCTTACAGATTATCACTCAAAACATTCTTGTGTATGTGATGAAGATCACAATCATTATCAAATTGTCTTTTAAATTTCACAGAACAATTGTAGGGTTGTAAGGAAAGTTCCTTTTGGAATGAAATTGATCCATCAGAAAACACAGGAAAAGGGGCCTTATTGATTTTCATTCAAAACAATCCTGTTTTTTGTGATAAAGTCCACAATTATTGTCAGATTCTGATGAAATATTCACAGAATGATTGTAGGGTCATAAGATAACTTTCTTTTGGAAATGGAGTGGATCCGTCATGAAACATGGGAAAATGGGCCTTGAGGATTGTTGCTTAAAATGATAAAGGGGATAAAGCCCCCTTTTTTTCTTTATGCATTCTTCTTTAAGCAATTAACTTCCTTAAATATCAGATTTCTTTAACGTAAAACTGGATAACCAGTAGAGCGTCTCAGGCCCTCGTGGGCCTCTTGTTTTTAAGCAAGGTTTCAGAAACAAAGATACGTCCCTTTAAAGATTTTGTTCGAAAAAGAAATTATTTTGTCCCATTTTAGCTCGGCTGTTTTCGGAGAAAAATCGAGGTATTGGCATGAACCTGAGCGTCGTTCTCGTCAGCGTTGGCGTTGGTGTTTGCGTTGCGTGACAAACTTTATCCTTGCCTATATCTCTGAAGTCTATGAATCAATTTTCATAATATTTTACACACATACGAATTTTGACAAGAGGGAAGTGATTTATCCAAAAATATGACGTCTGTCCTGAAGGTCAAGGTCACAGCAGGTCAAATTTTGACCATTGCCTATATATCTGCTGTCTATGATCCAAATCACACGTCTATTTGGATGGTCAAGGTCACAGCAGAAAGTCAAATGTCAAATTTTGACCTTGCCTATAATCTCTGCTGTCTAATATCCAATTTTCATAATTTTTCACACACATACACATTTTGACAAAGGAAAGTGACTTATCCAGGATTCAGTCGTCTCGTTTGAAGGTCTAGGTCACAGCAGATAGTCAAGGGTCAAACTTTGACCTTGCCTGTATCTCTGCTGTCTATGATCAAATTTTCATTATATTTCTCACACATACACATTTTGACAAGAAGAAGTGATATATCTTGGATTGAGACTTCTGTACTGAAGGTTATTGTCACAGCAGAAGGTCAAAGGTCAAATTTTGCCCTTGCCTATATCTCTGCTGTCTATGATCCAATTTTCATAATATTTCACACAAATACACTTTTGACAAGGGGAAGTAATTTATCCACGATTCAAACGTCCATGTTGAAGGTCTAGGTCACAGCAGAAGGTCAAGGGTCAAATTTGACCTTGCCTATATCTATGCAGGCTTTGATCCAATTCTATAATATTTAATACACATACACATCTTCACAAGAGAAGTGATTTACGTATCTATACTGAAGGTCAATGTCACAGCAAAAGGTCAAATGTCAAATTTTGACCTTGACTTTATTTCCGAAGTTTATGCTCCAATTTTCATAATATTACGCATTCATACTCAGCTTCAAAAGAGGAAGGAATTTTGGCTTGATTCGGACGTTTATTCTGAAGGTCAAGGTCACAGCAGAAGGTCAAAGGTCGAATTTTGACTTTCAATTTATCATTCTATGAACTTTGCCCAACCGAATTTGTTTTGCATGCATTCTCTTTTTAGCTCGGCTGTTTTCGGAGAAAACCTGAGGTTTTGTCATCACCTGAGAGTCGTTCGTGTCGGCGTTGGCATTGGCGTTTCAAACTTTAACCTTGGTCATATCTCTGTTGTTTTTGAAGATATCATCATAAAACTTGGCATGTGTATTGACCATCGCAAGATCTATCTAAACTATCAAGGGGGGTAACTCTAAAGCGTTTTTGTAAGAGTTATGCCCCTTTTATTGCTTAGAATTTTTGCATCATCCACCACCACCTGCAGCCGAGCGTTGCACCGTGGGCGGTGCTCTTGTTTAACTAGAGTGATAAGGATAACTGTTTATATCTCGTGTAAGATAGTTTTATCTCGTGTGAAATCTCGTTTTTAGCTAGATTTTCTCTTCTGACTCCGTTTTTTGTGTAATTCGGCTTTTGTTTATCTCCTAATAAGTTCAGCCAACCGCGACTGGCTGTGACGAAAACTTGTGTTTACACGTTTTGTCCAATAAAATCCCTGCATAAAAACCACTTTAGGTAAACCGTGTATGCACGTGACTTTCTGTCTAAGAAGACATTGCAAGTGACGTCATAGACTGTTTACTGCAAAAATGAGTGTTTATAAATGTGACTCTCAGCAAAGATTCGGTCGACCAATCAAATCATTTATCGAAAATGAATGTAAATTTGAACTCGGTCGATATTTATGTGAAGCATTTTTGTTAGTTAGGCGACTAAACTGTCGTAACTACATGTTATTTAAGCTGTAGTGACGACGTTTAGGTCGCCAAGCGAACATTTTTCCTTTTTGCTAAATGTTACTAGCCATGAATTTTCCAAATAAAGCCGTTTCGATTAAATTGGATCTTTATTTCGGAGTAAGTGGATGCGGCAAGCAGACTCATGGGGTGATGCCAGTCCGTCAAATACCATAATGAGGCAAAGCTCAGATAGACATTCACTCATCTTCTCATACATTTTTTGATGGAAAAACGAGCTCGAATCTTTTTTCCAATCTTTTTTATCAAATATTTTGTTACAACTTTTCTTTTTATTTTTTCTCCCTTTTCGTAGTGAATTCTTTTTCCGTTTTTATGATCTACCTATATTTTTACTCATTTTCCTTCTCTTGTTTATTTTATCTGGTTGTGTATATCGAATAAAAATATCTATAAGCATTGATTGAGAGAATATATTAACAACAAAAAACGTGAAAATATAAAAGTGAATTTTCAAGCTCATAAACGTGACTTAAAAATAATAATGATAATACGGTTAGTTTTAGCAATGATATTTGAATTAATTTCCTTATGTCTTTTTATGGTGATCATTCCATGGCTGCACAAATCATTCTTTAAATTGAATGATATTAAATATCTTTAAGTGCAACCTGTGCTTTCGCCGAAACTTGAAGAAACAAGAACCGTCGGAGACGGATTATGCTCCCCGAGTATGACTTTTTTCACATAACTGTATGCCATTATTGGACAAAAACTTTTTTGTAGTTTGAGAGTTCAGTTCACAAGAAATTTTGAAGTTTGACAAACATTGAAGGAATCTGTTTGGCTTCACAAGCCTGATTCTAGTAAAATTCAATATCATTTTATCGTAAAGGGTTAAATACTTT